>OY992890.1:74895641-75027502 GCA_963921405.1 Cepaea hortensis | reverse complement strand
CCTGCAATAAAGAACGGGAGGGGCGAGTCGGGGGTCTTGAGCCTGAGGAATTAAGGCCCTCTGGCTAGTGCAGTCGCCACGAAATGTCCCAGACAAAAATAAATCCGCATCTTGCCGAGGCTTCGAAACCCGAAGGAGACACCGACATTCTAGCCACTCGGTCAGCCGCTCAACGCTTTAAAACATGGAACCACAGCGGGTATTTGCTTCTGGACAATGTATTTCTAACTTCAACACTTTACATATTACCAAATAAACCGATGTTTCCAGTTCATTCTTGGCCTGAACGGACATTGTGGAACAGAGAGAGTAAGTTACATGCTTTTCTGTGGATCAGGGGGAGGTAAGATACATGCATTTTTGCTAAGACGACTTCCGAAAAGAAAAGAAATGAACAACTTTTTCTGGAATCCAGTCTTAAATCACAACTTTAACCGAAGGATACTATAACGCCAAATGTGACCTATTTGGACAGAAGGACGATATATCGCTATACTAGGGTCATCGTGTTATTTGTTTCGTTTCGTGGTATCTTCCGCAATTTCAGTACTCAGGGAATGAGAATGTTTATTATAATATTTGTTCATTTGAGTGTGCACCATGTTATGTCCAACACTATTTTTTAAAATTTCTTTTCTTTGGCACTGAATAGTTAATTTGTCCGAGACATGCCATTCCTGTTTGAATTAAACTGAAGTAAAATTAACATACTCCGGTGTGTTGTAGGTGCCCATAAGAGAAGCAAAGAATATGCGGACCGTATCATGTTATGCACGTTAAAAATTCCTCGGCAGCTGGCAATTGAAAAGAGCAGACTAGAATTAGTTTATCGTCCCACGACGTTTCCTGGTCGACCCGAGAGCCCAGTAAAGTTAAAAATCATCCTCAGTAAGGATTCGAACACATAACGACTTTACTTGCAGGCTCTCGCGCTAGCCACTGAGCTATCGCGATTTCCTTTATCATGCTAAGAAAGAAAACACCAATACTCACATAGCCATTTTTGTCGGAAATGTTGTTGGTCAACTTCAGCTTGTGAAAGCTGACCACTTTCTGCATCCACTGCTCTCCAGTGCAAGGGGAGTCTAAATGCACGTAACATCGCCTGGGCATCTCGGGGTCTGCTTTGCCGGCCACTGTCCACTTGCCATTGTGGAATTTATAGCGGCAGTCATCTACCGCCATGATGTCCAGAACTAAGAAATACTTGGACTTTTTGTCCAGACCAGAGAGACGAACTTTATATGCGGGAAATATGCGCCTGTGGACAAAGAAAAGAGAACATTAATGTTAATATGGAAGATGCGCCTATAGACAAACAAAGGAGAATATTAATGTTAATGTGGAAACTGGTGACCTGGCATTTTGAATTAGGAATCTCGTGTCAGAAATACGAACACTAATTAAGTCAGAGGATGATGCATACTACCAACTCGTCCAAAGAGAACAATTAGCAATCTTCAGACTCTGCACAGGAAATGACACGATGAAATACCACTTGTTCAATAAACTAAAGATATGAGATATTGATGCATGTTACCGTGAAATACCACTTGTTCAATAAACTAAAGATATGAGATATTGATGCATGTTACCGTGAAATACCACTTGTTCAATAAACTAAAGATATGAGATATTGATGCATGTTACCGTGAAATACCACTTGTTCAATAAACTAAAGATATGAGATATTGATGCATGTAACTGAGCAACAGGTAAAATGACAGCTAAACATTCACTGCCTGAATGTTCAACATATATAGAACAGAGATTATCATTTTGGCCAACACCCGCTCCATTTGAGTCCAAACTCTATGGAGATGTCAAAAGCTCAAGTTGACTGCTGCTTTTAATATTCAGGTTGACATCTGAGGGTGTACGTCGTCTGTGGTTTATGGGTTAATGAGCGCAATTTCATAATTCTCCGACAAGACGGGTCGAGGGTTCGGAATCAGACGCAGACTATTTGAGAACAGATCACTTTGAGTTGATTTCCGTGCGTTGTCACAGGAAAGATACCAGTTCCAACAGTGTACTTTGTGTGTTGGTGTTGTGCTATATGCTCGTATTATTGTATGACGGTACGCCTCTGAAACAAGTTAAAGAATTTAAATATCTAGGATATATGATCACAGAAGAGGGCAGAAAAGACAGAGCAATCACAATTTGATTTTAAAAAGCAAGTGAGCTTATATATCAACTATCACCCATATTGAAAAATCCAATTATACCGATGTCCGCAAAATAACAGATAATAAATAGCATATGCAAACCAACCCTGGCTACCAATGTCAAACTTGGACAGTATCCGAATCACACCTACGCAAAAACAACACCTGTAAGATGGGATGCTTGAGGAGAGCTGCCAACTTAACTATCCAAGACCGAGTAAGACATGATGTTATCAGATAGACAGTGAGATCAACATCTTGTGCCACATATCTCGAAAGGCAGAAGATACAATTATTCGGTCAGCTCGTTAGAATGCAACACCATCAACTATCAGGATTGTCGATAAATAAAAGAGGATCTGTTATGACAACAAGAGGACGCTGGAGAAGAAAATGGACTGACGACATCGAAAACACCGTAGAATCACACGGAATGACACTATCCAGTGCGACCCATCGGGCGCTGAAACGTCAACTATTCCTCCCAGCATCTCTTGGCGGCAAAAGTGGAAGATGATGATTATGATGACTTTTCAATACCTGCATTGCTATGGTCAGTCTCCTGATAACGTCTCTTGATAATGTTAATGTTGTTATTATTTATAGAGCCAAGGTATTTGAAGACAATTTCACCAACTATAGAAAAGCGTACAACGTTCGATATGAGTAAATGGCCCATAAAAGAAATCCAAAGACAGCCAATACTGCTAGCTATAGACATAATGCTATTTCGATGGAGACAATAAACAGTAACGGAACTTAAGCACAGAAGCCACAAGTAAAAAGTTTCACGATTTATTGCCTGACTGCAGAATGATATATCAAATGATGTGAAAAGATCAATTATACTTTGGCTGAAATACTTGGAGACGCGCAGTTATTGATACTGCTCCAATATGCGGCACCTGTTATCCCCAGGGCAATCGTACATTGACAACGAAAACTTTCTCTTTGCAGAAAATTGGTTGGAATCTACTAACTGCTACAGCCTCGGTATATTTGCGCAGCCCGTTGTTGTTCGTAGAATACAATATACAAAACGCCTTATCTTTGTTAACTTTATGGCCGCAAATCAACAAGTGGTGAAGGATGGCCGAGCTTAAGGAACTTTCTTTCAAATAATATCCACAACAAAAGAAATTTCAAACGCGTTGTATAGAAGTTACCAACACCCAAATATCAGCCAATTGTTCTTTCAGAATGAATACTGTTTAGAAGAATATAATGTTTAGCAGAATATAATGTTTTGTTAAGCAGAATAGAATTCACTTGACAAAACAGCAACGGCTACACATTATATTATGACTCTTCACAATAATAAACTAAGGGATGTGGCTTATTAATACAAGCCCTGTGGATGAGCAAAAATATAAATTTAATAACTTGGGATTCAGCATGGATGTTTGCTTTCGTAGCCCGCCATTAACCGGTACACCATATTTCACACTGGAGCGAACAGACTCTTTCTTGTCGCCAACGTGTAAGGACAGGATTGGACAATAGAAATGTAATTAACAGAGCCTGTCTGAAAGAACAGAATCAACAGAAGACAGCCATAACGACACAAATCAAAACCATTCACACGGCGCAGTGGTAATGATTGATGACTAGTCAACATGCATGGCAGAAAGCAAACATCCGGGCAACGCTGGAGAGTTATTTTTGGGAGGGAAATATAAAAACTTAATCTCATAAAGCAAGAAACAAACATTATGACAATTGACAAAAGATTAAACTTGCTAAAGTCGAAGAATCTCAATGCCTGTCATGGATGGAAATTTAAATTTAAGATAATTTATTTTTTCCTGTACGTTTTTCTTCTTCGTTCCAGCTTCCTTATATTCTAATGATATCATCTTCCTATCTTCCAAAGGAGCATTTGCAGCAGTGCTCGTCAGCACAGTAGTATATGCTAGATTCCCCCAGGTTAGGGAATTCTCTTCTCCAATGCACTCGTTAAGGGGGTCACATCATCTCGTAAACTGGGCTTGATTGACATTTTGGGTAAGAAGTATCACGTGGCATTGAGTAGGTCAAGCCATCTGCGTCGTTTAGATCAGAAATTGAATATTTCCAGTGGATTCCTATAGGTCTTCGCTGGAGCTATGGCGTTTGTGCTTTGTGCGATGCTCTCGGCAAATGGTTTGCCGTCTTACAGAGAAGACTGAGCCAGTTGGGATAAAACCCAGTGTAATGAAGAGTCCATCTCAGCTTTAGTACGTTAGAACTGGTAATGGCCTATTATTACACGGAAGTGTGTCAACTGACGCGCCAACTAGATGGTGATACTATTTTGCAAGGGATATACAATAATGAGACAGACAGACAGGTTGGCTTGCAAGCCGATAAGTTGGCAGACAATAAGGTAGACATTCAGACAGTCAGCAAGGCAGGCAGGTGAATTCAAGGAAAGACATACATTTACAAAGATTTTTTTTTTTTTTTAAATTGGGCATAAGAATATCATTCAATAGTATACAACAACAACAAATCAGAAGAAGAACAAACCTTAAAACCAAAAAACCATGACAGACAAATAAAAAAATAAGAAATAAAAAATATAATGCACCACAACAAAAGATGCACATTGAAAATAGAAAAAGACTGACGTGAAGAAGAACAAGAACAGATGAACAGTGATAGCAAGAAAGATTACACACAAAAAAAAAAACAACAGAATAGTAAGCTGACAAAAAAGCAAGAACAACTGAAAAACAAACAAAAAGCAAACAAATAAACACAATGGTGTATTGTTTGAAGTAATGTGTTGAGCACTTCATTAACAGAATAACCAAAATGTGTGCTCTAGGGGCTCAAAACATTGCCGCTAACACGGTTTAGACGAGGATATATTAGTATTAGATAAGAGGTTCTCAACCGGTTGGGAATTCCTCCCCCCCCCCCCCCTCAGGGGGAATTTTAGGGTTTCCGGGGGGGGGGGGGGAATTAAGATTATTTCAAGATCGCGTTAATACAAGAACCGATTGCTTGATATTGTTTTTCCCTTCATACTGTACGGTTCTGTACGTCTCACCCTTCTAAAATTCAATTTATAAAGTAAGTAGACCCACAAATCATGTTTTATGTGGACGTCTAGACTTGTTTTAGTATGTGCTATTAAATTTAGCTTCCATTATTACGTATACTGTGTAGGGGCGGGGGCAGGATTTTTAGGTAGGAAATACGAAAAGGGGGGAATGACGTTCTGAAAATATGGTGAAGGGGGGCACGGGGCACATTTTTAGGTAGGAAATATGAAAAGGGGGGAATGACGTTCTGTAAATATGATGAAGGGGGGCACGGGCCAAAAAAGGTTGAGAACCACTGTATTAGATGAACCAAAAGGCAGAAGACTACGGAGAGACAATAATGCTAAAGAATATAGCAATTTTCGGTGCAAAGATAATATATGCATTTATCAACTGCACAAAAGAGCAGGGTCTTGCGGAGATACATAAATCGCCCACACCAAAAAGTGAGGAAGAAGGATTGGCATTAGAAGGTGGAATCGATGGAAAGACAAAAAAGAGGAAGAAGAGGAGGAGGAGAAGGACATAATAAGAGCAAGAAGGAGAATAGGATGAGGAGGAAGAGGAGGAAATAATAAAAGCAAGATGAAGAAGGAGGAGAAAGAGGAGGAGAAGGGAGTGGTGGTGGTGGACAAGGAGGAGGAAGAGGTGGAGGAAAGAATAAGATCAAGAAGAAGAAGAAGGTGGAAGAACGAGGCGGCAATGGGATAGTGATGATTATAAAGAAGAAGAAGAAGAAGAAGAAGAAGAAGAAGAAGAAGAAGAAGAAGAAGAAGAAGAAGAAGAAGAAGAAGAAGAGGAAGAAGAAGAAGAAGAAGTCGAGAAAAAAGCAGCAGCAGCACCACCACCACTACCACTACCACCACCACCACCACCACTACCACCACCACTACCACCACCACCACCACTACCACCACCACCACCACTACCACCACCACCACCACCACCACCACTACCACTACCACCACTACCACCACCACTACCACCACCACTACCACCACCACTACCACCACCACCACCACCACCACCACCACCACCACCACCGATCTTGCCGTAACTACAAACATCGTCTGCAGGATTTTCAAAACGCCGACACCATACATTTCAGCTGCTCGTGAAGCTGCATCTAGACTTCCCAAGACGCGCCAAGGAGTGCGCCAGGAAACAGAAGGTCGCCGTCAAACGATACATCTTTCGATAAGCCGTACCTACAGCACCAGGGTTGGCAGGTCACACAGTTACGCACGCGCTGTACTCACGCGGTCTGGTGTCAGATCAATGGCGAAAACTGGGGGTTATCTAGGCAGTTACTGACACCTCATTAAGGGAAGCTACAGGCACGGGTGCTTTACAAGTTCCTTCGCGAGAATTGCTCGTTTGGCAGTGACAAACAAGAGTGCGTATTCAAGGAAGAATGTGAAAGAGGTGAGCTGGTGGAGATGTGATGAGGGAGGTAAAAGGGCTGATTAACCCGCTACGGGAGAAAATGTGAGTCGGAGATGGTTGATTGAGAATCTACTGACGAATTGCTTGTTTGTGCCACTATTATATCATTAAGTGTGCTGCGCTGCACTGTTTCGTCAAGCCTATGGCTTAGTACATTCGACTTCGACAACTATCTATGCGAAAAAAACGACGACGAAGAAGAAGTAGAGAGGAGGAGGAGGAAGAAAACTGTGCCTCTGAATTAAAGTAATGCATCTGTAACATAGAATTGATAAGCTTTCACAACGTGATGCAGTATGCTTTGTGAAATGTAAAACATTGCATATATGATAGTTCCTAACATTGTGTAACCAGGTTGAAAGTTCACGTCCATATAATCTCTTCACCTCTAAGTTATAACCAGTCTCCACTCTTTGCGGTTGAGTGATGCCAGCTACGGAGATCGTGCAATTTTGTGAGGGTTTGCTGGTGTGATCCCTGGGAGTGTCAAAGACTGGGGCATTTGGGGACCATATTTGAGCAGTGAAAGTGATCCTTTAGAAACCAAAGCACATCTTTGCGTAAATAAGCATAGTAAAAGATCCTCTACACCTTAAGGCGCAAATGGACATACATAAGCAACTAAATTACATAGGAACATAATTTTATAGTCCAATAGTGAACGTCACACCAGGGATGATATGGTCAGCTTTACTACCCAAGACATTTCTTGGTAGCCATTTAAAGTTGTGCCGACCTGGGAGCCTAGTTAAATTTTAAAAATCAAAATCCGCAAAGTCTTAGTGCGATTTTACATCTGGATTTGTTACTTTGCATTTTACAACTTGTTTAAATTTTTTTGCTAACGTTTTATTTGTTTCTTTAAAATCATGATGATAAAAATGCTGCGTTCACCTACATAAACGGGACCGTTATGGTGGTTCTAAAATGAGTTTATATTTAAGAAAGCTGATTATGGAAACATTACGAAGGTCCATGGAACAAAAATGCGAAAAGGTGAACGCTACACTAGAGCCTGCTAAAGAAAATCTGGTTTGCTTTGGCTACAATTAAAGCGTGAAAAACTAATACTGTGGGAAAGGCCGCCATATTAAAAGGTGTGACGCAATTATAATGAGTTAATGCATCGAGAATTCAGAAAGAGCAAGTTATTGATTATTCTTGCTTTTAAATGTCTAAATATGCTCTTTTTTTTTTTCTTCCGCGTCCTCTGCAAATTGTCACGACCAAAGAACAGTGGAGAATTTTCATCACTTCATCCATTTGTACAGGCTTCCCAGCATTCATCAGGCCAATTCTCGCACGCTATTTTCTCGTCACGAGACCGCAAAACGGGAAACGTAAACACCTAATATGGCCGCTGCATACCAGGTCACGCTATTCAATGTGGCCTATTAAAAAGAAAAGGCTAAAGGCGCTCGTAACCATGCATGCTATTGTGGTATTTTAGTGATATGTTGTCAGATACGCATTTCCTTGACTAAAGGTCTTCTTATTTCCACTTTCATAGAAAGAGAGCATCACGCCTAGTTATGCACTTTAAAAATATGTGTGCCCTTCTTAGACATGCGTATGTGTATGGTTTGCTTCCTCTAAACAGACTACAAATTATCCAAGGTAATTAGTTCTATGCCGGCTTCCTGGCCTAGAGGTTAGCGACTTTTCTCCGTAATCTCGTATACTCTCGTAGGTAACGTGACGACGGTGAGAATCAGCAGTGGTTCGAATCGCGTCGGTAGCTTACGGGGTATGTGAGCCGGCCGCTCAGAAAGCAATGGCAAACAACTGAGCGTAATCTTGCCAAGAAATCAACAATCAGCTGAAAGATGCTGATGTTGACAGCAATGTCCTGTAAAGGATATGCGAACATTTAATTTTAATTAGTTCTATATACCCATGGGTAGGTTTCCATTTCCTAACAGTTTTGCAACGGCACTGATCTTACGGTCTACTTTTTGTGATTTCCAACTACCGTGTGATTTCCAACTACCGTGTGATTTTTAACGTGCACAATTTGCACCAATCCATAAGCCAGTCAGCTTGTCCGACGTCATTATGCATTTGGGTACGGTTTCCTGCCTCTAGATAAGTTCCATCCAAGTTAATCAGGTAGGTTTTTTTTCTTTCCTAACACATTTGTTACAGGAGCTGCCTACTCTTTGCGATTTCTAACAACTGTGGGATTTGTTCAGAAGACCTTCTGTGTTTTAGCCCTTAACCTGGAAGGCTAAGTATCTCATCTTACTACCAAGACATCAGAGGGACTTGTGACACCATTAGATAAAAGTAGTTGTTGGAAACAGTCCAATCTCATGTCGAGCTTAAACAATGTATCTTCTGAACCAGAAGATTGTCGTTGTGTCGCATCCTCTTTCACAATGTCAGAGTACTTAATGAGGCTGTCCAAGGAGTTTTCAGCATTTTTCTATAAAACCACTTCTCCAAAGATTATAGGTATTGTTTTGTATGTTTGCAGGTTTTACACTAAATGTTAAAATAGGTTCCATATTACAAGCAATAATTCATTTTCTACTCTCAAATGACAAGAATAGTATGCTACCAATGTTAATCATGGACGCTTACGACAACTAACGAGCGCTGCAGTGACGAGACGCTTTAGCAGAGCTGCGGGAGTAACCGTGGGAGATGGAACAAGGAATGAGGAGATTATAACACGACTAGCGTGAAGCCAGTCATGCACTTCATTAAAGAATATCAAATTAGATGGTTTGGCCATTTCACATGATTGCCGTGGTACCATCTGCCACAAAAAGGCCACACTGAAGAAATATGCTTGTTACAAAGCAAGCAAAAGACTACGTAAAAGATATAGTGATGGTGTCCAGAACAACTTTAGATAAATAAATACCAATTTACAAATGGCAGTAGAAAGAACGCATAAAACATCCTATATCTCTCCTCCCTTCCACCCTCCCCCCCCCCTTCCAAAAAAAAAACAACAACAACACTACACTGAGATACGAGGAAGGAAGGAAACAAGAAGAGGAAGAAGAAGAAGAAGAAGAAGAAGAAGAAGAAGAAGAAGAAGAAGAAGAAGAAGAAGAAGAAGAAGAAGAAGGATTTATTGCATAAGGTGTTCTGCATTGTGTGGACTGCATCTCGTGTATATCCTACGTTTTCTGTATCTCTGAGACACAACTTCCATCTGAGCGTATGCATGTACCTAGACAACTGAATGTCCGCACTTGTCACAAATTAGCACCATTTACCTGATTCATGATTCAGAGCCAAACGAAAACAAAAGTAGGGTTGCATCAGACGTGGTACACAAGCAAATGAACAAGCATTGTAATGTAAATTTTGGAGTATTGAAATTGCGGAAGATTCACATAACAAAAGAAATAACACGATGACCCAAGCATGGCGATATATCGTCCTTCTCTCCAAATGGGAGGTCACATTTGGCCATGTAATATCCTTCGGCAGTAAATCTATTAATTGAACATTCATGAGCGATCTGCTTATTCTACATGGTGTATTTTTAATGACTGTGGGGGTTTAGAAAATATTGCCGATCCAAGTTTTTTATTCACCCACTGTAAAGTTCACGCAACATAATAGGTAAATACAAAACTTGGGCCGGCAATATTTTCAAACACTGCAGTCATTAAAAATACACTCTGTATTACTGCTTTGACACAAATTGTAAAATAGGTGGTTAGATTTTTTCTGTAGTCAAGAGAGGAAAGACGGAATAGATGGGAACTGGTAACAGTAGCTTTTACAGCTGAATTGGACTCAACCTTTGCAGAAAAAGAACACCTTTCAAAACCGAAGTGAACCCAACTTTTCTGCCTTCCTGACAACGAAGGGGTTGTGTTTTAATATTATTTTATAATTTTATGTCTCCCCTCCCCCCACCCCCTTAGATCTGTGTGTATTGTCCCGTCCCTGATGAAGCTTTATATAATCGTAACGTCACTTGCTGTATCCTAGCATACTTAATTTTATTGTCTTATTATTATAGATTTCTTTGATTGTCTCTTGTTTTTGGGGATTTTCACCATGTGTATGGAGTCCGTTGTAAGGTACATACACTATATCCGTGTTTAATCTGTCTCATCTTTTCGCAGGATCTACATATACTTAATCGGTCACCGTGGCAAAGGGCTTACGAACGCAGTTCGTGATCCCGCATACCAGCGTTCGAAACACAGCTACGCGCAATTTGGCAGCAGACCGCATTGCGCTGTTTTTTTTTTTTCTCGAAATAGTATGGCTGCCGGTCGTTCAGAAAGCAATGACAAACTACTGAAAGTAAACTTGCCAAGACATCAACAACAGCAAAAAATGCTAGTGTTGACTGCAAACAGCCTGTAAAGGATATGCAACTAACTAACAGAAAACATATACCTAACTGGGTGTATTTCCTATTGTTACAGCCTGCTACGCCGGCTTCGTGGCTTAGAGGTTATGACTTTTCTCCGTAATCTCGTATACTCTCGTCGGTGACGTGATGACGGTGAGAATCAGCAGTGGTTCGAATCGCATCGGTAACTTACGGGGTATGTGAGCCGGCCGCTCAGAAAGCAATGGCAAACAACTGAGCGTAATCTTGCCAAGAAATCAACATACAGCTGAAAGATGCTGGTGTTGACAGCGATGTCCTGTAAAGGATATGAAAAAAAAAAAAAACACAGCCTGCTACAGCCGTTGCTCCTCTTATTTACAAAAGTTAATTTCCCTTGATTTTATTGATTCTGATGTATCAGGCAATTTTACAGTCAGTGGTTGGTGAACACCGGTGCCATGGCATAGGGGATAGTCAGACGCGCAGTTTCATAATCTCCCGACACACCGAGTAGAGGGTTAGAAATCAGCTACAGACGATTCGGAAGCAAGACTGCTTTGAGTTGATTTCGAAGGTATAGAGCATCAGCCGTTCATAAACCATAGGCAAACTACTGTACTACCATCGCCTCGAATATTACAAACAATCAATAAATTATGGGGTTTATTTTGACGTCCTGACAAAGGACAACAAAAAATAGGTTGATATCAGCAGTCTTTATTTATTTAGGGCCCCCCAAAAGCGGATTACTGTTACTTTATAGTTCACCAGAGACGTTTTGTTCTTGCCCATTAAACAGATCATGTCAGGCAGGCAGTAATAAATGCCCCAACGAACCTGTATACTTACTGACCTATGCCCACAGGCCATTAAACCCGAATATAACACCACGCGACAGACTTACTGACGCCTGGTTACCTCCGGGTCGTAGGTCATGTACCATTTCAGTCACGGCAGAGCATTATTGTGTTTGTAGTTCTTAAAAGCATTAAAAAAAAGCCCTTGCTCTTAAATCCGCCTTATCCTCTGAACAAACAATAGTCACTTAGCCGTGTAGGTCACGCGACGTGCTGTAGTGGTTACAGTGAACTTGACTCGTCGCCAGTATAAATAGATCCTAGAGGTCCGCAATATAACTGTTGGAGAGACCACAACCGTGTCTGTGTGCGGAGAGAGCGATCAGGGTTTTTGCAATAGTACCCATGAAAGTTATGTACACATATCGTAGGTCGCCCCCTCTAAATCTTGCCTAAATGAGCGGCTGGAATCGCTAAAGCATCTGCCGCATTCCGCTGACTTTGCCCTGTCGCTATATTAAACGTTGCATGGGCGACGGGTCGACGAGACGGAGCTACCTTGTGTCAACAAATGGCAGGCGCCGAAACGGACGTCCACCAAGCGTCACTGTCAGTTGAAAAGAAAAAAAAAGAAAGAAAACAGGTTCAAGATATAACGAATGTCACCAACTACTAAGCTGATTATTATTTATATTTTATATTTGTACACGCTGAAAAAGGAGGTCAGCATGGCCGAATGGATAAGAACCAAAACGGTGTTCTCGAGTGACTACCAGACTACAAGTAGTCCGGCATAGCTAATGAAAGAGTTTGAGTTCTACGGTTGATCCATTATGCATTCCTAACTATCAAATCAGACATGCCCCTGACACATAACCACAGCCGCGTCTAAATCGTTACAAAGGATTGTGATAGGTAGTGCTAAGACAATTTGGATGATGGAGAGTATTACAGACTGAGATGTACGGAGGGAAAGATGGTTGGCGAAGTATCAAGAAATATTAGCGGTCGAACATAACAAGATCACAAAGGACAGATAGATACTTGTGGAGAAATGCGATCGCCTGCGCGATTTTCCATGGGAAAGTGATGATGATAGTGGTGTTTTCATGCCAATATTTTATTATCAACGTTCGATAATGAGACCAGAATGCAGCAAAAAGGGTGAAAGCAGTTCGCTACAAATGGCTTGACTGCTTGTATATGGTCAGCTAAACGTGAATAAAACCCTATTCCACCCCCATGTAGTGGTCCTGACAACAGACTGCACCACTCTAAGCTTATCAAGAGAGTGAAAATAAAACGGGAAAGACAAGCCAATCCTACAAATTGTGTGCTGTAGTAGGATTTACCGGTCGGGTGGAGCAAACATCGCAACGTCACGGTATATGAGCACAAGACAGTGCACATAGTTTATAAATAATGAACAATTATCGCAGAAGTTGAAGGATCACTTTCGGTGCAAACGGATAACTCTATAAGTGTTTCAGCTTCCTCTTATATGTATCACAAGGATAATATAACACTGATCCAGATTTGAGTGTATCATATTAACACGCCACAGATATTCGTTTTCCTGATGGGGTGTATAATTGTAAAGCTTGGCTATTCACTATACTTCCTTGATCCTTCCTCTTCGTTTTCCTTCTGAGGGAATTGAGCCACGCCTCAAGGGATGGCGTGTGTGACTTCAGGTGGGAATTGAGGCTACGCCTAAGGGATGGCGTGTGTGACTTCAGCTGGGAATTGAGACCACGACTCAAGGGATGGCGTGTGTGACTTCAGCTGGGAATTGAGACCACGACTCAAGGGATGGCGTGTGTGACTTCAGCAGGGAATTGAGACCACGACTCAAGGGATGGCGTGTGTGACTTCAGCTGGGAATTGTTTAAGGTTTGCTTCCTGTAGATAGATTCCATCCAAGGTAAAGGACTCCCTGTCCCCAAGTGGGTGGGGTTTCTTTCCTAACAATTTTGCCAGGAAAGTGGTCTTAAGGTCTACTATTTGCGACGTCCACTGCCGTCAGATATTTAACCAGAAGGCTAGGTATCCGAACTCTACCCAAGAAATCAGGGGGTACCTTTTCTTTTTCTTCAGCTTCGCGCTACTTTAGATATTAACCTGAATATATTTAAAGAAACCAGCAGTCATCTTGAGCTTGTTGACATCACCATAGGCTGTCCTCAATTCTTGGAAGAGTTCTCAAACTACTGATGGGATCGAAGCCAGTGCCTTTTGAGCCTGGGGCGGGCACCACAACCTCTAAGCCAGGGCTCCCTATCACCCATTGATCTTAGGGTAGTTTATTAGAGGTATGACCGTCTCGGATAAACGCGAAATCTAATAGGACAAGTGTGAGGGCTGTTGTTGTTATAAATCCCTCGATAGTTGGAACGGAAGTTCTCTAGTATCCCATTTGGAAAGACGTGAATCAAAGTTTCATTGGGTGTTGATGGAACTATTGTAGCCTTGTACATTTATTGCTTTAGCGCATGTTGTTTTGGGAATCGCGCTGGCGCAGTGGCCAGTATAAACAAATAGAAGCGACCGTTTTGACAAGTCTTTATCAACTTGCTGTTGTTGTTTTAGTTTTGTGTTAGCTCGCTTTAAACCCCTGCGTGGTTCAGAGACATGCTACTTCTAGTAATTCCCAGTGAATGCACTGGACTGATTTTTGCATGAAAATGTTGTTTTCTCGGGTTAACTTTTTATTTTCATTTCTTATCGTTCGCTTGAGATCTGCAATGATATCTCTTGTCAGTCTGGTTGAAAAGTTAACAAAGCTTGCTCTTAAGCTCTCTTTGTGGTAACCGGGTAGTGGGTTAATTCCTTACAGTGGTCATTTGGACTTAAACGTTGATTACTTGTTCAGACAGGGAGGGCAAACTACTGAACGTAAAAATTGCATAGAAGATCAATCTGGGGTTAATCGCAACGTCCTATAAAGGATTGCAACATTCTAGCCTTCCCTATTACCAGTGTCCCTCGCCATCAAGCGAACCCTTCTCCTACTTCAGAGGGACTTGTAACTGACGTCCTCATTTCTTGGACGAGAAGTCAACATACCAGCCCAACTGACCAGTGTGTGGAATTAACCCATAACATCGCGGGGCAACAATAAAACATTGGTAATTTTCTGTTAATTCACCCCAAACGAAAATAAAAATCCTTTCAGGGCCTCACTTGCATCGGTCCAGCAATAACTTCCGGTTAAGTGTTCGGTGGACTGCTGGACCGATCAGTGGATGTTTTGTTAGGTTTTGGGCCCGTAGGGTCCTCACTGTCGTCGGAGTTTTGGCCCGTAGTGCCCTTACTGTCGTCGGAATACTCCGACGACAGTGAGGGCCGTACGGGCCCAAAAACTAACAAAATATCCATTGATCGATCCACTTAACCGAAAGTTATTGCTGGACCGATGAAAAGAGGCCCTGAAAGTGATTTTTTGTTTGTTTGTTTATTTGTTTGGGGTGAATTAACAGAAAAGTACCAACATATTTGCTAGAAAACGAAAATATCACATCTACAAGTTTCAAGGTGGAACCTCTGGACTAGTGCCTATAACATCGGGCTCCCATTCGTGAGACCCAGGTTCGAATCCTCAGTCGGGTGATAGATTCTTGTTTTCTGTTGAAGTGAAAAGGAAAACCCTAACCTGCACATTCGCAGCGACCGCACTAGCCAGGCGGTCTTAATTCCCCAGGCTCAATCCTCTGTCCTACAGCGTTAGGCAGTAATGCCAGTTTTTTACATGTTCAGCGAATACCACAAACAAAACGTTAAGCTCGGGAAACGAAACATACAGAAACGCAATTTTTTTAGCATTCGTTGTTTCGCTGGTCGTGTCTAAAAGGCCTAATGTGTCCGTGCAGGGATCCTCTGGTCCGACTCTTTACTGGCAACAGTCCCCAGGTAATTAGAGAGCACACCATGTAATGTTGCCTGTTTACACCGGGTCTGCAACGCGCTAGAAACAAACAGGGCGCACTAATTACTGTTGCAATCTGGTGTAAAGCACTGCGGTGTTGGCCTTTTTATAGCCAGCTTGGGGGTGTCTGTTTATGTGTTAATCCGTTTACTTTACCGTTTCAAATTTTGCAGTGAAAAGCAACAATCACAAGTGTATTCTGTAGTTTTGAAACAGGGTTTCTGCTGGTTTCGAATGTGTAATTAATACCTTCTATATATTTATGTATTCAGTAGCATGTCCTTTGCAGAACTTCGATCCCATAACAACCTTCCGGAAAACTTCTCGATCACAAGCAAGATGTGATAAAATGTTGTTTTCATCGGTTTAACTTTTTATTTTCAGTTCTTCTTATCGTTCGCTTGAAATCTGCAATGTTGTCTCTTGTATGAATTTCAGGCTTATTTAGTTCGCTCGGTGGTCCATCTAGAAGGCTGATGGACCTTCCACTGTTGTTTCTTTAGGTCAAAAGGTTTGCTTGGATACGTTGTTTTTGGGCAGCCTTGGAGTATGTGATCTGCTTTCTGCAGCGCCATTCCACATGTGCACATGGCTGATTCACCAATCTTGAATATTGTATACACGTGGTTGCGTAATCTATATTGTCCTAATCTGGGGCACAGCATAATGATATGATCTGTTTTCCGACCAACCAAATTCTATCTGCGGTTTCCCTGCGGGGTACAGTAGTCAAAAGAACTCTCAGGATGTTTCGACGTTTATGCTGACCTTTGTGTTGAACAGCAGCACTGTAGAAAGTGCCGTCTTCGTGGCGAAGTCGCGGGCATTGTGTTCCTAAGGCAATGGGTTCGTCTCCTGACTAGGTCATTCCGTTCACGAGTGGCAGTTTTCTATGAGATTCTTTGGGATCGTCGCTGAAGCTACGGAGTAAGTGCTCTGTGCGATGCTTTCGGTAGGGCGAGCTACTGAAAGAAACCCAACCAATTGGGATAAAACTCGATGCAAAGAAGTCAATTCTCTCTCGCTGAAACCTATTTGTAAGGAACCTAACCGGTATCTGTGGCTAAGAGCTTGCGAACGCGGTTTGTGAGCCCGTATACCCGGGTTCGAAACACAGAGGTGCTGATGTTTTCGAAGGAGCCGGTCGTTCAGAAAGCAATAGCAAACTACTGAACGTAACACTTGCCTAGTTCATCAACAGCAGCTGAAAATGCTGGTGTTGACTGCAACGTCCCGTAAGGGATACGCAACAAAAATTTAAAAAGAATGAGGGAGGGTTGGTTGTTTTGTTGTTGTCTTTTTGTAACTGTTAAGAAAACTGTGGACAATCTGTGAAATAAATTATATGTACAAGGAAAAATATATAGAGATCTTTCAGAACGTGTCCTCAACGGTGACGTCACTGCGCTTGAGCCAGGTGCAAAAATGAGATTCATCTTTCTCAGAAGTTGTCATCACTCTTTCAGTTATGTAGATCACACTGAATTTATTTAACTCTTTCAGTCAGGTCTCAGTGAGTTCAATAACTCTTGTAATGATACGCGTCTGAATGAATATATTTAACTTTTTCATTACCAGAAAGTTTCGCAGCCAACTTTATAAACAATCCGGACAGCATGACGTTTAAGTAGACCAAATATACTGTGTAAGCCAGGTTTCTTTAGTATGTTTTGACTAAATGTAAAAAGACAGAGAACACATCCCTCGATGGTTGGTATTCGACAGGACGAGGGTCACACTTAAAAAAGTTCCTTGGAAATGCAAGTACTGGGTCATTTCTTCTTCTTCTTCTTCTTCTTCTTCTTCTTCTTCTTCTTCTTCTTCTTCTTCTTTCGTTCGCTTAAATCAATTTTCTATATCTTCAATTTTTTCTCTTGTATTCATTTCACCTATCTTTCTTAGATCAGGTATGGTCATAATAAGTTAAATTAACAATTAGAATACAAGAGATTATTGTAACAAGGAAATCAGACAAGAGGAGTTAAGAAATAAGCATCATGCAGTAACTAGTTTTTGTAGATGGAAGGGCGGAGAGTGTAGCATGGGGGAATATCTAGAACAGTGGTTCTCAACCGGTAGGGAATCACCCCTCCCCCTCCCGGGGGGGGGGGCAGATTTTAGGGTTTCCAGGGGGGGGGGGAATTAAGATTATTTCAAGATCGCATTAATACAAGAACCGATTACTTGATATTGTTTTTCCCTCCATACTTTACAATTCTGTGCTTCTCGCTCTTCTGAAATTTATTTTATAACGTAAATAGACCCGCAAATCACGTTTTATGTAGACGTCTAGACTTGTTCTAGTATGTGTTATTAAATTTATTTTAAAAAAAAAAGGGGGGCGAAAAAGGGGAGGAAATATGAAAAAAAGGGGAGCGAGATGTGTGAAGAGACATGAACGACTACATCAGCTTCGAGAGCACATACTGTTGATGTTGATGACAGATGATTATTAGACTTTTTGGGCGTTGTTTGGAATATAGAGTTGGATTTAAACAAAACCCCGACACCCTCTTGACCGATAATTTTGAGAATCACTGCCCCAGTGGCGTGTCTTGTTGTCTACCTAATGAAAAGTCGTGTTTTCTCTACAAGGAGAACCGTGTAGCCACCACGTCGCCACGTTTAGTGTCGTGGTAAGACATGTACAAACGGCGGTAACCTGGAAACAATTTGTTATGGCACAAAGGACTGACTGACCTAGCACAGGGCAAAGGATGAACCCACCAGACAGGTCGTCAGTTGAACTGTTGCCGGTTCAAGAGACCTAATAAAATGAACACCATGGCTAACTGTGGCGGTGACGAATCATTCTCTGAAGTTGAAAATTGCAGTACATGTTACAGTGTGTCAAGCCAGCAGAAGTGTGTCGCATGTCCTTTCCAGGACGTTGCAATAAACCCCAGCATTCATTGGCTGTTTGTGATTTACTAGCAATTTATTTGAGTAGTTTGCCATTGCTTCCTGAACATCCAAAGCCTATACCACATCGCCAGCAGATTATTTCGAACCATCGCCTTGGTTAGTTAATTGCATATCCTCTATAGGGGGTGACAGTCAACCCCAGCGTTTTATTGTTTCTGTATGTGATTTCTCGGCAAGTTTTCGTTCGGTAGTATACCACTGCTTTCTGAACGACCGGCACTCACACCATTGTATGGAAACCAATGCAAGGCAGCCTGTTTTCGTATCTCCCGCAGCTGTATTTCGAACGCGGTACCCCTTCTCCACAGAGCGAGCCTCGACTCAGTATGTCTAGGACAGTGGTTCTCAACAGGTAGGGAACCCGGGGGGGGGGGGGTGAATTTTAGGGTTTCCAGGGCAGGGGAATTTTAGGGTTTCCAGGTCGGGGGAATTAAAATTATTTCAAGATCGTATTAATACAAGAACCGATTACTTGATATTGTTTTTCCCTTCATACTGTACGGTTCTCTACGTCTCACCTTTCTAAAATTCATTTTATAAAGTAAGTAGACCCACAAATCATGTTTTATGTGGACGTCTAGACTTGTTTTAGTATGTGCTTTTAAATTTCGCTTCCATTATTACGTATACTGTGTAGGAGCGGGGGGCGGGATTTTTAGGTAGGAAATACGAAAGGGGGGGATGGCGTTCTGAAAATATGGTGAAGGGGGGCACGGGCCAAAAAAGATTGAGAACCACTGGTCTAGGAATTATGAAACTACGGGTCTCACTGTCCCATGAGCTACGGCACAGGTTATACTGTGATTAGTCCGATTAGAGACATCCGGTCGGAACCTAAGCCGTTGGCGGCTGAACTCACTGAGATGTGATGGTGGGGAAAGGTGTCGGCACCCTAAATGATACATGATATTTGAGATCGCAAGATATGGAGAACCATTACTGCCCACGCCAGTAGGCAAGGTATTTATTGATACGAAAACAGTACAACTATCTTACAGCGTTATTCGCCACAAGTATATCTGATATACTGGCAAGAAATCGAGCCTTATTCCACTTAGAAACAGCGGATATACTGGCAGGAAATCGAGCCTTATTCCACCCAGGCACAATGGACATATACTGTCAAGAAATTGAGTCTTATTCCACAAGGAAACAGCGGATATGCTGGCAAGAAATTGGGCCTTATTCCGCAAAAGCGCAGTTGTTAAAATGGAATGAAAATGAATCTCCCTCTCTCTCTCTCTCTCTCTCTCTCTCTCTCTCTCTCTCTCTCTCTCTCTCTCTCTCTCTCTCTCTCTCTCTCTCTCCCCTAATTTCACCCCCACCCCACCCCACACAGAAACACATGACATACATACTGACAAATAAACTAAACACTCTTTCTCACTCAAACACAACAGGTATATTTTGGCCAGAAACTCAACTTTCACGCAAACACAAGTATATTTTGGCCAGAAACTCAACTTTCACGCAAACACAACAGACAACACAGACAGAACACCACGAGGCCCCACCGACGCCTCTGCCTGACATTAACAACGCCAGCGCCTATCTAAACAAAGAACCCACATATCTCCAGCCTATCTCGCCGTCTCCCATTCCCGACACAATTATTAATAAGTACTGTCATATTAAATCGCTCTGCTCTGCTACAGAGTACACTACCAGAGCCAGTGGCAAAGCTGGTCCCCTTGCTCCCTCGCCAACGTTCGGTTTTATCAAAACCTAGACGTTTATCACGAGCCATTATGGCCTGTTTCAGGCTTAGTATTAAATCTTAGCTTCCAAGGCCACTTCTGACATCTGAAATGAACAAAGTGTGGGGCGGTCTGAACATGTTAGAAATATTTCTTAAGTGTCGAATGTCAACTTTGCCGTCAGCAGTTGTTCTGTTTTACTGATCCCGTCGCAGACCCTTGTTCAAAGCTGCTTGCTAGCTAGACAAAGTTGTTCAGATATAAAGTCATTTAAGAAACACTTAACGCTGTCAAACCTGTATGTTTACTAACTTGGAGTCGGTCCACTAGCCGTTGTTGGTGTCTGGAACTCCTCGTGGCGCCGGCGTCGAATTCATGTTTCATTCTGAATGCGATAAAACAGGTTAATATGCGGCACCAGTGAGTGGTGAGGCCAGTAAGTGTCGTTAGTCGCGGCCCCGTTAATCGAGTAGGAACATTAAGGTATTCGGTAGGCAATGTGTTTTAAAATGTGTCTCTTGGATCTTATTGGTAGAGAAAGTCTTGTTATCCGACTGATTTGCTTGTGGAGGGTTATATATTATCAAAAATAACACCCTTAACGCAACGTAAATTGGAAAAGGCAAAAACAAAAACAACAAATTAAACAAACATGATTCCGGTGAGCATGATAGCACAAGAAATCCAATCGTAAGAGACTTTTTCTTACGCTACTGCTACTGCTGCTGCTGTTGCTGCTGCTTCTTCTTCTTCTTCTTCTTCTTCTTCTTCTTCTTCTTCTTCTTCTTCTTCTTCTTCTTCTTCTTCTTCTTCTTCTTCTTCTTCTTCTTCGAAAACGACTTAGTGTTTGCTATTTGAGCGTACCTAGAAATTCACAATTCATTGTGAACAATTAATTGGTAAGTTAGTTGGAAATCCTGTAGAAGAAGAAGAAGAAGAAGAAGAAGAAGAAGAAGAAGAAGAAGAAGAAGAAGAAGAAGAAGAAGAAGAAGAAGAAGAAGAAGAAGAAGAAAGAAGTGGTAGTTCAAAAACGCGTGGAACAAAAAGAAAAAGAATTTGAGGAAGCAAAAAAAAAAAAAAAATGGGAAAGAATAAAACAGTGCAGCATAACGAACGAACGCTAACTAATCCCTTCTCCCAAACCATCATGAGAATATGCAAAGAAGAACACAGAGAGCAAGACCAAGAGGAATAAGATCACGAAGAACCACAGCAAGTAGACGCGACAAACCTAAACAGCCAACATGGCTTACCACTGAAACCTCGGCCACAAATGTCCAGTTTTACAAGCCACTAAGTCACACGAGCGATATCTTGTCTCACAGACACCAACAATAAAAGTAACAGCACATACAACCGCAAACCGCCGTGGCTAGCCAAGCCTCGTTATCTCACCTCCAACAGTGGTATCCGTGCCTACCCCATAAACCTCTTCAACATAAGAATGTCATACAGCACACCCCGGCGAGGAAACACTGGTTATAATTTATCTGAGATTGTGTATCTTTTACTTTCCAGTCCTAAAATTTATAATCACTCTTTTCAGATGATATAAAAATGCCTGCGCTTTGATATTGCAAGCGGGGCTCCACCTCTGCGTGGGAACTATATTCGAAAAAGATAAACGGTAATGTGATCCGAAGAGTACCTTCTTATTGGAGTATCTTTGCCGATGGCGTGTGATATTGTGTCTGCCCACAGCTCTAAATGTATTTGTGTGTTTATTTGCTTGTTGTTGTTGTTATTGCTATTGCTGTTATTGTTGTTGTCACCATTCTTCTTCTTCTTCTTCTTCTTCTTCTTCTTCTTCTTCTTCTTCTTCTTCTTCTTCTTCTTCTTCTTCTTCTTCTTCTTCTTCTTCTTCTTCTTCGTTCGTCCGAGATATTTTGTTTTGGCATCATGTACGTTGTGTCAGTATCACAGCAGAGCTGTGGTATATGCGCCTTCCAGTCGACACATCCGACTCCTTCGGGAATTTGTTGATCGGACTAGCCTTCCCATGTGTTTCGTAAGATGTTTCACGGTCATCTACGACCCTCCGTATCCTGTGTTTATTGTCATTATGATATTGCCACCACTGCAGGTGAGTGGACAGGATAGCTCATTTGCAGAATAAAAGTCTCAGGAGCACTTTCCCAAGTAGTGTGCGCATCATCACCATTTTCCCTGTCAAATAACTTTGATACTGGTATGTACCTTCGCAGATCTCGTTTCTTAGCGTTCTCATTCTAATGTTGATGTCACCGTCTGAGACCATCAAGCTTATCTCCGAGGCACCAGTCTGACTCTGCCTTTCCTACGGCTGATTTTTTCCGGTCTTCGTGATATTCTCCAATGCCTTTCTTCTCGTCATATAACTAAAAAACATTGTAGGTCTCTTTCTTAAAGCCGTGTACCAAGTTCTACTTCGACAAACTCTTCCAGGCAATCATTTGTTAGTTACTCTGGCCGTCCATAATATTGGTAACATTAATCTCAGAATCACATCTCCACTTCCGCTAAGCTCTTCCCAATGTGTTCGTTTACATCCTACTACCCACAGCTATACAGTAGAACAGGTTCGATAGAACATTTCAGGAGTGCTCTAGAATCTTCGAGAAGCGTCTGGTTGACTGGCTATGACACCGGGCTCTCATTCAGGAGATGACGGGATTTTTTATTTTATTTAATTTATTTATTTATTTATTTTTTGTGGTGACGGATTTTGTTTGGTGGTGGATTCTTTTTTGTGATGGATTTGTTGGTTAATGGATATTTTTGAGTGATCGATTATTTTTAAATTTTTTTATTTGGGGGTGATGGATTTTTTTTTTCTGTCGGGCTAAAAAATATGACAACCCTAACCTGCGGCGACTGCCGTGGCCTGGCGGCCTTAATTCCTCAGGCTCAAGACCCTCGCTGTCCTAAACCGCAATGCACAAAAGGCAGTTCAACAACCTCTTCATGGTGTGTGAGGTGGACATTTTTACCTGTTGGTACCTAGTATTTCGTTCCAAATATTTTCTAATGGTTTCTGCCAGAATGCAATCATTATCATCATGTGCCATCTGGATAGGGATGGTCTGTCATGGTTTGTCAAGTCTAGATATTGAATCTGGTGGGCGTTCTTGTCCCGACTATGGGCTGTCATGGTTTGTCAATTCTAGAGTATTGGATCAGGTGGGCGATCTTGTCCCGACTATGCCATTTGGCCTAGACACCCAGGTGTTCTCTCTCTCTCTCTCTCTCTCTCTCTCTCTCTCTCTCTCTCTCTCTCTCTCTCTCTCTCTCATTTACTGCCAATATAGTACCTTGCGGTATATGGCAGAGGGGTCTTTGAGCCTGAGGAATAAAGGCCGCCTGGCTAGTGCAGTCGCCGCGAACTGTGCAGGTTAGGAGTTTCTTTTTGCCCCCGACAGAAAAAAATCCCACACCTTACCGAGGGATCGAACCCGGGTCTCCCGAACGAGAGTTCGGCGTTCTAGCCACTCGGCCAGCCGCTCCTCGTGTTCATCTATGTGTATTCCCTGTGCTCTTTTCCAGTTGTCACCAAGTTTTCAAAAACATTTCTCTGTATAACGTGCAGTCTTAACTGTCTACGTCTAATGTCTATTATTAATTTACAGCTTTCCTTCGTTTCTTGAAAGATTGTATAATTCGTTTTTCTGTCCGTTCGTGATTCATTATATTTCATATTTCCTGTCTGTCCTCTATTGTTCATGAATCTGATCAAAATTTGCATTTTATTACGAGGCAGAAGGGCTTAGAGTTACGGCCTCCATCTCTACATTTAGTAGACCGAGTTGGAAGCATATTTGTGTGTGCTGCTGTGGAATTCAACACAACTGGAAACAGGATTCTTCTTCTTCTTCGTTCATCCGGAGTTTTTTTTCGGACGTGATTGCGTTGTGCCTGTCCACAGCAGAGCTGCGTTCTTGCGCCGTTAGGCCGACACATCCGACTTCTGCGGGCATTTGTTGACCGGGTTAACCTTCCCGGGGGTTTCTTAGGACGTTTGGCTCTCACTGTTGTGGTGTTATCCCCCATCCCAGCTGGCCCATATAGAACAGCCAAAGACATCCTGGTCAGCCCTCAAGGGAAGGCAGGGACAGACCATGGGCATTCCCCGCCATCCAAGGAGGCTTCCATACTTGCAGAGCCAACACACAGCGCTCTGGTACTGGGCTCACCCAAGGAATCGTCACGTCCTGCACATGGCTGCTTAGCCTCACTTCCGTATATTGGGCCTTCCATTCACCATAGGCTGTTCTTCCGGAAACCAGAAGTATGCAGTCTGCAGATGACATCCACACAGTGAGCTTTCGATTCGGACTTTCCACATAATGGATTTGCTATCCAAGCAATATTCCATTTCGTGCCACTAGGACACTTTTTCCACCTTTTATGAAGCCCACAGAGTGTGCTTTCGATTCGGACTTTCCACATAATGGATTTGCTATCCAAGCAATATTCCATTTCGTGCCACTGGGACACTTTTTCCACCTTTTATGAAGCCCACACAGTGAGCTTTTGGTTCAGACTTTCCACGTAATGGATTTGCTATCCAAGCAATATTCCATTTCATGCCTCTGGGGCGCTTTTGTAACCGACATACCTGTGGTATGAAGTGCGGCAGTCTAAATACTTCTTCATGCACCTTTAAATGTCAACCTGAATGTAGTTAAAGTAAGCTGCAGTCAACTTGAGCTTGTTGGTATCTCCATAGAGCTTGTCCTCAAATGAAGCAGGTGTGGGCCAAAATATCTTTCTCTGTTCTGCATATATTGGGCACTCCACTCCTGCAGCAAATGTTTAGCTGTCATTTTACCAGTTCCACAATTGCATTCATCGGTATCTCCTATCTTTAGTTTATTGAACAAGTGGTATTTCAGCCTGTTATGTCCTGTGCGGAGTCTGAAGATTGCTACTTGTTCTCTTCGGTCGAGTTTGTAATATGCATCATCCTTCTGGTGACCTGGATGCTCTGATTCCCATTTGGTTCTATAAGTGCTTTTTATCAACCTCTTTGCCTCGTTATAGGTTATGTCTATGTCAGGCTGTGGTAGTCGTCCGCCCTCTTTTGCCAGTCTGTCAGCCTCTTCATTTCCAGGTATACTGCAATGTGATGGTATCCACTGTATTACATCTTTTTTGGATTTCTGGCATAGACCATGGAGTGCTGCTCTTAGGTCAGCTATTTCTGTGCTGTAATTGCTCTTCAGTATTGAGACAGCTGACTTTGCATCTGTAAAGATAGCTATTTGCGTCTCTTTATTTTCCTCCATCAAGAGCATTTCTGCTGCAGTTTTCAGAGCCTCCACCTCCGCTTTGAAGTTACTTGAAAACTTTCCAGTTGCCACTGAATGTGTTTTTTTCACTCCATTTTTTAAATTTAGGAGAATTCCTCCTCCTCCATTCTCTACTGAATTTTTGGCTGATCCATCTGTATATGCATGGGTCCAATTGCTGCTTGGGTAATGTTCTTTTATGTAGTTTAGGGTTATTTCTCTTCTTTCGGTTTCATGCTGAGTGTTCTTTTTCTCAATACCAGGAATGTTTTCTATCATCTCAGGCAGTAGCTGCTGTCTCCAAGCTGGGAACTTGTCTGCATTGTAAATGGGTTTGACTGTTGATATGTTAAGTATGGGATCTGCCCTAATCTTTCGTTTTGCAGTTTCTACAAAGTTGCTACGCTTCAGTCTTCCCTTTCCAAAACCACTAAACCTTTTATACATAGGGTGGTCTGTCAATCTTCTAAATTTTTCAGCTTGTTGCTGGGCTCTGCTATCTCTTCTATCCTGTATTGGTTGTAAACAAGTGATCTTTTCTAGTTCATTAATAGGCGTTGTCTTCAGGCTTCCAGTTATGATTCGCATTCCTTGATTTTGGACTCTGCTTATTTTGTTAAAGTTTGACTTAGCTGCTGTTGCCCAAGCTGCAATGCCATATTCCAGTACTGGCCTCACCCGTCCAGTATATAACTTCTTGAGAACTTTCTCATCTGCTCCCCACGTTGTACCAGCAAGCTTTTTCATGATTGCCATTCTTTGCCTTGCTCTTGTTCGATTTTTCTCAACCTGTGCCTTCCATGTCAGGCGACGATCAAAGGTGACTCCTAGATAGTTTGGATTTTCTTCATGGCGCAATATTTTCCCATTCAATACCAGCTTAGGTTGCTGAGTTTTAGTTGAGAGGGAGAACACTGTGCATGTTGTTTTCTCCTCACTTATCTTCACTAGCCATGATTTTGACCAGTCCTCTAGCGCTAATAGGGCTTGCTGTATTCTGCTGTTAGCTGTACTAATATATTCTTCAGATGTCCATATGGCTAGGTCATCTGCAAAGGATGATGTGTGTACTCTGGCTGGAAAATTGTCTGTGATGTCATTTATATATGCTAGGAATAATGTTGGTGAAAGAACTCCTCCTTGGGGGACACCTTGCTCCAACAGCATCATTTTGCTGGTTTGTCCTTGTACTTTTGTCCTGGCAGTTCTGTTCTCAAGGTAGTGGCTGATCCAATTGTACATTTTCCCACAAACATGCATTTTTTGCAGTTTTACTTTCAGTCCTTCCTTCCATACTTTATCAAATGCTTTTTCTAAATCTATCCAGACCGCTAGTGTGTGCTTTTTCTCTTGGAAGGCATCCTCTATTTCCTGAGCTATATAGGTTATTTGATCTTCAGTGGATCTGTACTTTCTGAATCCTGCTTGGTGAGGTGTTAAGAGTTGGTTTTCTTCCAGATGCCATGTTAGCCTGCCATTGATAATGCGTTCCATTAATTTTCCTACACAGCTAAGAAGACTGATAGGTCGATAGCCATTTGGTTCTTCCAGGTCTTTTCCTTTCTTTGGGACTGGTATTAGTATAGCTTCCTTCCATGCCTGTGGGACTATTCCCCTCTTCCAGCTGTAATTTAGGACTGCTAGTAGTTTCTTTTTTGCCTTAGTGCCTAGTCCTATTAGCATTTCATTTGTGATTCCATCCTTTCCTGGTGATGTCTTCTTTTTTAGAGTATTCATTGCCTGTTCCATTTCTTCCATTGTTAGATTTGCCATCATATATTCTGCTGCTGTCTCTGTATATCTATGATGTATCTGTTTATCTTTGATTGCTTTCTTCTGTTCGGCTGTAATATCAATGTGGTTTGCACTGGCATAGTGTTCCATTAGTGCATTTGCAGCCTTTTTTCCTGTAAGCAAGGCATTTCCTTGTTTAATTGTTATTTGTTTGTTTCTAGGTCCTTCATTGTTCATGGCTTTCACTAGTTTCCATAGTTTGTTTCCATCCCTGTCAAAATTCAGGTTTTCTGTTTTTTTCCTCCAACAATCTCTTGTTGTTTGATTTACTGTTCTTTTATATTTTGCTGAGATGGCTTTGAGAGAGATGTTCGCTTCAGTTGTTTGTTCTCTCTCTGCGGTCTTCCTAGCATCTTCAACTTTGTCCTCCAAAATTTGTAGTTCCTCAGTCCAGTATGGTTTGTAATTTTTCCTCGCTCCTCTTGGAATAGACTCAGTGGCCGCCTGTATTATTGCTCTGTTTAGACTTTCCACCATTTGCTTCATGTTGCCATATCGTGTATTTATGTTTTCACAATATTTGTCTGTTAGTATGGAAAATCTGTCCCAATCTGCTCGTTTGTAATTCCAGCGAGGCAAAGGCTTTTGCTCCTGTGGAACATACTCCATATTTATTACAAGCTTGATTGGTCTGTGGTCACTACCTGCTAATTGGTCAAGCACATGGCGATCGATTTTGTGGAGGATGTCTCCTGTGCAGAAAGCTAAGTCTGGAGTAGAAGTGGTAATCCATCTTCTGGAGTAGAAGCTCGGTGTGTCATCCGCTTTGTTGAGTAGATGGAGATTTGAGTCTATTTCCCAGTCCTCCACTTCATCTCCTCTTTTGTCAGTATCTGGGTATCCCCATCTTTCTGAGCGGCTATTAAAGTCTCCGACAACAATGCAATTTGTGTCAGTTATTTCCATGTTTGAGAGTGTAAGATCCTTATCTGCCGGGCTATACAGATTGTAAATTCTTATTTTCATGTCCTTTATCATTATATCAACACCTATAATTTCCGTTTGGTTGTCAGAGATCACAGATACTTCGCTGCAAGGTATTGTATTTCGTGTAAGTATTACAACTCCTCCTTTGTGTCCTTCGCGGTCAAAACGTTGGCCTGATATCCCTAGACTGAAAATGTGCGATTGGCGTTGAGGTGTGTCTCTTGAATACATGCCACATCTATTCTATCTTTATGAAGACGCTGTGTTAGGGAGACTTTCTTGTTGTAAACTCCTTCGGCATTCCATTGTAGTATGTTGAGAGTCCGGGGTGTTTGGTCAATAGCTCTTAACCTACTCCTCTGTGCCTTGACTCCACAGCACAGGGGAAGGTGACCACCAGTAGTCATGGGTGGACCCCCTCGAGGCAGGGGGCCCGGCACTATCACCGCCTGATGGGACTTCACGGGATTAGCACCATAACGATTAATTTTCATCTGTGGCATCATGAAATGATAAAGTTACGTTGCACTTCTTTGTCAAGCCTGTGGCTCAGTACATCCGATTTCGACAAGCATTTTTCGGGATGCTTTCCCTAGCCTTTGACTGTCCCCAGTCTACCTACAAGGCAGCAGGTTTGTGCGTCACTTCGTCTGGTCCCTCTCCCTTGACCTGTCCGACATGGGTGACCCTACCAGTAGCTGTGCTACCGTCGGCATAGCTCTTGGGGTCATTGGAACGCTCAAGCCCCTCTACCTCGTCAAGGTGGACGCACGGCAGAGGGGGAAACAGGATTCTATACCCTCCTGCCCTGGGGTGAAGCGAATGAACGAGAAGTGTTATTTGAAAGCTGGATAAATGAACTATATAAACAAACACAAAGACAAACCTTTCGAAAAACAAGTCTTTGTCAGAGTACATATTTTTTTTTACAAAGCGAGAACATCATTATCATCATGTATTCCGCCAACTAGCGTAATCGTCCATGCATCCCCACAGATCTCGATCCCTGCTTTTCTAGACTAATCCTCAGGTGATATCCCTGCATGCGCCAAGCCTCCATTCATCCAGCAGTATGAACATTTTTTTCAATTAAAATTTTTTTTTAAATTCTCATTTTCTCTTCATTGCTTTCATTTTTTCATGCTTTTGTTCTTCTCGTCCTGTCGTCACCTTCTCATGTAGTCACAGGAGTTCTCCTTGCCTGTATGTTGTGTTTGTGAATGTGTTTGTTTTCTGATGAAGGCTAATCGCCGCAACGTCCTGTATGTGTCTTAATTCTGTTATGTAAAGCTGCACTACTTTGTGTCATTTTATATTGTTTACCTTAATGTAGATACGTTCAGACGCTCTTCTCTTTACATGACCACATTACATTGTCCCCTTTTTATATTTATGTATGCTGTTCTACTTTAATTAGCCTTTTCCAAACCAAGAGCATCTAGCTAAAAAAACAAACAAACAAACAAACAAACATAAAAACCCAAAATTCACAGACAGTTGTACGAACATCACAATACAATACAATAAATTTTAAATGTTAAACTGTGAATTAAGACCAACCAGCCGAGCAATCAACCAACCACCTACTAACCACCAAACTGACCAGTCGCTTTTCATTGGACGTGATCTGTCTCCAGTAAATCATGCTTTGAGAATCTCAATGTTGATCAGTAACAATAATGAATATGCCAGTAATTGTTCAATTATTTCAGGCCATATCATAGTAGAAGCAATACTCCAATATCATATCCCTCTAGGCTCAAATTGTTGTCACGTGACCACGAGTGGGACAGAAGTAATCGATTAGATGGGAAGCTACTTTCCCTAGTCACGTGATTTGAACAAGCGACATGTTTACGGGAGGGACTCATCCTGTTTCTTCCACAGAACCCCATTTGGACAACAGTCATCTCTTGGTCACAGAATTATTAATTTGAGTCAGGCGATGGACCTTAATATAGCTTCTCTTCTGGGGTTTAACTTTAACGGGGTCCCATCGACTCGCGCCATGTCCTTTGTAGACTTGATCACAATTGGTTGGGTTTTGCCGCTAACAGTTCGTTTTCTACGGCAGCTGAAGGACGGAAGAACAAAGAGGGAAGAGGCAGGAAGAGCAGGAGTAGGAGAAGAAGAGGAAGCTCAAGAGAAGGAGAAGAAGAGGAGGAGCATGAGAAGAAGAAGAAGAAGAAGAAGAAGAAGAAGAAGAAGAAGAAGAAGAAGAAGAAGAAGAAGAAGAAGAAGAAGAAGAAGAAGAAGAAGAAGAAGAAGAAGAAGAACCTTTAAAGTTAATTCATGTACGATATTTACAACTGTAGACACAGATCTACTACTAGACCACCCTCCCTTTCCACCTACACACACACACACAACCCCCTCCCCCCTCTTTAAAAAAAAATCGACATGCCAGCAACTCCAACAATTATCCACCCAAGCCCAACTCTTGTTGTAAGCAATCTAGCACAGTTAATGTTCAATACCCGACCTGAAATGTTGTGACTGTAGCGCCAGACCAGTGCACCGCTGTTGCATATGGCTGGGCAAATTCACTTCCCCCCTGATCGATATGTCACTTGTCGGGTCATAATGGTGCCCACTTTATTTAAGATGGCTTGTTTTTTATGTTGTGTTTGTAAATGCAGATAGTATATACACGGCGTGGTATAAATTGTTTATGCCGGTTATGTTAGGGGTGAGGTTTATTGTTATGCTACACGTAAGACCATTATGCAATGCAGGTGTCATGTGTGCGTGTATATATATATATATATATATATATATATATATATATATATATATATATAGTGTTGTCTTTAGAAAGAAGGGGGCGGTGGGAGGGGGGGGGGGGGTTGTTCGCTCGCTCTTTGAACTCAATCGTACTTTATACACGTGCTACCACTTCTAGTGCATTGGACTGATTTGTATGTATGGATTACAAGTTAAAAGTTAGTTGCATATCCTTTACAGGATGTTGCAATCAACACCAGCATATTATTTGCTGATGTGATCTCTTGGCAAAGTTACGTTCAGTAGTTTGCCATTGATAGGCTAGATCCTCTGGTCACTCCCTGTATCTGTCCTGCCACACTATACACACGACATCACAGAGCACGTATACATGATATGTGTGTCTATCTGCCAATCCTGAATGTTGGAAGGCGCCACTTTTCTCTCACAAGAAACCGGTAATCGTCATCATCATCACGGGGTGATACACCCGTCTGCAAGCGGATCGACATCATCAACGTAGAAATACATGAGACTGCAAGCACTCTTGCGCCGGCAGTCAATTATAGATTAGGACGATACCAACTTACACTATTTCTGATAAAGGTTTTGGGGCGCCCGGGAAGGACGTGTCTGTAGCTGTGCTTCTTCGAGAAGTCAAGTGCAAGGTAGACAAAACAACAGCGTGTCACTATCGATATGGAATAGTAAGTTGGAGTGTCTTCTTCTTCTTCTTCTTCTTCTTCTTCTTCTTCTTCTTCTTCTTCTTCCTCCTCCTCCACTTGGTGCTATCTTCTTCCTCCTCTTCGTTCTAATCCTCTTCTTCTTCTTCTTCTTTTTTCTTCTTAGTCTGCAGTTATAACTTTCATATTTCTTATTTTTTCAATGTAAGCGTGGCGTCTAGTAGTTAAGCGGCATCTGCAGTTATATCTTTCGTAGATGTTTCAACAACAACAACAAAAAGTTAGTGCTTTACATGAGTTTATAAACACATACGTCATCTGTATCACCCAACATACAAATTATAATTTCTCTATATCCCCAATGTCTTCAGTTTAAACTCTCTCCTACCTGTTTCCATTTTGGTAAATTATATTTCTTGGTCTTTTCACTTCTACCCTATGCTGTGGATATGATAGTCTAGTAAAGTGTCAACGTTTATTTAGATCGTTATTTTCTTAACGTTAATTTGAATAAAAACGGCATGTACTTATAAATAAAGCATTTGCAACGGCCAGAACAACACACACTTGAAAAATGTAAAGCAAACATTAGCTAACGGTTCTTGTAAACTGTGTTTCTTCCTTCACAGAGGTCTAGTTAACCAAATGAGTTTCATTCAACTACAGTAAACAAACCAAACAGATTACCTCTCATGCTTTGATAAATGTTTCCCCAACCACACTTTAACACAGGATCCGCCCTCGCCGGCAGGCTCGGTATTTTCAAGCTACCGAAATTTACTCGGTAAAAATGCAGAGCCGTTATCGAGCCGTGGCGCCTACCCCACACGTCGCCGCGACTTGAGAGTCCCATAATGAAGATCACAAAACGAGAAATTACAACTCCACTGTCCTACCAAACCAGGGGTGATACTCGGAAAAGCCTCCTGATGTGAAGGGTACCGGGAGAAACCTGTCCAAACATTTATATCCCTTGGAGCGCTGGGGCGTGTATACACGTTAGAAGTCTAATGGTCTTCACTGCAGCGTCGTTTTTTGCCCCCGAAACGGAGATGATGGCGCTGGGAGGAGGGAGGAGTCGCTACTGTAATGGTGTCGGGGGAATTTATTGCACAGAATGTGTTGGCCGTGAGGAATAAAATACGTGGTATATATTGCCGAGGGTTTGAAATGTATACAACGCAGAATATTACTTTGGAGATAACTGATTACAGACTGGCATTTCTGTCCCTTCGCCCGCCTATATTCTCCACTACAGCTCATTAATTTTACACGTTTTTTTGTTTTATTTCTTTGCATTTTACTCGTATAATGAAATAGTATAGTATAGGGCGACCGGGAAGTTAAACGCGCTCACTCTTAACAGATTCAATGAAAAATAAAAAGTAGATTTGGACCAAACAAAAATGGATGACGAAAATTGTGATGTAGGGTTGTTTTACAGTTAATTTTTAATAGATGTTAATATGGCAGCAGACATTTTATTTTTTAATATCAAATTAAAGGGAATTGCATAGGGGACAACTACTGTATCGATATTTTAACTATAGTTTGATTTATAAGCAGTTACGGGAAGTTTTAAAAAAAAGACGATTTATCATACCCAGGCATCTATTCAGTTAACTTCACGTTTGCTGACGGCGTAGTAGTTTGCTAATTCCACACACCGATCAGTTGGAATTAAGTGCTGAATTCTCGTTCAGAAACTAATGGAAACAACTGGACGTAAACTTGCCTACAAAACCCTGGGTTTTTCATGTGTTGTTTGTCCATCAAGAATGATGATGACCATTCATTTCATCCAGTGGGGTTGAAAGTATGGAGCCGTGAGTTCTAAGATGGCTGATAAGGCCTATTTTGGCTCGAAATGTTCTTTGACAATGTGGGCAAAGAATGCTTGACGCTCCAGGAGGAGGATCTCTTGCAGTAGTTTTTCTATCCAGCCTTTTTTTCTTCCACAGCTATTGCAGTCCTGGTTGCTTCACAAGTAGTAACTGCACCCTTGCGTAATGATTACGCCACGAATTTTGGTCTTTCACAGCAGTTTCCCAAGTGTCGTGATGAATTCCAGAAGCTTGTAGTGAGATCTTCAGAGTATCTTTAAAGCGTTTCCTCTGACCACATTGCGAGCGTTTACTACAACGCAGCTCGTAGTAAAAAAAAAAAACGATTCGTTTAGGGAGCCTGTTATCTAGTATGCGAGTCAAGTGACCAGCCCAGCGAATCTGCTTCTCCATTAGTAAAGTGTGGATACTGGGCATGGGCGCTCTTTCTATGTCTACCTAACTCCCTATCCCCAGTTGTTTTTTTTTCCATGTAGAGTTTTCCATATGGTGGTACCGTTGTGTGTGTGTGTGTGTGTGTGTGTGTGTGTGTGTGTGTGTGTGTGTGTGTGTGTGTGTTGTTTGTGTACTGAGGAAGGCTTTGCCCGCAGCGTCGGTTTTGTCAATCGTGGTTGTGTTCTAGCAAAGCTTACCGATTCGACTTGTTAGCCTTTCTCCACACAGGGCACTTTGTTTCTGTGCTCGCTCGCTTTGAACTCAAGTGTAGTCCACACACAATATTTCTATTAGCACTGGACTGAATTTTGCATGTGAATTAGCTTTTCCTATTTCCTGAGTCCGTCGCCACCAGGCGAACCTTCTCCAACTTTAGAGGTACATGTAATTTACGTCCCCAAATCAAGGACGAGAAGTCAACAATTTAGTCCACCTGCCTGGTATAGGGGTTGAACCCCTGACCTCGGCATCAACACACCGGATGTTTAAGAACGCGTGTTCTTATCCATTCGGCCATGATGACCTAGAGGACACTTTGAATAATTAGATCAATGACAGCATCACTGAAAAGAACATCCCTCACCAGCTTTGCCTGAATTCCCACTAGTCCCGCAATAACTAGTCTTTCCTCCTGGAGCTGCTCACCAAAGAAAACTTCTAGAAAAGGTGTCGAGTCAAAGGGCGGCAACACGGTAGAAAATGTCCCGGCTCACTTTGAAGCGGATGTAGAGGAGGTAAATTGTCGCAAGTTATTTATTTTCTGAACTGTTGGTAGTCGGGACATCACAGAGAGAGTGTTCTCATCAAGTATAAATTAATATCAGAGATAACTTATTGCGGCCAAGTTGAAAGGAGTTTGTGGAGTGTGAGGGCAGAGAGAAGGAAATTGCCCGCCGAGCTAGACCATTTGGCGGCATTACCATTATGGCATCAAGTTATGGTTTCTTGTTTGAGCGGTAGGGAAAAGGTTAGTTCAAGGATGTTTTTGTGTGTACTAAAGGAGGAGGGGTGGGGAGGGAGGAGTAGGTAAGCTGAGAGATGGTAGTATATAGATATAGTTTGGGTTAGGTGTGAATTGGAGATAGGGAGGTAGATAGACAGACAGATTAGATAACACAGACTGACACGTAGGCAGGCAGGCAGGTAGAGAGACAATGAGACATATAGACTGACAAGTAGGCACAGGTAGACAAGTAGACAGGTAGGTAGACAGACAGATAGACAGACAGGTAGACAAACAGACAGGTAGACAGATAGACAGGCAGGCATGTAAAGAGTCAGACAGGTAGTCAAGCAGACGTGCGGACAGGCAAGCAGACTCACACAGACATACACACAGACAGAGAGACAGACAATATGCAGACAGACTAATACAGACTGAGAGACAGACCTTCAGACAGACAGACAAGCAAACTAATACAGACTGAGAGACATACCTTCACACAGACAGACAAGCAATCAGACACACACGCAAGCAGACGGATAAACAGACATACACACGGACACAGGCAGACAAACAGACATACAAGCAGACAGACAGACAGACAGGAAAGTGGAAAGACATACAGACTGGCAGACTAACTGACAGACAGCCGTAATGCAATGATAACTGGACGAGACAAACATGAAAATGAAACACTTTGCATTTATTGTCAGCAAAGGCCGGATGTATAACCCTACCACCTCTCACCCCACCCCTCCTCCCTCACAACATCACGCCAAAAATGGGTCGGATATTCACTGATTAAGTTACCTCTGAAGTCGGAGTGGGTTCTCCTGATGGCGAGGGACACTGGTAATAGGGAAAATTAATCCCTACACAAAATTCAGTCCAGTACTACTAGAAAAAGTGTGTATGGACTACGCTTGAGTTCAAAGCGAGCTAGCGCAAAAAAAAAAATAATAATTAATTGCCATGGGATGATTAATCGTCGAATCGACTTCCCGCATCTGCCGTTGGGCTAATATATCGCCGAAATGCCGTTATTGGGCTCATAACACAACACGTCAGCTACTATATGAACTATTTTAAGTCCAAACCGTGACACAGCCCTACTTTCCATTTTAAGCCATCCAACTCTGTGTTTGGTCCACACCTACTTTTGTTTGTGTTTGGCAGCACAGAATCTGCTAAGGAACTCATATAACGATGAGACTACCATGTCCCCTGTTGCTGTGCTCACTGGATAGGATTCCCAGGCACTCCACGATGTTTTCCCCCTCCCGATACCACTCCCTTCAATCAACAACTGGACTTTTGTTTATTTCTTTGTTTTCACAATTTGATCGACTTCCTACGCCAGCTCAATCGACAAATTACGTAAATGTTTGGTTGCATTTATCCCCATCGCCTCAAGTCCTGCTCCCACTCGCCCGGCGATACATTCGGTGTCTGGCGCAATTATACAGCCCTGTCTGATGTTCGGTGCCAGGGGACCCTCATGCCGCACCACCCCCCTGATAAACCGTCTGCTGCCCCCTTGTGTGTCGAGATTCGGGCAATGGCAGTGAGATATAAAGACAACTCGGAAACGTTATCTTGCTCACAGTAGCATATTCCAAAAACGGTTCTCAAAATTGGAAGTATAGACTCATCGTCAGCAAGGCCGAATAGATAAGATAGTTCGGTTTTAAGCATCCGGTGTGCTGATGCCGAGGTGTCGGGTTCATCCCCTACATCGGTCAGTTGGACTAAAATGTTGACTTCTTGTCCTTGACTTGGGGACGTAGATTACAAGTACCTTTGGAGTCGGAGAAGGTTCGCCTGATAGAACAGGACACTGGTAATAGGGAAAGCTAATCCACACGCAAAAGTCAGTCCAGCGCAATAATTAATATAGAGGAAGTAAACCGTACAGATATACATGCTGAAAGTGCACATTATACACGGCACATTGCGTTATTCAGACACGTAGGTTTCTTTGTCGTTGGTTAGGTTGGTTGATTGTGAATCCCCTGCAAGCCACTCTTAAGTCAGGCGCAATTACATTAGCTACCGTTGGGCTTTGAAAGGGGATTGCATCTATCGCAGTTAGCATGGTGCATTGACTATTTCTCCCGACCCGGATGCAAAGTTTTGTGCTGCAGTTCTCTCTGCTCTCTCCAAACTAAGAAATAAAGCAGTATGTGCAAGACCAGTACAGGAACTTCACGTCTATAGATGTAACCAAGCCACGATTTAGCACATCACAAACGGCTGGGGGGGTCACCGTCACTAAGAGGTCAAGCCATCTATCTGCCTTCCGTCGTGGTTCGTTTTCAGACTCCAGAATACGGTTCAGGAGTGAAATATTTGTGTTCTTCGGAGTGCCCTGGAAGTCATCGATAAAGCTACCAAGCTCATGCGCCGTGCGACGCTTCCGGCAAGCCGCGATGCAGAAAGATGAGACAGAACCGGGTGCAGTAAAGTAGTTCCCCTTGCCTTTAACACAGGTTAACATACTAGCTGAGATTATGTCTGGATGGTAATCTTTCTCCCAAAATCGGCCATATTGGCATTGAGCTTATGTATCCACGACCACAACTACCAATTCTGGGATATTCTTTATTTGCTTAGTTTGGCCGTGCAGAAAAACTGGCTCCGATATTCTGACGGCCCCCATTCCAAAAGCGTCAGTTCTCGCCTTTAAATGTGCAATCTAAACCTTGTATTTCCTCAGGTGAAGCGAATGACATTCCGTTAAGCCACTTCGATCACCTAACGAAGTCAAAGTCTCACCTTCACATGCCCAGTCTTAATGGATAGTAGCTGACCGAACTCTACCTGCAGCCTGTAGTTTCCCATCATTGAAACATAAATAAAGTTACGCAGATAAAGGTGTCACCGCGTCGTACTCTTAACGCCTCCTCTCTCTCCTCCTCCTCTCTCCAACAGCCCCACTCTAATTTCTTCTATCCCTCTCTTAAAACAAATCTGAAAGTTAACTTTCTCCTGGGGTTTTGAGGAGCTGTCAGACGCAGTCGAATGAAGATTAATAAGAGCGAGAAATGAATCGAAACAAGTTGGTTTTAATTGATCGATAGAAGACAACAATGAACATGTCACACAGGACCGACAGTTCGACGCCATTTTCACTCCAATATTGCTAAGTGCTGAGAACTGGTGAAGTGGATGTATTCTGTGTGCGGTTGTGTCTACGCTGAAATAGTGAGTGCTGGAGCGACAGAAAGACAGGGAACAATTGCTGAAGTACCGGAGAGCGAATATAAAGAGGGACACACCCACAATACTAGTGTGTCAGTGAGGATGTGTGAACGGATTGGGGGAGGGGGGAGATTTGGTTGTCTACTTTATAGCAAATTTGCACAAACGCATAGAGATATTTTACATTGCAGTGGGTTGTTTTAGGTGAGGTAGTCATTGGCACCTTGTTTATTCGCTTATTTATTCGGTGGTGCTGCTTCCGACCCCTCTCCCTGTCTCCAGTAATGGAATGAGTGAATATTGCCCTGATCAGTACGGCTGTGGGGTCGACCCAACCATTGGAAATATTTACCGGAACTATGCGAAAGTAACTTTACTATAGAGAGAAAGGAAAGGTGGCCTACTTAATACTAAGAGAAAGTAAAGGCGATTGATTTACTACTGAGAGCAACTAAAGGCGTCTGATTTACTACTGAGAGCAACTAAAGGCGTCTGATTTACTACCGAGAGCAAGTAAAGGCGTCTGATTTACTACTGAGAGAAAGTAAAGGCGTCTGATTCACTTCTGAGAGAAAGTAAAGGCGTCTGATTTACTACTGATAGAAAGTAAAGGCTGCTAAGTGACTTAATACTGAGTAAAAGTAAAGATTGCTGGCGCAGCACTGTGCGAAAGTAAAGGCGGCTCGACTTAATACTGAGTGAAAGTGAAAGCGGTTGACGTAATACTGACGCAAAGAAAGGGAGGCCCGATTTACTACTCAGCTAAAGTAAAGGCATCTGGCGCAGTACTGCGTGAAAGCAAAGGTACCTGGCGCAGGAGTGCATGAAAGTAATGGCACATGCCGCAGTCCTGCGTGAAAGTAAAGGTTCCTGACGCAGAACAACATGGAAGTAAATTCACCTGACACAGTACTGCGTGAAAGTAACGGGTTGACGTAGCACTAAACAAAATCAAAGACGTAATACCAACCCTGAAAAAAAAAGACCGTCTGAAATAACACTGAAGTAAAGGCGGCTGAACTTCTACACAATTCAGTCATAGAAACTACAAAACCCTAACCCCAATATGCATCGGTATCCAGGGCCACAATAATTCAAGTTTAACTTTACTTGTTCGTTCTTACGTAGCCAGGAATATACTCCAAACGATTGAAAAGCACTATAAATCCTCATCAGAAGTTGAATTACGTTGCAGTGTTTCCTCCTGCCGGTGTTGATTTGATGCGGGCTGGCATTTATACCGGGTGTGTCTTTTATAGCTGTTGGCTAGTCGCGGTATATCTGCGAGGGAACAGGTTTTGTGTCACGTTTAGCTTGGCCTCTCGGCCTTTCTGTCTCTCTCTGTATTTTACTTCTTGTCCCAGGTGGTTACTTTGTCATTGGCTATGTCGCCGATGGCCTAGCTCTTGGAGTCATTGGAGGAATTATAATTAGGCTATTACAGAGGGGAAAAAATGTTTTTCTTCAAAAATACGACTTAATTGCACCGGGTTTTATCACGTATGGCTGGGTTTAATTCCGCAGGACGGCCTGCCGAAAGCGTCGCCCTAAGCACGAACTCCGTAGCTCCAGCGACGACTCACAAGCGTCTTCGAGAAAATTGTTCTCGTGAACCTAGCCACGTAGGTCGGAATCGTATACACAACCTTCGGATCGTGAGGCAGGCGGTGTAACCACTGAGCCACGAAGGTTTCCTAGGCCAGTGCAGAGAAGTCAGAATTGCCGACAGTTTGAGAGCTCTAATTATTTAACTTCCTGTGCGCTACTGGCGGGTTAGTGGGTTAATTGCCTACACCGATCTGTTGGATTTTAACGTTGATTTCTCGTTGAGAAAGCAATGCAAACTATTGAAGGTAGAATTATCTAGAAATTTAACCTAGAGGTGATTGCTAAGTCTTGCAAAGGACATGCGATATTTTTATTGTTTTTTCCGGCATATATATATATATATATATATATATATATATATATATATATATATATATATATATATATATATATATATATATATATATATATATATATATATATATAATGTTACATGGACTTTACAGAGGGTGAATACAAAACTTGGACCGGCAATGTTTTCAAACGTTGCACAGTCTTTAAAAATGCACCCTATATATAATCTGCGGTAGTGTAGTGGCTAGACCGCTCGCCTGTCGGCCCCTTGATCATGGTTCGATCTGCATCAAGGCAGGTTCTGATGTTAAAAACTGACCTGAGTTCCCAAGTCGACTCAGCCTAAAATCCATCCATCCATCATGTGCGTAGCCGATAAACGTGGGCGGTCATGATTCGCCATCTCACTCAATCACCAGAGTCGTGGATCAGCTCCATGTTCCTGTCTCGACCATGCCAAGTGGCCAAGCCATCCAGGTATTTACTTCTCGGTCTTCCCATTCAGCCTAAAATTGGTACCAAGAAATGTTTTGTGTAGTAAAACGGCCGGTATGATCCAAGTCACGTCACTTACCACGTGACGATTAATCTGTAAGAATATGGGCCCAACACCATATGTCCAATGAGTCTTAAGTTAAAATAACAGTAAAAGTTAAAATAATAGGCGGATTCTAGCAGCTTAATATAACAGCTCGACCTTGTAGAAGTTATGAACTATATAATACAAAGGGGGTTTCACAAGAACACCATGAAAACGTGATAGAAATTACAGTAACTATGTTATTGTCTTGTAACCTGTCAATGGTGTTGTTAAGGGTGTCAAGAGTGTTAATCTTCGGGAAGCTCTGTGGCGAAGTGGTCAAGCCGTTTGACTCGTGCTCCGAAGGTTGTGGGTTCGATTCCGGGCCGCGCCCTTGGGTTTAAGAGTTAAATGTTTCAGAGAGTCCTGTGGGCCGTCGCTGAAAGCTACGGAGTTCGTGCTTTGTGCGACGCTTTCCATGCTGCGGAAAGAGACCGAGCCATATGGGATAAAACCCGATGCAATGAAGTCGACCCAGTCGACTTTAAAGCGACTTTTTTAGAGTGTTAATCACGTGACATCATGGTGCAGACGACCACGGTGACGTCATACGGGCGGTTTAAAGATGGCCGCCTCACTTTTGACATGCACCAAAGAGGAGCAGAGTTCTGTTATCCTTCTTTTTTTCTTTTTTTTTAAATCAATGGAGGGGTGAAACCTATAGGCATTCATCGGCGAATGAAGGTCCAGTATGAGTCGAGTAGATAGTTGTAAAATGGCGTGACTTCTGTGATAGACTGTTCACGACCAGGTCAGGTACACCGAGCAGTGACCCGAGAGACGATATTTCTACAGGGATCCAAGCACTTTATAGGCGCTAAAAGACTTGCATCGAACGTAGTGGTGACAACGTCGAAAAATTATACATTTGCTCTGTACTTTTCAGAATATATTCACCAATAAAATAAAAGCAAAAATATTTAAGGTTTTAATTTGAAGCTCCATCGTATATTTACTAGAAAACATATGGTGAGTTTCTTAGTTTTAATGACTTAATACATGTTTGTAAACGAGTTAACAGAACTCCAACAGACAAGACACCTTTCTGTAATGTTAATGTTCTGTTTATAAACTCTCCACTAGCGTTTGTATTTGCATCTCTCCGTCTAACTAGCTATAGATCTCTGAAATTACCAGTCTAAACACAGCTTGCAGATGATATTTCAGTTGCATGTGTCATTTCACGGTACGGAACTATATTTCATGAATTCCATGTCGATTACCTGTCACCCGAAGTCGCATAATTATCATGTGTTTTCGTGTAGTAGTATTTAGGAGAATAGAGTGTGTTCAGTCTGAAATTAAATGTTATTTTCTCTATAGTAAAGAGAAATCCGTATTGGCATAGTGGCTTGTGGGCTTGCCTGCCAGCAAGATTGTTTTTCCGACCACTACGGCCCGAGGTGGAAGCAGAATCGTGGAAATGGACATAGAACAATTTTCAGAATGTTCTGAGATGGAAAGGCGAAGAGGATTGGAACTAATCACCACACCTCATATATTGTGGCCTATAATATGTCAAAGCTCCCTGGCGAAGTCGTTACGGACGCAGTTCGTAATCCCGCATACCGCTTTCGAAACACAGCTGTATTGGTTTTTTTATGAAATGATATGGGTGCCGGTCGTTCAGAAAGCAATGGCAAACTACTGAACGTAACCTTGCCCAGGAATCGAATACAGGGGTTGACTGCTATGTCCGTAAAGGATATGTAACTAACTTTAAGAATATGTCAAGGCTGTACGCTTCACACTCCAAAAATTAAGATCAGCCACCCGGGAAGGTTAACCCGGTCAACAAATGCCTGCCGAAGTCGGATGTGTCGGCCTAACGGCGCAAGAACGCAGCTCTGCTGTAAACAGGCACAACGCAATCACGTCCGAAAAAGAAAAAAAAAAAATCCGGATGACGCAGAAGATCAGCCAAAGAGTAGGATATTCATATGCTAATTCTGGTATATACGCATTTAGATAAAGTTTAATACTACAGAGTTCGTGCACCGTGCCAAAATTCTCGCCTTGTGCTGGTGTTAGTGTATAAATGAAAATGAATCCTTTATTAAATCAAATCTCCAAACAGTTATAACAGTTTGTTCTGTGGGGATCAGTCTGGCGCCATCTTTAAATCATGAGAGACCATAACCTGAGACAAACATTCCTGTCTATGATTGGACGTGGGAGGGGGGGGGGGGGGGGGCTAATAAGTTAATGTGTCCGCCTTAGATTCAGAAGGCACCTGGTTCGAATCCCAACATCATCATCATCCCGTGCCTTGCCGGATGGCGTTGGCGGTCATGCTCTACACAAACTGCGATCTCCGACGGCATAGATCACTTTGTATGTTGACTCCTTTCCGTGCAATGACAAGAATCTTCTCCCACTGTCTTCGTCTATCTTTCTTTCCGCACATCTTTCCGGTTGTCACATATAACAGTTTTATGTTCCCAACATAAGCACGTATACTTTGACGAGAATATTAGTGTCAAATGATATCATAGGCTACTTAATGTCTTGGGCAAGGAGGTCAGATTTCTAACCTTCACGGATAAGGGCGAAAAATTGGAGGGTTGGTGTGGGGGGAAAACACCCCACAGAAATTAGAAAACCATCCGACCCTCAATGCCTGCTGGATGGATGGATGGATGGATGTGAGCGTGTGTGTGTGTGTGTATATATATATATATATATATATATATATATATATATATATATATATATATATATATATATGTGTGTGTGTGTGTGTGTCGTGTGTGTGTGTGTATGTGTCGTGTGTCTCTATACACACGTAGACAGCCTGATATTACTACATTTGTACACTTGCTCACATAATAATCTTAGCAGCCCATAGACTGGACATGAAAGCAGACAAAAGGATGGAGCATTACTCTCGAAACTTACAAACGCACACGCACACATAACACTCACAAACACACAAATATTGAGTGGAACAGCTATCAAGGTGACAAGTTAATTATGGCCAGGAAAGTAAAACTACCTGATTTCTGCTTTCATTCTTCGACATACATAAAATAAAAGATGGCGGGAGTACAACAGGAAAGATGGCACTTAACTCACGAACAAGGTTATCTGGTACATCTGGCAAGCGTGGATAGAGTGTATTTACACCAGGCTTCATAGTTCTGTGTAAAATTGTGCATTACAGACCAGTCAGAGTTCTGCTCATAAGGTGACGTGGAAGACACGGAATAGAGTGTGTACTGAAGAACCTAGGCCAAACCGAGCATTGTAGTGTTATACTGGATGTCTTTTTTGCTTTGATGAACTTGATGTGAGCGTAGATAATGATACTAATTACGTTCTTGTCTGTCTGAAAACTGATGTGTGTGTACAATTATCGTTCGAGTCTATTATACTTTTCGGTTTGTTTTCTGCGAAATTATACATTTAATACATTGTTTACGGTGTGTTGTAATGGGTAATGTTATTAGCTTCTTAAAGGTCTTGAAAAATAGGCACATCTTAATTTGTGACGATTCGACTTGCGACATTTTGCAATTGCGAACAAGAAGAAGTAGAAAAAGAGAAGGAAGAGTAGGAAGAAAAAGAAGAAGAAGACTATGATAATGATGATGAATATGGTGATAAAGAGAAGGAGGACGATAAGAAAGGGACAGGAGGGAGAGAAGGAGGAGCAGGGCAAACGAATAATTTTTTTCTTTTTTTAAAAGGAGCTGATAAATAAATTGACACACTGGACTGTTGAACATGTTGTCCTTCTTATCTCAAATCTATCATTTATTTTAATAGTATTACAAATGCTAATGAAGGTAATAATAATAATAATAATAATAATAATAATAATAATAATAATAATAATAATAATAATAATAAAAGCGTCTACAACTATGTATTTCCAATGTTTAATTACGACTTTCCAAATTTTTATATCCCCCTTTACATTACTTCTTTCAAATATTGTACATACTTTCATATGTTATGAAAAGCATTATTCTCTTAAGCTGTTTAATTCTTATTTGACCTAGTGCATTAATCAACAATGGGCTCATAGCTTCAGGGATTATCAGTTCCATATGTGGACTTGCAATTATGGGAAGGACATGGGCTTGCAGTTAAACGGACTGTAAACAGTGCTAGAACAACAGTGCGAATGTAAAGTCGCTGGAGGCTACATCTGGCATCCATCACCGGTGCGCACGCACCAGCACACTCATCGCCTACAAAAACAAAAGGAGTCAATTTTGCCATTAGCGCTTTGGGTACTGTATCTCCGGTTTATGTCACACAGACAGCCGCGGCTGACCTATGGAAATGTTGCTGCATACACACGCACATATACATACATACAAGGTGGACATTTCTAGGCGAGCGGGGAGCTGGCATAAGTCACAAGAATCCGGGGGGGGGGGGGGGGGGAAGATTGAGCAGGCTCTTAATATGTGGGCATTCTGGTCGGTAGCCCAGGGGTGCCTATATTCTAGGGTTCCCTGTGGTGAATAAAAATGTCAATGTATATAAAAAAAAAAAAATTTTTATGGGGGGGGGGGGGGGGGGTTGTTGTTATGAATCTCTTGGAAAGAGGTCAGCATGGCCGAATGGATAATAACACGCGTTCTTAAACATCCGGTTTGCTGTTGCCTTGGTAAGGGATTCAACCCCTACACCGGTCAGTGGGACTAAAATGTTGACTTCTCGTCCTTGACTTGGGGACGTCAATTACAAGTACTTCTGACACCTGATGATGATGACTATGATATGGCTTTCTGATTCGCCTGCGCTTGGTTTCGAACCCGGTATCAGTTGACATCAGTATTTACGAGAAAGAAAAAAAAAATAAGCGGCCTCGTTCAACCTGCATCTACAGCGTCGGTTATAATTCAGGTCGGGTTTTTGTTGTTGTTGTGAATTTTGATTATCTCTTCCTTCTTTGCTCTTATATATATATATATATATATATATATATATATATATATATATATATATATATATATATATATATATATATATATATATATATATATATTCAGTAACCTTACAATTTTCTCGGTCATAGGATTAAGTACACTTATATGTAATGCAAGGACAAAGTGCTCGAGGCTTATAACACCCACGAAGTGGAAATAGCAACATATATAATTGTATCTATGAACCTATCCGTTGCAGTCCAGTAACGCTCCAAATCACTCACTTCCCCGCACCAATTTCCCGGCCTTCGCTCCCCGCCTTGATGAATATTCAAACTATCAAAAGGAACCTGGTGTTAAAACAGGTCACCATCCATGACATTGGAAAACAAGCACATATTAAGTTACTACCAGCAACGACTTAATAATATGGCCGACGTGTCGAAAGTCTGCAGCTAACCACACTTGTGGCTGTATCTAATTATATCAGTGATACGTAAGCAGCGAGCAATTTCCAGTCTAGCGTATCGCGGTCACACAGTCACTACGTGTCAATCAATCTGCCATGAATATGAAGTTACCGGTGAAGGCGAATAAAGCGCAGGCTGAAGTTGTAAGCTTACACTCCACACTAGCAACTACTTAGTAAATAAACCCATCTCGCGGAATGGGTCAATATTGGGACCAGAATGGGTGATTTGACGGTGTAGTGTCTGTTAAGATTATTCATGGAATCGCGTTCGGTTTAAATATAAGCTCAAACAGTAATAGTTACATGCTGTGACAAGACACTCTATACAAGAACTGTATTATTTTCTCATCTCCGGAGCGACTTTGCCGTGAACACCAAGAAGATTACATACCCAAAGCATTTCTATAATTATATTTTATAATCTCCGTAGTGTATGTAACCGATGCAGACAGTTATCGGGCGCTCACTCACAAATTGCAGGTCTGTAGTACTGTTGTCAGACGAGACAGTCGGGCATTCTCTTGTAATGGTAACTTGCTAATAGTATCTTAGGTTTGAATGTGACAAATTTTCACTTCATCAAATTGCGTGTTTCGATTGTCATAAACAGATGGAGAGCAGTTAATTGTTGGTAGGCCACTGTGCTGGTGTATTGTGTATCATTATTTTCTGTATAGTAAAACCATTCATGGCATAACTACGGAGGACATTGATAAAGGCTCAGACTGTTGTGACAAGACCACCGGGGCTTGGACTGGTTTGCCACGATAGATAATATCCCCTGCCTTTGCTCCAACCACCTCAATAGCACTCTACATCTACCAGGCCCCACACAAGCCGGGACAGCTTAACCTTCCCTCCCTCACCTAGGGTTCCACACCCCAAGGGGGCTCGGACCAGACACCAGTCATATCACTACACAAAGTCATAGCTAAGAGAACAAAAATTTAATTCTGAACTACGTCAACCACAACACAGAGAAGGATGGCTGGAAGCCAGACTAGAAGAACTATGTACAAGATCAAAGACTCAGATGAGTATTCATCATGGAGGCGGACGATAGCTCGTGCGGTTGTCCAGTCGTGGTAGCGACTCACCCAGGCTCCTCCAGTGGACTGGAACTCCAAGGTCTGCTGCCTCTCCAAAGTTCCCTCTTCACCCAGAGAACCAAGCAAGGGCTGATCAAGCGCCGTACCACTGCCTGACGGACACTGCACTGATGAACAAGGATCCTTTCCTTGCTGTCGTACTATTTCCCTCGTCACACTCTTGATGAAGTCTGGGCCGACCCTAAAACATTAGCGGTCTCCCACTTGCAGAAAAAATACATGTAGCGCCGTCTCAAAATACACAAGAGCCAGGTCACTCTTCTATCTCATCAGTGACCCACACACTGATATGTCACTTACACAATACGCGGTTGCTCCACACGAACACACAATGTCACTGGTAAAGTCTATCAGGTGACTAAACACTTCACCTTAGTTCCATGTCCTTGGACAATCGATCTTCACACAGTATCAGGTACCTACCCTGATCCATGGGTAGTAATCACAACCTAGCATACACTGTCAACAGTTCATCACGTTGGCATGAGGTAGCTCCCTACCTTCACAAACATTTCACTCTGGTGTTTCCACCCATGTTGTAATCAATGTCCTAGTTCACTGGACCACATGTTGGCTTCATAAAGGTAACCAATGTAAAAACACTATGTAAGCATCAACTGATACATGGTGTCCCATAACCCAGCCGGGCCAGAAGCATATAACACAGGTCATGGTGACCGGTAACAATGATCACTCGGCACAACTTGAAAGGTCACTACCTTGCAATTACCAAGGTTTACACAGGCTGAATGTCACCAGTGCTTCACTGGCTTGAATCACCAGACGTTTCAGTGTTGGATCCTCTCAGGATCGGATGACACTCGTCGGACTCTTGACGGAGGTCCTAACCTAGACCTACCGACTTATTCAGCACTCAGCTCCTTCCAACATTGATCTCGCAGAATCAGACAACCACTCCCAGTATGGCCTCAATCAACTTCTGGATAGGCACTGGAATGAGTGGGCCCATAGAGCTCATGGTGCAGCTCTTGAATCTTCTACTGTATAGTAATAACAGATCCTGAAACACGGAGAGGTTGGTGTGAGTACTCAACTACAACAAAGACTACCAGCATCTCCACCCTGTCACCTGCCTCTCAGACATTCCTCATGTCTACCAACATGAGTATGAAATCATCACATCATAGATCTACTTAGTCACTATAATATATAGGCATAATGATGGTAGACAAAGCAATAGCACACCTGTTCAGTCAAGTAACACGTCTGGGCTACATATAACCCCTAGCACCAGAGTCGACTGTATGACTCTGTCAAGCATCCTTCGCCTGGTGCCAGTCCAATCCGGTTTCATCTTCCATCCTCAATCAACATATACACTTACTTTCCTTTCAGTGTAGGGATTACTGTATCGAGAAGGTGTCCAGCCGGACCTCTCCTTCCTGACAGACTCATCAATTCATCAATCCCTTCACCCATGGACTGATGAATTACACACATTAATAACTATATGTCCATAATGAATTATACTCCTGATAATTCATTACTATAGCATTAACTAAGGAGAACTCAGGACTTGTTACACTTAAATAACAAAATCATATCACAGCCATAGTGTCAGGTCTGGGATCCCTGCCCCAGATCCTGAGTTGCCCTTGTATTCACTGACTATCTTTCAGGTCAGTCATACCTGTGCCGGTCGAGCACAGCTGTGGTGGCCATCCACCACTACACTTTCCCACAGCTACTGTGGGTCTCGTGTACCTTGTCCCGTGACTACTTAAGTCACGTCATCCAATGTAGCAAACCTCCAAGTACTCCATGAACCGAGTCAGGGTTCCAGAAGAGTAGAATATTAGAGACAGAAATGGTTAGGTTCAAACCTCGATCTATCTAGACACCTCGGCCTCGAATTACGGAGCGCCGCATCACCCTCGATCGGGTATGTTCATCCATTGCACATGCACGATTGCATTGGGTCGGACCTATTACTGATCGGGTTGGGGGTACCGGCCTACCTCCCGCTGCCTAGACAAACGTAAGATGGAACACGCACGGTCATCCTTGCGGACGGACATGACAACAAGCAGTAACAATAGTATCATGAATACTTATTATCAATTGTTATCCTACCGATGCAACGCCATTCGGCTGACGCGGAATAACAGTGCTATCTGCACACAGCAAATACACCACTGCTGATTTCACCTTGATTCCTCGAAACATCACCATCACTGATAGAACAATTACGTTACCATTCTAATGGCACGAAGCACATTACACATCTCTAATAATAAGCTCTACCTTATCATTTACAGCGTCTAGCATGTTGATGTCATGACGGACAAACTGTCGCCTTGCCTGCTTAATGAATAAACCAAACCCGTAACTGCTACACACTGTAACGCACATCGTTCGGCCTATTTTATTTACACACCACTCGCTGTGGAATACGGCTTGTTCCGTCAGGTAACACATTACATTGCTGATCGATAAAGCCTACTTAAAAATGCAAACCGCCAACTGTAACGGATAACGCTACGCGACAACTCAATTTTGCGATGGCAATTAATTCATTCCGGGAATCATCACGGCATCACGACAACAATTAAATAATAGAATAAGTACTCAACTAACCTGTGATTGAAACATCACAAACTTTGACTGCAGATGTCCGCTCTGGCCGCGACTATTGACATCCAAATTACTGCAGCCTGCTGGCCATGATCTCTCCACGCTGAGGTCTGGTGGGCGACTGACTCCGACAACGTCAGTCCGCCTTCCACTCGCCTACACGGGCTGCGTGACTTTCATGATTCATGAAGAAAACCAGAGTCACGATGGATTCCTCCAACCCGTGCTGCACAACGCACTCGTGAACTTAGAGATCAAAACCACGTACGCACTTGGGGGAACATTCTAGATTCTTCTATAAATAACTAGAATAGCTCCGCCCCCGCACTACTTTTCTAGGGAACTCCCCTATTAATTGACATTAAATTAAAGGGAGACCAACGCATGGCACTCCCTTCAAAGGGCTATTATGCAGAGATCTTACGATATTTATCCGTTTCGTCACATAGGCCCCCACTTAAGATGGTCGACCCGGTCGAACTCACTAGACAAAGATCGGTCTGAACTCTGAACCTCTACTCTATCAAGATTGGATTCCCAGGAAAAGACGTTCCATAACATTCACTTTCCCTGCGGAGATCCACCAGAATGGTATGGATGCTGCATCACCAACCACCGCCTCAAACATACGTTATCTCCAGCGATTAGGCCCGAAACGTAATGGCCTGGTGATTGGCTTACAGGATCTGTCTACACTGGACCGTTCCGCATCCACCTGTTGTAGGCCATCGGTTACTTTACTGAAGGTTCGTTCGTCCCTTCTGACAATAGGATATTTCCTATCCCGACTAGGCATCACCTTCGTGGACTGTTCGCGGATGTCGACCGAAATGAATGGTCGCTTACTCCAGGTTCGTCTGGAGTACCCTTGCTCCTGCCTTCTCTCCCGCGAGTAAGGACAGTGAGCCTGTCGGCGTATCGAGTCACCCGACGATTCCGTCGTGCCAGATGTGACATCGCCTGTCCGACCTCGATTCCCAGTGTGCTTAACACCATGGGCCTCTTCCCGACGGAGCCCGTTCGCCCTATCTACGGTTGAACGCTCAGGAGACCGCAGACCCTCCCCACAGGATGTACTGCGTAGGACTGAGTCTTCCTCGCCCTCGTCTGGACCCAGAACCGAATCTAGCGCGATGGTAGTCGCACTCTCTTGTGGAGAAACTACCTCGGACCTCTCCAAATTCTGAAGGAGAGTACAATGGAACTTACGCAATTCCCCGCGGACCTTCACCTCATACGTGGATCGGGACATTATCCGCTCCACAGGAAAAGGGCCCTGCCATCCGAGTTCGAATTCCGCCCCCTCGATTGGGAGAAGCGCGAGAACCCTGTCTCCAATCTGCAGAGATAAACCGTTTCTGGTCTTGTGCTTTGGTGCTGCCAGACAACACGTTGGGCACGACCGGATATATCTCCGCACGTCGCCTGTCATTCCAGGCCAGTGGTAGTGGCTGGAAAGACACTGGACTGTTGTCCCCACATCCTTATGTCCGGTTAAGGATAAGGTATGCACTCTATGTATCAAGCGGGATCTGTAGTCAGTAGGGACTACCATCTGACCGTACTGGCTATCCCCTTGCCCGGCTCTACGATAAAGCAACCGGTTTTCTACATAGAACTGACCCGGAGTTGGCGGGACAGAACTTTGGGACACCTCCAGTAAGTAAGGACGCAAAGTCGGGTCCCTACTTTGAGCACTGCTCACTAACCTCGCAAGAGAATGGTCTATTTCCTTACCACACTGCCTTTTTCCATCCTTAGCCCTGGCCTGCCTAGCGCTCACTAGACAATGTTCCCTGGGGTCCCCCAGGAATACATGCGGACGACCGAGGATCAAAGGGTAAATAGGATCAGGCAGCACAGCCGCCAGGATGCTACCCGTAACGTACCTGCACCGAATGTCAATCCGAGCAATCGGCAAGTCCATAGCTACGGAGCTCCTCATGGCCAGCTGAAATTCTCTTGTCTCGCCGGTGAGCTGCCCTGGGCTCACAAGGTGGGATGAGATTACAGCTTCAAACTGCAATCCTGTATCGTATAGACATTCCACCTGCTTCCCATTCACCTCTATCGTTTCGATCACAGGTGATTTCTCAGACTTTGGTTTCTCCCGACCCTTAGGTGTGGTCTCGCTAGGTCTACCTCTAGTAGAGGCGAGACACGCAAAGTGCAAGTCCTTTGGCTTCCTCAGACAATCTACAGTATTATGGGAAGGAGACTTACAGTGCTTACACCACCTCTTACTCCACTTCCGTTTTGGGGAGGCGGGAGGGCTTTGCTTATCGGGTTTCTTACCAGAGTCTTTTACCACAGGATCTGCTACATTGGATGATTCTTTGGGACCTTTGGTCTTGGGCTTCTGATCAAGCCCCTTCTGCCTTTTCTGTGAATCAGTCTGACTGGAATCCCCAGTCTCCCCATAGACTTCCACATACTTTTCAGCTAACTTATTTACTATGTCTAGCCTTTCCGCCCCATTTTCCCCTAAGAAATTCCTTAAAGGCTTGGACATCTGCATTTTCATTTGATCCACCAACATCAACTCTCTCAGACTCTCATACTCCTCTTTGAAATTGGCCAACGCCATCCACTTCAACAGGTATGAGTTCAACCTCACACTATAGGCCGAGAACATCTCACCTGGTTCTCTCTTGGAAGTTCTGAACCTCCGCCTGTAAGCATGGGCTGTCATTTCGAATCTTTTCAAAAGAGCCGATTTCAGGGTTGGATAATCATTTTCCATCCCTGGGGGAAGACGCGCATACACTTCGTACGCGGTGCCACGGAGTCCTTGTGAAAGCTTAAGATTCCAACGCTCTGGCTCTAAACCCATAGCTTTACACATTGCCTCGAACTTCTCTAAGAATTGATCTATCTTCTCTTGGTCCGGTTCAAATGGTGGAAACGGCCATTTCATAGCATGGTAAGCTGGTCTGCTGGCTACTGATGAGCTAGGTAAAGCTACTCCACCTACTGCTCCCTCAGACTCACCAACCGATTTAGCCTCTACCTCAAGTTGCTTCATACGGAACTCATGTTCCATTTCCAACTTCCTAGCATCTAATTTCTTAGACTCTAGGTCAGCTGCCAGTTTTTGTGCCTGTTGGTCTGCCACCAACTTTTGCTCTTCAAGTGCTACCTTTCGAGCTTCCAGCTCAATTTCTGACTTTCTTCGCTCCCTCTCTTCTGCTCTGAAGTCTCTCTCTACTTCCAGCACATAGGCTTTAAACTCCTCACCTTCCAATCCCATCTCAGTTGCAGATGCCCGCACCTTAGCTAAATCTAAAGTACGAGTAGCCATGCTTAGGGTAACTTAGTATCAGTATAGATATGCAATACCCAATCACAATGCTAACTGTACTCCAACCAACACTGTAACTACGTATCTATACTAACTTAACTAAATGTCTGTCCACGTCGAAGAGGAAGGTTTCAGTAGCCCTACTCGTCAAGTAGATAATAGGTATAGGACAGATGACACTATAACCTATTCCTACGAGATGTCAGAACAAAGAGAAGATCCCGGACGAGCCCCCACTCTATCTTGTGACAAGACCACCGGGGCTTGGACTGGTTTGCCACGATAGATAATATCCCCTGCCTTTGCTCCAACCACCTCAATAGCACTCTACATCTACCAGGCCCCACACAAGCCGGGACAGCTTAACCTTCCCTCCCTCACCTAGGGTTCCACACCCCAAGGGGGCTCGGACCAGACACCAGTCATATCACTACACAAAGTCATAGCTAAGAGAACAAAAATTTAATTCTGAACTACGTCAACCACAACACAGAGAAGGATGGCTGGAAGCCAGACTAGAAGAACTATGTACAAGATCAAAGACTCAGATGAGTATTCATCATGGAGGCGGACGATAGCTCGTGCGGTTGTCCAGTCGTGGTAGCGACTCACCCAGGCTCCTCCAGTGGACTGGAACTCCAAGGTCTGCTGCCTCTCCAAAGTTCCCTCTTCACCCAGAGAACCAAGCAAGGGCTGATCAAGCGCCGTACCACTGCCTGACGGACACTGCACTGATGAACAAGGATCCTTTCCTTGCTGTCGTACTATTTCCCTCGTCACACTCTTGATGAAGTCTGGGCCGACCCTAAAACATTAGCGGTCTCCCACTTGCAGAAAAAATACATGTAGCGCCGTCTCAAAATACACAAGAGCCAGGTCACTCTTCTATCTCATCAGTGACCCACACACTGATATGTCACTTACACAATACGCGGTTGCTCCACACGAACACACAATGTCACTGGTAAAGTCTATCAGGTGACTAAACACTTCACCTTAGTTCCATGTCCTTGGACAATCGATCTTCACACAGTATCAGGTACCTACCCTGATCCATGGGTAGTAATCACAACCTAGCATACACTGTCAACAGTTCATCACGTTGGCATGAGGTAGCTCCCTACCTTCACAAACATTTCACTCTGGTGTTTCCACCCATGTTGTAATCAATGTCCTAGTTCACTGGACCACATGTTGGCTTCATAAAGGTAACCAATGTAAAAACACTATGTAAGCATCAACTGATACATGGTGTCCCATAACCCAGCCGGGCCAGAAGCATATAACACAGGTCATGGTGACCGGTAACAATGATCACTCGGCACAACTTGAAAGGTCACTACCTTGCAATTACCAAGGTTTACACAGGCTGAATGTCACCAGTGCTTCACTGGCTTGAATCACCAGACGTTTCAGTGTTGGATCCTCTCAGGATCGGATGACACTCGTCGGACTCTTGACGGAGGTCCTAACCTAGACCTACCGACTTATTCAGCACTCAGCTCCTTCCAACATTGATCTCGCAGAATCAGACAACCACTCCCAGTATGGCCTCAATCAACTTCTGGATAGGCACTGGAATGAGTGGGCCCATAGAGCTCATGGTGCAGCTCTTGAATCTTCTACTGTATAGTAATAACAGATCCTGAAACACGGAGAGGTTGGTGTGAGTACTCAACTACAACAAAGACTACCAGCATCTCCACCCTGTCACCTGCCTCTCAGACATTCCTCATGTCTACCAACATGAGTATGAAATCATCACATCATAGATCTACTTAGTCACTATAATATATAGGCATAATGATGGTAGACAAAGCAATAGCACACCTGTTCAGTCAAGTAACACGTCTGGGCTACATATAACCCCTAGCACCAGAGTCGACTGTATGACTCTGTCAAGCATCCTTCGCCTGGTGCCAGTCCAATCCGGTTTCATCTTCCATCCTCAATCAACATATACACTTACTTTCCTTTCAGTGTAGGGATTACTGTATCGAGAAGGTGTCCAGCCGGACCTCTCCTTCCTGACAGACTCATCAATTCATCAATCCCTTCACCCATGGACTGATGAATTACACACATTAATAACTATATGTCCATAATGAATTATACTCCTGATAATTCATTACTATAGCATTAACTAAGGAGAACTCAGGACTTGTTACACTTAAATAACAAAATCATATCACAGCCATAGTGTCAGGTCTGGGATCCCTGCCCCAGATCCTGAGTTGCCCTTGTATTCACTGACTATCTTTCAGGTCAGTCATACCTGTGCCGGTCGAGCACAGCTGTGGTGGCCATCCACCACTACACTTTCCCACAGCTACTGTGGGTCTCGTGTACCTTGTCCCGTGACTACTTAAGTCACGTCATCCAATGTAGCAAACCTCCAAGTACTCCATGAACCGAGTCAGGGTTCCAGAAGAGTAGAATATTAGAGACAGAAATGGTTAGGTTCAAACCTCGATCTATCTAGACACCTCGGCCTCGAATTACGGAGCGCCGCATCACCCTCGATCGGGTATGTTCATCCATTGCACATGCACGATTGCATTGGGTCGGACCTATTACTGATCGGGTTGGGGGTACCGGCCTACCTCCCGCTGCCTAGACAAACGTAAGATGGAACACGCACGGTCATCCTTGCGGACGGACATGACAACAAGCAGTAACAATAGTATCATGAATACTTATTATCAATTGTTATCCTACCGATGCAACGCCATTCGGCTGACGCGGAATAACAGTGCTATCTGCACACAGCAAATACACCACTGCTGATTTCACCTTGATTCCTCGAAACATCACCATCACTGATAGAACAATTACGTTACCATTCTAATGGCACGAAGCACATTACACATCTCTAATAATAAGCTCTACCTTATCATTTACAGCGTCTAGCATGTTGATGTCATGACGGACAAACTGTCGCCTTGCCTGCTTAATGAATAAACCAAACCCGTAACTGCTACACACTGTAACGCACATCGTTCGGCCTATTTTATTTACACACCACTCGCTGTGGAATACGGCTTGTTCCGTCAGGTAACACATTACATTGCTGATCGATAAAGCCTACTTAAAAATGCAAACCGCCAACTGTAACGGATAACGCTACGCGACAACTCAATTTTGCGATGGCAATTAATTCATTCCGGGAATCATCACGGCATCACGACAACAATTAAATAATAGAATAAGTACTCAACTAACCTGTGATTGAAACATCACAAACTTTGACTGCAGATGTCCGCTCTGGCCGCGACTATTGACATCCAAATTACTGCAGCCTGCTGGCCATGATCTCTCCACGCTGAGGTCTGGTGGGCGACTGACTCCGACAACGTCAGTCCGCCTTCCACTCGCCTACACGGGCTGCGTGACTTTCATGATTCATGAAGAAAACCAGAGTCACGATGGATTCCTCCAACCCGTGCTGCACAACGCACTCGTGAACTTAGAGATCAAAACCACGTACGCACTTGGGGGAACATTCTAGATTCTTCTATAAATAACTAGAATAGCTCCGCCCCCGCACTACTTTTCTAGGGAACTCCCCTATTAATTGACATTAAATTAAAGGGAGACCAACGCATGGCACTCCCTTCAAAGGGCTATTATGCAGAGATCTTACGATATTTATCCGTTTCGTCACAACTGTACATATCTTCATTACGGAGGGTGTGACTGAAAACACAGACCATACATGTCTTCACTATGGAGGCTGTAAGGCGGAAACCATACATGTCTTCATTATGGAGTATGTGGCTAAAAACACAGACCATACATGTCTTCACTATAAAGGCTGTAGACCATACATGTCTTCACTATGGAGGCTGTAGCTGAAGACACAGACCATACATGTCTTCACTATGGAGGCTGTAAGGCGGAAACCATACATGTCTTCACTATGGAGGCTGTAGATGAAGACACAGACCATATATGTCTTCACTATGGAGGGTGTAGATGAAGACACAGACCATACATGTCTTCACTATGGAGGCTGTAAGGCGGAAACCATACATGTCTTCACTATGGAGGCTGTAGATGAAGATACAGACCATACATGTCTTCACTATGGAGGCTGTAGATGAAGACACAGACCATACATGTCTTCACTATGGAGGCTGTAAGGCGGAAACCATACATGTCTTCACTATGGAGGCTGTAGATGAAGATACAGACCATACATGTCTTCACTATGGAGGCTGTAGATGAAGACACAGACCATACATGTCTTCACTATGGAGGCTGTAGATGAAGACACAGACCATACATGTCTTCACTATGGAGGCTGTAGATGAAGACACAGACCATGCATGTCTTCACTATGGAGGATGTACACCATACATCTCTTCACTATGGAGGCTGTAGATTAAGACACAGACCATACATGTCTTCACTATGGAGACTGTAGATGAAGACACAGACCATACATGTCTTCACTATGGAGGCTGTAGATGAAGACACAGACCATACATGTCTTCACTATGGAGGCTGTAGCTGAAGACACAGACCATACATGTCTTCACTATGGAGGCTGTAGATGAAGACACAAACCATACATGTATTCACTATGGAGGCTGTAAGGCGAAAACCATACATGTCTTCATTATGAAGGATGTGACAGAAAACGCAGACAATACATGTCTTCATTATGGAGGCTGTAAGGAACACACCATACATGTATTCACTATATGCGTGCTGTGGCTAAAGACATATACTGTACATGTCTTCGTTATGAAGATCGTGGCTGAAACCACACACCATACATGTCTCCACTATGGGGTTATGGGTAAAGGCACCGACTATGCATGTCTTCATTATGAAGGTTTTAGTTGAAAAAACAAAAACAAAACAGACTAAAATGTCTTCACACTATGCATGTTGTGGCTAAAGGCACAGATCACACATGTCATCATGCTGGAGGCTGGGATTGAAAGCAGAGAAACATATATAGTTAGCAATTCAAAGCTTGGCTGTCAATGAACCAGACCAGACCAAGATACTACTCCGTATACAAGCGGTGATCTTAAAAACAGGCTACATTACCGCATTCTGACTCTAAGAGCAAGGATCAAAAGGGAAAGGCAAAACCAGGCCCCTTCTATAACAGAAAGATATGCCTTTACAAAGTAGAGATTTCCATCTTGCAAAACGCTACTTTTGCCACGGTATTTCTTAGAGCTTGTGTACAAGCAATCCAACTCCCAACTTTTTGTATAACGTTTAATAAATATTTGGGATACAAGCATAATCCCGTCTACGAGTAATTTTGTAATACTATTCGTACTGAAATGTTTATACTGTTTGAGTTTATGATGGTGACAAAACATGTAGTTTTGTATTATATATTATAATTCCGGTTGATTGATCAAACATCCGTTTCCTTAAGAAAGAAAGAAACTCTGAGCCATTGTAACAGCTTGTGTAACTATTTTTCCTTCCTAACATCCTTTCAAAGAATTAAAAAGAAATTAACAGGACGGGGTGGGTTTTGGGCAAGAAATAACAACACATACAGGTGCCGATGCAGGAATGTTCTATGGGTAGTGATGTGATAGGGTCATCACATTTTGTGGCCTGGGTGTAGGGAGGTACAGGTCTTTCACACAGCTGGCGGATGACGAACGCAGGGATTGAACCCATTCCGACTGCTCTCATGGCATTATCAACGTAGCGCCCTATCACCTTCACTAACGGGACAACCCTGTCACCTTCACTAAGTGTACAACCCTGTCACATTCACTAAGTCGACCACCCTGTCACATTCACTAAGTCGACCACCCTGTCACCTTCACTCAGTCGACCACCCTGTCACCTTCACTAAGTCACCCACCCTGTCACCTTCACTAAGTGTACCACCATGTCACATTCACTAAGTGTACCACCCTGTCACCTTCACTAAGTGTACCACCATGTCACCTTCACTAAGTGTACCATCCTGTCACATTCACTATGTGTACCACCCTGTCACCTTCACTCAGTCGCCCACCCTGTCACCTTCACTCAGTCACCCACCCAGTCACCTTCACTCAGACGACCATGCTGTCACCTTCACTCAGTCGACCACCCTGTCACCTTCACTCAGTCGCCCACCCTGTCACCTTCACTCAGACGACCATGCTGTCACCTTCACTAAGTCACCCACCCTGTCACCTTCACTCAGACGACCATGCTGTCACCTTCACTAAGTCACCCACCCTGTCACCTTCACTCAGACGACCATGCTGTCACCTTCACTAAGTCACCCACCCTGTCACCTTCACTCAGACGACCATGCTGTCACCTTCACTCAGACGACCATGCTGTCACCTTCACTAAGTCACCCACCCTGTCACCTTCACTAAGTGTACCACCATGTCACATTCACTAAGTGTACCACCCTGTCACCTTCACTAAGTGTACCACCATGTCACCTTCACTAAGTGTACCATCCTGTCACATTCACTATGTGTACCACCCTGTCACCTTCACTCAGTCGCCCACCCTGTCACCTTCACTCAGTCACCCACCCAGTCACCTTCACTCAGACGACCATGCTGTCACCTTCACTCAGTCGACCACCCTGTCACCTTCACTCAGTCGCCCACCCTGTCACCTTCACTCAGACGACCATGCTGTCACCTTCACTAAGTCACCCACCCTGTCACCTTCACTCAGACGACCATGCTGTCACCTTCACTAAGTCACCCACCCTGTCACCTTCACTCAGACGACCATGCTGTCACCTTCACTAAGTCACCCACCCTGTCACCTTCACTCAGACGACCATGCTGTCACCTTCACTCAGACGACCATGCTGTCACCTTCACTAAGTCACCCACCCTGTCACCTTCACTAAGTCACCCACCCTGTCACCTTCACTCAGACGACCATGCTGTCACCTTCACTCAGACGACCATGCTGTCACCTTCACTAAGTCACCCACCCTGTCACCTTCACTAAGTCGACAACCTACTACCCTGTCACCTTCACTAAGTCGACCACCTACTACCCTGTCACCTTCACTCAGACGACCATGCTGTTACCTTCACTAAATCGACCACCCTGTCACCTTCACTAAGTCGACCACCCTGTCACCTTCACTAAGTCGACCACCTACTACCCTGTCACCTTCACTAAATCGACCACCCTGTCACCTTCACTCAGTCACCCACCCTGTCACCTTCACTCAGTCACCCACCCTGTAACCTTCACTCAGTCGACCACCCTGTCACCTTCACTAAGTCGACCACCCTGTCACCTTCACTAAGTCGACCACCCTGTCACCTTCACTAAGTCGACCACCCTGTCACCTTCACTAAGTCGACCACTCTGTCACCTTCACTCAGTCGACCACTCTGTCACAAGTCGACCACCCTGTCACAAGTCGACCACCCTGTCACCTTCACTCAGTCGATCACTCTGTCACAAGTCGACCCACCTGTCACCTTCACTAAGTCGACCACCCTGTCACCTTCACTCAGTCGACCACCCTCTAACCTTCACTAAGTCACCCACCCTGACACCTTCACTAAGTCACCCACCCTGTCACCTTCACTAAGTCGACCACCCTGTCACCTTCACTAAGTCACCCACCCTGTCACCTTCACTAAGTCGACCACCCTGTCATCTTCACTAAGTCACCCACCCTGTCACCTTCACTAAGTCGACCACCCTGTCATCTTCACTAAGTCACCCACCCTGTCACCTTCACTAAGTCGCCCACCCTGTCACCTTCACTAAGTGTACCACCCTGTCACCTTCACTCAGTCGCCCACCCTGTCACCTTCACTAAGTGTACCACCCTGTCACCTTCACTCAGTCGCCCACCCTGTCACCTTCACTAAGTCACCCACCCTGTCACCTTCACTAAGTCGACCACCCTGTCACCTTCACTAAGTCACCCACCCTGTCATCTTCACTAAGTCGACCACCCTGTCACCTTCACTAAGTCGACCACCCTGTCACCTTCACTAAGTCGACCACCCTGTCACCTTCACTAAGTCGACCACCCTGTCACCTTCACTAAGTCGACCACCCTGTCACCTTCACTAAGTCGACCACCCTGTAACCTTCACTAAGTCGACCACCCTGTCACCTTCACTAAGTCGACCACCCTGTCACCTTCACTAAGTCGACCACCTACTACCTTGTCACCTTCACTAAGTCGACCACCCTCTAACCTTCACTAAGTCACCCACCCTGTCACCTTCACTAAGATGACCGCCCTGTCACCTTCACTAACACCACCACCCTGTCAAGAAATACATTGTTTGATACCCGCCGTTAGTTTATAGAAATCAGATAGTAGCTTGATGTCAGAAGTGTTGACGGAAGATCTGATTAATACCAAATGGAAATCCTGTCCCTATATTCAATATGAGCGACCCGATGAATTCTGCGCCGCCGAACGTTGCTTTGTTCAGCCGGCATCGCTCATTTTTAATATATACACTTTAAACCTTAAAGTGCGTTCGGCCAACATTTAGGGTAGTTAGTTAGAAGCATTCGTGAAAAGTAGCCAGTATTCGAGGTCGGTATCTTTTACTATATTTATGTTTTGTTTTGATTTGTTCTCGTAATTCTTCATTTGTCTTCTTCATGTCTCAGGCAAACGTCAGCGACAACGCCTTTTAACTCTCTTTGTCAACTGATATTTTGATTAGTTGATACTTTTTATGGGAAATGTTCTGAAAAATAATGATGACCGACGCGATAATAACTATAGAAATCAATTACAGATTGGTCTATACACATATGGGGTAGCACCATATAAGCAATCAATGTCAAGGCGTGTCAAACTGGTCTTTTCTTTATTTTAAAACTGTACCTCGGAAAACTAGAATATGTTAAATATACTGACTAGCACAAGAACAGTATTTGGGACTAAAATGTTGAATTCTCGTCCTTGACTTGGGGACGTAAATTACAAGTACATATGAAGTCGGAGTGGGTTCGCCAGATGGTGAGGGACACTGGTAATAGAAAAAGCTAGTTCAGGCCAAATTCAGTCCTGTGCTACGAGATGTAGCGAGTAATGGACTACGCTTGAGGTCAAAGCGAGCGAGCGCCGAAACAAAAACCAAAAATACTAGCACAATGCCAGGATCTAGCAACGATTTTCTTGTCATCAGAAATTTTTAAATCAGAGATTGGGCCACGGATCGCAAAATAATAATTAACTAAAAACATAACCTTCTAGGACTGAAGAGCTAAATAGAAAGTATAACATTCTAAGACTGAAAGGCTAAAAAAGAAAAGTATGAAACTCTGAGACTGAAAGTTTAGATAAAAGTAAATGGTAAGCTGCCGATTCTGTGGCGAAGGGGTGGCGACTGCAATTCGTAGTCCCGCATACCGCGTTCGAAACACAGCTGCGGGGGATTTGGCAGCAAGTCGTCTCGCGTTGATATTTTCTTGTAATAGTATGAGTGCCGGTTGTTCAGAAAGCAATGGAAAACAACTGAACGTAAACTTGCCAAGAAATCACAATTAGCAAACTATTCTGGGGTTGACTGCGACGTCCCGTAAAGAATATGCAAATAAATTTAACTTTAATAAATGTTGTTTAGTTTGTTTGTTTAGTCGATGGATCAACATCACGGCACACGGGTGCAACCCATAAGTGCTCCGTTCTCCTCCTAACTCAAATCTGAGTCTGGAGAAACTCAGCTCAGTGCACGAACTCCGTAGCACCACCGAGGATCCTGAAAATTCGTTGGGTAAATTTTTAACTCGAAATTTTGCCCGGGCAGCGCCGTTAGGCTACTCTTTTTCGATTTCCAACTGCCAAGGGATTTTTTACGTGCGCAACAATACACACGGGCGTCCGATCTCACTACCCAGAGACCAGGGGAAATTTATTACTAGAAGTCCACGAGAAAAAATCCCGGCATCACCGGGGCCTGAACCCGGGACCTCCAGCACTCGAGGCGGACACCATACCTCGAGACCACGTAAACTATCAGTGTAATATGAATAAATTAGTACATAAGACATACACAGATAGCAAAGTTAAGACAATATGTATGCAACTTACCGTCCAGACTTTGTTATCACCATTTCAGTTCCGATACTATGAAACCGCTTCCACAGGTCCATGCCTTCTAAATCTGCTTTTGGGTCGTCTTTGACATCAACATCTTGGGCTTCTGCTGGTCCGACGCCCATTCCGACGCCCCTGAGAGCAGAGGCGTACATGTCGCTGGGATGCGGCATAAAATCAGAGTTCAAAAGGGGCAGGTTGCGCCCAAGTCCCTTTAGCAACACCGATGACATTACGTGGGAATTTAGATGCAAGGCGGAGAAGAAGGAAGGATGAGCTGGTGATACGAGGGCCACCGCTGCTGCTGGACTGAGGTTGTGTCCGTTGGCGTACTCGGCCAGATGAGGCGCCACGGCGGCGGCGGCCGCTGGGAATAAATAAGGGTAAGATGCTGCGGCTGCGGCGGCGGCCATTCTGAGTTTGGGGTCCTCGTAGGCTGATAGGAGATATCTGGTGTCAGGACCGGCCGACGGCTGTTGTTGGTGTTGCTGATGCTGATGATGTTGCGCTGGTCGGTCCGATGACATTGTTCCTACCGACCCCGCTGATTGTGATGCTGTCACTGCCCACCTTCAGCGGCCGAGTCGCCAGGATGGAGCTGTGAAATACATTGAATAAAACATTAATAGTGTACTACTATGGAGCTGTGAATTACATTGAATCAAACATTAATAGTGTACTATGGAGCTGTGAATTACACTGAATCAAACATTAATAGTGCGCTATTGAGCTTTGAATTATATTGAATCAAACATTAACAGTGTAATATAGATATGTGAACTATATTGAACCAAATCTGAATAATGCGTATATTTTTAACCTTTAATTTATACGTAAGTTAGAAATTGAGCCATTTACACGCCTTACTGCGCAGTGGGTATATGGTGCCAGATCCACTCTTTTATAGACCGATTGACTCTCGCTGGGAGGTTTTATACTGAAACACAAATCCTAGTATATTGTGTGGCTGTGACATATATTAACCCCTGCATAATTAGTATAGTTTTGGACTGTGAATTACATTAAATAAAACACTAATTGCATATAATAGAGCTGTGGATTATATTTCTTCTTCTTCTTCTTCTTCTTCTTCTTCTTCTTCTTTTTCGTCTGCCTTTTATTCTGCAGTGGAGCACTGCCCGTGAACCCACTCACGCCAAATCCTCCTACTGTTGGCAACGTCCTGCAGCTATCTTCATGTCTTCCTCACATTGTCTACCTCTCTCCCTAATTCTCTTCTCCCCGCATGTTTTAGGCCTCCCCTTTAACTGTTGCCCAGAGCGTCCAGAGAAAGGACTTCCAGAGTTATGCTATCAGGGGGTTTTCTCAATGACTGGCCAGCGTCTTTTCCCCAACTCTTGATTTTGGAATTTGTTGAGTTCTCTCCATAACTTCTCTCAATTAGTTATCTCCATAAGTTTTCTCAGTGAGTTCTCTCCATATGTTTTCTCCATGTTTTCTCTCTTCTCTCTGTGAGTTCTCTTCATGAGTTCTCTCCATTAGTTCTTTCCATGAATTCTCTCAATGAGTTCTCTCCATAAGTTCTCTCGATGAGGTCTCTTCATAAGTTCAATCAGCGGTAGTGATTCTGCCATATCATTTTCATCTTTCTACTTTCCACGGGTTAAAAAGTTAGTTGCATGTCCTTTACAGGACGTTCCAGGTACTCCAGTATTTAACTGATTGTGATGTACTAGGCACGATTAAGTTCACTAGTTTGCCATTGCTTTCTGAACGACCGACACTCATATCCCTGTATTAAAACTAGCGCAGGTCGCCTGCTTCCAAATCACCTGCATCTGTATTTCGAACGCGGTATGCGGGATTGCGGATTGCGTTCGTGACCCCTTCGCCACAGCTAAGTTTCAGCGCAGGTACCATATGAAATATATTTTACCACACAGAAATAGTGTATAATGGAGCTTTGAATGAGGCTGAGTCAAATATCAGTAGTATATCAAGGTCTAAGAATTATATTTAATCAAACATCAATAGTATATCAAGATCTAAGAATTATATTTAATCAAACATCAGTACTCGTATATCAGGGTCCACGAATTATATTTCATCAAACATATAGCATATTAGGTCTAATAATTATATTTAATCAAACATCAGTACTCGTATATCAGGGTCTACGAATTATATTTCATCAAACATATAGCATATTAGGTCTAATAATTATATTTAATCAAACATCAGTACTCGTATATCAGGGTCTACGAATTATATTTCATCAAACATATAGCATATTAGGTCTAATAATTATATTTATCAAACATCAGTACTCGTATATCAGGGTCTACGAATTATATTTAATCAAACATCAATAGTATATTACAATAAAGCGATTAAAGTTAAAAATATTTGTCAAAACCCTAAATGATGTTGCATCATTCATTAGGTAGTTACGATTGAGCTGTTAAATATGTACTATTAAATATTAATATATTACGATGTATGTGTGAATTATTTTCACTCAAACAATAACGTTATATAATATTACATAAATGTGAAAGATATTCAGTTAAACAATTTTGTAATGAACACAAATAAATTAAATAAACACACAAATCAAAGACCCTGGTTTAGAACCAATGGCCAATTATGTATGTGATAAGTAAGTAAAATAGTTAGTTCCTTATCCTGTACAGGACGTCGTGATCAACCTCAGCATTTTTGGCCGTTTGAGATTTCTTTTCAAGTTTACGTTCATTAGTTTGTCATTGCTTTCTGAACGACCGACACTCATACCATTTTATAAAAACCAACATAAGGCGGTCTGCTGCCAAATCACCCGCAGCTGTGTTTTGAACGCGGTATGCGGGATTATGAACTGCACCCGTAAAACCTTCGCCACGGAGCCGGTTTAGTAAGTAAAGATCCCTTAAAATGCCTGAAGACCTATTGGCAATACGGCAATACACCCATACTGTTATATAAAATGCCTGAATCCCTATTGGTAATACGCAATACACCCATACTGTTACAGACCGGTTGGTACTCGGAGGTTTTCGTGGGCAAATACCACGAGATTGCCGGCACCGTCGCGAAGGTGTTACGGACGCAGTTCGTAGTCCCGCATACCGCATTCAAAGCACAACTGCGGGCGATTTGGAAGCAGACCACCTTGCGTTGGATTTAATACAAACGCATGAGTGCCAGTAGTTCAGAAAGCAATGGCAAACTACTGAAAGTAAACTTGCCAAGAGATCACAACAGCAAAAAAAAAAAAAATACTGCGGTTGACGTCTTGTAAAGGACTGATGAACGGGTGATTGTGGTCATTACCACACCGGCCGCTTTTACTTCTAATGACATTTCCTTGTACCCAAGTTAAGCTGGCTTGACCTGGGCACCGAGGTCAATTGTACAAAGTCGGCCTCTGTGGAAATTTCAACCCATGATCACAAAGGTCGGTAGATATAGGATTCTATGCCTTTGTCTTTATAGTATAGCATTCTATGCCATTGTCTTTGGGAACCCCTGCATTTAAAGTACAATAGAACACAATAGATTACGCAATCACATGTATACACAATTCAAGATTGTCGCATCAGCCATGTGCAAGTGGGGATTGGCGCCGCATTCCTAGTTATCGCAGAAGCGACTTGAACTTGGAGTCGTGGTAGTCCAGTGGCTACGGCCATTGACTGCCAACGCGGTGGTCATATATTCAAAACCCCTTCGAGGAGAGATAATTAAAATTGACCTGAGCTCGCAGGTTGGTCCAGCCTCAGATGTGTACCAGAAAATGTCATGGGCGGTGAAGGCGGACGGCTTGATATTAACCATATCACTCATCGAGTGCCGAGTGTCCAATACACCTTAAGGCGTGTAGCTTGGTCATTTGCATACTTACCACAGACCCAGTATGTCTAAAGGCAATATGGCTGAGTGGTCTCAAGGTATGGTGTCCGCCTGGAGTACTGGAGGTCCCGGGTTCAGGCCCCGGTGAGAACCGGGATCTTTTACACGTGATATTCTAGTAACAAAATTTCCCCTGGTCTCTGGGTAGTGAGACCGGATGCCCATGTGTATTGTTGCGCACGTAAAATACCCCTTGGTAGTTGGAAATCGAAAAAGAGTAGCCTAACGGCACTGTCCGGGCAAAATTTCGAGTTTAAAATCTACCCAAATTATTTCAGGATCCTCGCCGGTGCTAATAAGCTCGTGCATTGAGTAAGATTCTCCGGACTCGGGCTTTGAGTTAGGAGTAGAACGGAGCACTTATGGGTTACACCCGTGTACCGTGGTGTTGATCCGTCGACAAAACTAAACTAATGTTTAAAGGCTCGTGAAAAGGTCCTTTACCGTTCTTCCCTATCTTACAACAACTATAAGTCTGTCTTAACCAGACAACTACTATTGTAAAGTAATAATTTCCACGAATTTATAGAAATAAGATAATTCAATGGGAATGTTCACCAACTGAAATCTTAATAAGCACAGCAATTCTCACACTTGGACGCCTTATATACATGACAATAATTATAAGAAGCAGCGGCGTTATACAATACGATAATATTTCTTCTAATTTATTCCGCTTCTTTGCAGAGAACATTTTTTATTACGTGTGCGTTTGTAATAGGATTTGTACGGTGCATAATTCAGATTTATTATTATTGCAAGCAAATCTGCAGGCATTAAAAATGTATGTGAACAAATCCATTTGCTACGTGCCTAGATTTGTTATGTTTCTAGATTTTTATATGTCTACATTGTCACATTTCTAGACAGTTGTTTCTAGCTTGCTACATTTCTAGATGTTTATGTCTCTAGATTTTTATATTTCTACACTGTTATACTTCTACATTGTTACATTTCTAGAGTGTTACATTTCTAGACTGTTATGTTTCTAGATTGTTATATTTCTATATTATTACATTTTTAAATAGTTGTTTCTAGCTTCTTACATTTCTAGAGTGTTATGTCTCTAGATTTTTGTATTTCTACAATGTTATAATTCTAAACTGTTACATTTCTAAATAGCTGTTTCTAGTTTGTTACATTTCTAGAGTGCTGCATTTCTAGATTGTTATGTGGCTAGGACATTTGACTTCCAAACGACACAATTAAGACAATTAAAAGGCGAATATATATTGCTCTTCAAAATAATAAACTGAATAAATTGTGGAGAGGGACAGATAGATCTACAAAAATTAGATTTTGAAGATCTTTCTCATTGTAACATACGCATGTGAGACCTGAACACTTACTAAACAAGCTGAACAGCGCACAGATGCTTTTGAATGTAACTGTTATAGACGGGTGTAAGAATATCTTGGATACGGAAAAGAACAAATGAATCCATACAAGATCTGAATATTGAAGAAGGTTGGTTAGTAAAGACGATACAACAAAGAAAATTGAAATAACTTGGTCACTTGAAACGTCATGAAAGTTTGGAGAGAACGATCATTGAAGGGAAGATAGGAAGAGAAAGGCAAAAGAGAAGATGGGTGCAGGATGTGGCGGATCACTGGACATCCTGCTTATGACCTAGAAATTTTCCGAAACGTTGTTATGGGAACTATTCTGCAAGGGGCATGCTACTGAATGAATGAATGAATGAATGAATGAATGAATGCATGCATGCATGAATGGATGAATGAATGAATGAATGAATGAATGAATGAATGAATGAATATATTTCGAGATTGTTACAATTCTAGAGTGTTACAGTGTTGTGAATACTAATACATGGTAGCTAATACACAGCTTCCAATATGTGGATACTAATACACGGCTCCTAATCCACAGCTTCTTCTAAGTGGATACTAGTACACAGCTCCTACTCCTTGGATACTAATACGCAGCTCCAACTGTATGGATACTAATATACGGCTCCTAATTCACAGCTACAATAACGTGGATACTAATACACAGATCCTGCTTCGTGGATACTAATAAGCAGCTCCAACTACGTGGGTACTAATGCTCGGATCCAAATCCACAGCTCCGACTACGTAATCCCATAATTTCCGACCACTAGTACAGAACCACAAATCCTTAAACAAACAGTTCCTAACCGCGGTAAACAATACGCGGTTCCTAACACTAACACATCAAAACGCAGCCAATGACCCATGGCCACACACAGAGAACACATCAAAACACGGCCGCCGACTCGTGGTCACTAAAATACAACCTCTAACTTACGACCACTAATAATTGGTCACTAACATACAACACTTGACTGCTCATTGTCCAAGTTTCACATCCATACAAAAGTAAAGGCTCTATATAGCACCTCACAACTCTTTTTCTCGTTTCAATTGACATATTTTTATTGGTCAGTATGTTTTTCATGCCGGTCTCTCTGGCCGAGGGGTTACAACACTTTCTCCGTAATCCCGTTTATCACGCAGTCTCATAGCGGGCGAGAGCTGGGAGCGGTTCGATCCCCGCTGGTGACTTGCGGGATAACTGAGCCGGCCGCTCAGAAAGCAATGGCAAACTACTGAGCGTAATCTTGCCAAGAAAACTACATACAGCTGAAAGATGCTGATGTTGACAGCGATGTCTTGTAAAGGATATGCAAAACAAAAAAAACATGTTTTTCATTTTGCTAAAGGCTTCAGGCTGAAAAACGTCTGATGGCTGTAGAAATGCAATTTCTGAGGAGAATGCAAAGAATTCCATGGACAGACAGAAAAACAAATGACCAAGTACTACAGGAAACAAATGAAAATCGTAAACTGAGTAGAGAAATTAGACGTAGTAGATCGGAAGAAGAGATCGAAAATATATGCAATAAGGCAAACCAACTCAACTCACAAATGGCACCAATACTAAAGAACAAACATATATCAATAACTACTAAGAAAGCACTTTACAACACAATCTTCCTACCAACTCTATGCTACCAATGCCAAACCTGGACAATGACAGAAAAAGAGAAAAGAAAAATCACAACAACAGAAATGAGATTCCTGAGGAGATTACTCAACGTATCAAGAAGAGATAAGATCAGAAATGAAGAAATCAGAACTAAAGTGGGGGTTATAGCAGCACTAGATTGTATTAGAAAGCAGCAAGTCAAATGGTTTGGCCATGCAAGTAGGTTACCATTCAACAGCATACCACAATAAGCAATGATGTACATACCAGATGGAAACAGGGCCGACCACGTAAACGTTGGACGGAGGGAATAGCAGAGTCCATGGGGATATCGATATATGATGCCCATAATCGGGCACTCTCACGATGTTTATACTTCACCTCGACACAACAAGGTACAAGAGGAACATGATGAGATGAGATGAGATGAGTCAAAGTTTTCTGGACATGTTATGAGAGGAAATGAACTGGAGAACTTGGTGACAACTGGCAAGATCGATGGGAACAGACCAAGGGGAAGAACGAGAAGTAAATACCTGGATGGCTTGGCCACATGGCATGGTGGAGACAGGAACACTGAGCTGATACACTACTCTGGTGATCGAGTGAAATGACGAGTCATGAACGCCCACGCTTTCCGGCATGGCACATGATGGATGAATACAACACTTAACATAATGCTCGTAAACTTAAAAAAAGTCGCTTAAAAGTCGAAAGGGTCGATTTCATTGCACCGGTTTTCATCCCATATGGCTCAATCTCTTTCCGCAGCGAACTGCCAAAAGCGTCGCACAAAGCACGAACTCCGTAGCTCCAGCGATGGCCCTCAGGAGTCTCCGAAAAAATGCACTCGTGAACCGAAAGACGAGGTCCGTAATCGAACCCACAACTTTCGGAGCCCGATTCAGAACTGATACAAGATCCCCAACACGATGCTCCAAAACCCCGAACGCAAGTGTAGATGCGACGATGATGATTCCAAATGCTCAGTTTGTCTGTTATGATAAATTTTGACATTGATGACGTATTTTTTATTAATCAGACCACTGTCGGGATTTAAAGTGTGTGCGCTTAAACGCCCAGTGCGCTGATGGCGCAGAAGCGGGATCATTCCTTACACCGGTCAGTTGAACTTCAACTTTGACTTCCCACCCAGAAAGCAGTGGTAAACTACTTCACGTAAATTTGCGTGAAAATAAACTGGGGATTGGGTTGGGTCGCAAGCAGAACACGACCAAGTCCTATAGGAACTGACATGTTTATATTCCTCCAGTACCAACCGTATAATATTTCGGAGAGTGGTTAGTGACATAAGGGCTTTGAAAACAAATGACCACCGGATCCCGTCTTGACCCAGTGGCCGAGTGCTGAACCCACTGGCCACTAACTTAGAAAAGGGCCCTAGACATGTTCCTACGTGAACACTTATCTTCCACTGACCGCTGTCCTCAGTGGGGCCGTGGAGTTCTGACTTGACGGAAACCAGTCGTTGTCCGGTAACAGAAATGACCATGTCCCACATACGACCCTTGTCAGTAATAGCTTCTGAAAGGCGCCACGGGAGAAAGAGGTAGACAATATGGCACGGTTAGCACTTTCTGTCGCGATCTATCCCCATCTTAGCGCTTTCTACCTCCAGCAGGGCACCCGTGGTAGCGCACTGGCTAATAAGCTTGAATGTCATATGTTCTAATCTCACTTTCCGCTGGGAATTATCTTAAATGAAACTGGAAGTCCAGGTCACCCCAGCCTAAAATAGGTACCGGTAAATATTATCAGAAATAAAGGCGTACTATATGACACCAGCCACGCCATTGACCTACTTGCCGAATGGTCTATTAAAACTTTGGCCCTAACATCATAAGGCCTATACGTTTCAAGGTGTGAAAAGCAATCTTACATATTTGTTTCATCTCAAGAGGTTGTGACTTTGAATCTTCTTCTTCTGGGGCATTCACAAGCCATCTTTACTCTACACTCCCATCTGTCAGCCGATATTGTAATGAATTCGACGTTTCATGAAATATTATTTGATGTCCAGCTGTTTAAAATGTCCACATACAAACTGTCCGTGTCTTCTTCTGCCTTTCTTGCCTGCTATTTTCACATTTGCTTCTATTACAGAGGCCAGTTTTGAGTCTATAGGAATTAAAACAATATCACTACCCGACAAAAGTTATCACGGCAATACTAGTTTCCGACAAGATTCACAAAACAATAACTTTATCCTACAAGAGTCCTGAACGTATTATCACAAAAATAACATTATGCTACAGCAGGTAAATTACAAAATTAACACCATACGATGGAGTTATTTAACAACAACATTATCCGACAGGAATTATTAGAACACACTATCCGATACTTGTTGTTACACAAGTAACACTATCCGAAAGGAATTATGACAACAGTAACACTATCCGACAGGAGTTATTACAACAACAACAAAATTATCCGACAGGAATTGTTAAAACAATAACACTATCCGATACATATTATTATGACAGTAGCTCTATTGTACACATGTTGTTACAACAGTAACACTGTCCGATAGGAATTACAACAACAGTAACAATATCTAACAGGAATTATTACAATATTAACATTATCCGACAATATCTATTACTATAATAACACCATCCAACAGACGTTATTACAATAATAACACTATCCTACTAGAATTCTTATAACTAGTAACACCATCCGACATACACAAATAATTGTATCCGATATGAGTTATTAACAACAATAACATTGTTCCGATCAAAATTATTATAACAATCACACTATTGGACAGGAATTACTACATTTGTAACACATCCGACAGGCATTGGGACAGTAACACTTTCCGGCAAGCTTCAACTCTCATTGAGCCGGATTTTATCCCGTATAGTTCGGCCTCTTTCCGCAGGATAGTCTGCCAAAAGCGCCGAACAAAGCAAGAACTCCTTAGCTCCAGCAACGACCCTCAGGAGTCTACGAGAAAACTGCACCCGTGAACCGAACAACATGACCCGGAATCGAACACAGAACTTTAAGAACACGAGGCAGCGGCCTAACCACTTCGACAAGGAGACTCTTATTCAACTCTTAAAGAGAGAAGAGCTAGATTTAGAACCCGGTAATGGGAACATTTGCCATTGGAATGACAAACTACGGAACGTAAACTTGCCAAGAAATCACAAACAGCCAAAAAATGCCGGGGTTGACTGTAACATCCTGTAGAGGATATGCAACTAACTAACTTACTAATGGGAACATGGACAATGAGAAAACTATCAGAGAGACATCTAAAGACTATGGGAAACTTTTCGTCTGAGGACAATGTAAAGAATACGATGGCTGGACAGAAACACGAATGAATCATGTCTTCAACAAGCGTAAGATTATCGTAGACTGCTTAGAGAAGTTAGACGTAGATAGTCAAGATTGTGTGTGCCCGTTATGGGGAGAAATCATCTGGACAACTTTGTGACAACTGGTAAACTTAAAGGAAAAGTAGCTAAAGGAGGACATAGAATAAATATCTGGATGGTGTGGCGATATAGCATGAACGGGATAAGAACACAGACCTGCTCCAAGGCTCTGATGATCGCGAACAGTGGCCATCCACGCCTATCAGTATGACACATGATAATGATATTGATGATGATGTTGTTGATGATGATGGCGGTGATGATAATGATAATGAATAGAAAACTGTTGCGATGCACACTGTCTCTTGTTATTCTGCAATCTCTTTAATTTCATATTTAAGAGATTTTAACAATAATGATAATAATAATAATAATAATAATAATAATAATAATAATAATAATAATAATAATAATAACTGCCGTTGCCGTTGCATTGTAGTTAGTGCGCTTGCTCACCAAGGCAATGATTCCGGTTCAATCCTCATTAGTGGTAGGACTCGGACCAATAGGGCTCTCGGATTGACCAAGACTTACATTATGAAATGGAAAGGTCGTAATTTTCGGTATTGTATGGAAGGGGTGGGTGATGTGGAAGGGAACTGGACAGGCGAACCACATTACTTTGTGGCCTAGAGTATGTGAATGGTAAGCATTTCATACTCAAGGAGCAATGCTTTTCACTTATAATAATATTATTATTATTATTATTATTAGTAGTAGTAGTGGTGGTGGAGGTAGTAGTAGTAGTAGTAGTAGTAGTAGTAGTAGTAGTAGTAGTAGTAGTAGTAGTAGTAGTAGTAGTAGTAGTAGTAGTAGTAGTTGTTGTAGCAGCAGCAGCAGCAGTAGCAGTAGTTGTAGCAGTAGTAGTAGTAACAGTAACATTAGTAGTGGCAACAGTAGCAGTAGTAGTTGTAATAATAGTAGTCGTGACTAGTAGTAGTAGTAGTAGTAGTAGTAGTAGTAGTAGTAGTAGTTATTGTAATAGTAGCAGTCGTGACTAAAAGGTTGACCACAGCATGACTAAAGAGTTGACCCAGTCTCATCAAATAAAGAAGATTCAAGGAGGTCTTACATCCGACGTGATAATGGTAATAGTAATATCATCTGTCTTGTTCCGTATGTTCAAGGATCTACGGGCTATATCCCCCATGTTCCTAACATGCCAACATGTCACGGAAATGGAGATATTTAACCTCTATACGGCTGTAATTTAAATTACATGACACACACATGTAAAGTATCACTCGCCCTGTTATGATGTATGATGTATAACAGAAAGTCTGCGGACAACCGCTCTCTTTGTTGAAATTACAGAAGGAACACACCACATAGTTATTCCAATTGCAATAGGCGTGGTCACCAGTCCGGCGTCCACAAGGTGTTAAAATTACAGAAGAAAACACCACATTGTTATAACCAAATGCTATAGACTGGATCACCAGTCCATCTACCTTTCCCAGAGTTCACAGTGCCTTTCAGCTTACATGAAGTTCAAGGACCGTTTTTTTCACACATGGCTGATGTATACTCTTGGAGAGGGGAAGTAGTGACCCGTAACATAATCACCGCGGAGGTGGTAGTTCGATACGGGGACGGAAGTAAAGTCTCTAGACCAAGCTTTACTCCAATAATGCAAATCTGCAGTATCGCTCAAACAACCTATGTGGCAATGAGTCGGTATCTATCGGAGATGAATCTAAGACGTCCCTAACAATAATAAAAATTTATTTCAAAACAAATCTACCAAACACCGAATCAGTCAACCATCATCATCAAGAAATGTCTTGGCGGTTGGTGTGAACCTGTATGCCTCTATACATCTTGCGATCTTCAACAACATGCACCAACTCGTGTGTTGACACCTTTAAGTGCCTTAACAAATGGTGGCCAAGAATCTTCTATCGCTGTCTTCCTCTGTTTCTCTTTCCACAAAGATGCTTCTCAACCAACCAACCAACCAACCAACCAACCAACCAAACAACCAACCAACTAATCAAACATAATCAAATACCCACGACAAAGAATCTCGAACTCACGCCATTGTGGCTAATTAAGAATTTGGTTTAGGTATAACCGTCGTGGTCAAACTGCACTAGATGTTTAATGTCCCCACTACCATGATGCCGAATACCCACATGAAGCTTTTCTGGGACCAGTATTGTGAGTATGGTTCGTCAACATAACCTTATTAACTTATTAATACTAATAATTTAAAACAGAAAAGATCCCGATTAGGCAAGCCCTATCTACAAACGCCGGAAAGAGGTCGTAGTGACGGCAGAAAGGCGCGAAAATAGCAGCTTTGCTGTAAATAAGCACAACGAAATTAAGCACTCACAAATAAATAAATAAACACACATAGTATTGTTTGGCGCTCACAGAAGGAGAAGAAGGAAGTAGAGACTAGATGACGCACTGGACATAGAATATGGGACTAACGAATAACAAGAAAAGACAAAAGAAAGATAAGTTTCACAGACTCTTGCCTCCCGGCCAGATGGTCAAGGGGTGGACCCGCATTGGAAAAGATCTGTAATGTGCACCAGGGCTCCTAGGTCGACTCACCATACAATGTGAATCCAGAAATGTCTGGGGGAGTAAACACGACCGGCGTACCACTGACCACATCGCCCACCGAGTAGGCCTAGCACCATATACTTAAGACGTCTGAAAGGGTCATTTATTTATTTATTTATTTCCAACAGAAGTCCTTGGCCTAGGAGTTAACGTCTTTCTCCGTAATCCCGTATATTCTCTTGAGTAACGTAACCTGCGCGAGAATCGGTAGCGGTTCTCGCCGTGTTGGTAACTTACGGGGTATGTGAGCCGGTCGCTCAGAAAGCAATGGCAAACTACTGAGCGTAATCTTGCCTAGTACATCAACACCAGCTGAAAAAATACTGGTGTTGACTGCAACGTCCTGTAAGGGATGTGCACCATTTCAGCTTTATAGAATTTAGCTCTCAGTTAAGTTTTCTTAAGCTTTCAGTGCCCCAAAGAAAGTAGGTTTTGGACCAAACAAAAATGAATGACGGACAATTGGAAGTAGGAGTATGTTGCAGTCATGACTTCCATCCATCTATCCATCATGTGCCATGCCGATAAGCGTGGGCGGTCACGATTCGCAATTTCACTCGATCACCAGAGTCGTGGATTAGCTCAGTCTTCTTGTCCCAACCGAGTTATAAATAGACATGCTCGAACTAGTTATGACTTAAAAGGCATTAATATGGTAGCAGACATGTATTATAATGCAATTACAACATTTCGGCGATATATAATCCCGTGGCAAATAAGGGAAATCGCATAAGACAATTAATCATCCTACGACACTTATTCAGTTAAAGTAATATGTTTCAAAGCAGTTTCGGGCTAGAGGTCCGTGATGTGATAGAGGCACCACATTTAGTAGGCCTGCATGAGCGGAGGAACAGATGTCCATTCTGGTCCTCTGTTAGAGGACGACGAACGCGAGCGTCGAACCCTCGTTCGACCGCACTCGTGACATATCAGCATAATCCCTATCAACTAGATTACCGAACCCGCCTGGATTAAGCTCCTGCTTTGACAATAATGGCGAAAAACCACACGCCCAAATGTGCAATTTTGCAGAATGGCCTCCCAAATTTAGCTGAAACGTGACACATAAGAAACAGCATTTTATTTTAGGAAAGCGTGAAATGAACAATGGAATGGGGATCGTAAAGAGAGAAAGGAGCTGTACAGATATCTACCTAGACGATGAGGAAATTACATCCTTAAATCATTGTTACATAACGTTACTCAGATTGCATAACCCTGTTATCACCTGGGTTGTAGCTGCGCATATTTTGAAGCACTGTGTAACAAACTATCGTCTGTTCAGACGGGAAGGTATGCGTTTATGGTCTGTCAAAATGTCTTGGTATCAGAAATGCGTGTGTGGAACGGTTAGGGTGTTATGTTGGCATTGGCGTAAACGGGTTGATATGGGTTTGATACGGGAGGGAAAGATTGGTCACCTATTCCTCCGTACACGCAGGACTAAACAAATGTGATTGTTCTAACGCACCATATACCGACATCAGGTTACTACTGTGTTTGTTTTTATTTTTATCAGAAAAAAGGGACATTTACCGGATTAAAGTCTCACTACACTTTGTATGTAGAACAAATTTGAAAAATGAAGTACATGACGTCATAAAAAAAATGTGCTCCACAGTCCATCGTGAAGTAATATGCAGCGAATGGCTGTCGTCTGCTGGAGTAAATCTTTTCAATAAAAACAGAACGGTGTTATCAACGGAAGAAAGAATTATTTTCAAATGTGTTCTACATACAAGGTGTAGTGAGCCGTTACAAACACCCTGCTAGATTTCAAAATCAACGCTACTAAACAAATTGTCGTATGTTAACTGGGCCCTTAACGGGAGCAATGAATGGCAGCACAGTAGCCTACTAAGCATGTCTTAAAGGAGGTTGGTGTGGGGCCATTCACCTTAACCGATAGAAAACTTTAGCTGCAAAATTGGAGAACTCGTGAACAAGTGAACAAGTCTACAAAAGGGTTTGGTGTGTATGTAGATTGAAGGCCTGTGCTGCATTGTGAGATAAAAGACAGAAGAGGAAGTAATTAATTGTTTACATATGTCCCGCTACTAAATAATTACAGTCAGTGATAATAATAATAATAATAATAATAATAACAATAACAATAACAATAATAATAATAATAATAATAATAATGTGTGTGTATGTGCGTTCGCGCGCTTTGAACGCAACCATAGTCCACACACACGCACTAATACTTCTAGTGCACTGGGCTGATTTTTTTTTTGCGTTAGGATTAGCTTTCCCAATTACCAGTGTCCCTCGTTATTAGGCGAACTCACTCCGACTTCTGAGGTACTTGTAATTTACTTTGAACGCAGGCATGGTCCATAGACGTGCCAATACTTCTAGTGCACTGGGCTGATTTTTGCGTGTGGATTAGCTTTCCCAATTACCAGTGTCCCTCGTCATCAGGCGAAATCACTCCGACTTCTGAGGTACTTGTAATTTACATCCCCAAGTCAAGGACGAGAAGTCAACATTTTAGTACAACTGATCGGTGTAGGGGTTGAACCCGCTACCTCGGCATCAGCACACCGGAAGTTTAAGAGCGAGCTTTCTTATCCATCCGGTCATTGTGACCTCCAATAATAATAATAATAATAATAATAATAATAATAATAATAATAATAATAATAATAATAATAATAATAATGTTACACTCTTGGGTGCTGGAAATGAAAGAATGTTATGAGAGCAGGTGATACAACTGAAAGAATGTTACAAATGCAGGTGATATAACTAAGAATGTAATACGCCCACATGTGTAACAATAACACTTTATAATTATGTGTGTGTGTGTGTGTGTGTGTGTGTGTGTGTGTGTGTGTGTGTGTGCTTGCGAGTGTGATATAGCTGAAAGAATGTTACAGGTACAGGTGGTATAAATGAAAGACAGTTATAAACAGTTACAAGTGTTTTTGGTTTACCTGAAAGAATGTTACAAATGTGGGTGTAAAACTGAAAGAATATTTAAAGTGCTGGTGGTAAAACTGAAAGAATGTTTCAAGTGCGAGTTGTATAACTTTTAAAAATGTATAAGTGTTGTTACAGATGTGGTTAGCGTGACTGCAACCCTTGTACAAGTGTAGATATTTAACAACAACAAAGGTATAAACAACAACAACAACAATGATAACAATAACAACAGCAAAGCATTCGTCTATTCACTTCATATCACGTGTAAATGAGTTAGAATGCACGTGACGAGATACATCAAACTATACCATGCAATGACTGCAATCATAAAACCATGCAATTGTGCAATCTCTGTTTGTGTCATCTCCGATCAAATTGTTAAGCGTTGGTTGTATACATTAAATATATTTGCAGTCGTGTTTTAGCACACAGTACATTGGGTATGAGGGTGCGCGAGGAATGGCAAGACATCACGAGTTTATTGCTTGCAGTTAACAATCCATCTGCCTCGCGCTCCGGATGGTGGTGAGTTTGTTACCAGATTCCGGTCATTCGGTTCACGGGCGCAATTTTCTCGGAGACTACCGGGGGTGGTCGTTGTTGGGGCTACCGATTTCGTGCTCTGTGGGGCGCGTTCGGAAGGCTGCTCTTCGGGAAAAGACAGAAACATAGCATAAAACCCGGTGCAATGAAGTCGTATCTCTGCCTTTAACCCCCCCCCCCCCCCTCTCTCTCTCTCTCTCTCTCTCTCTCTCTCTCTCTCTTAAAAAAAAATGTAATGTGTTTAAAATGTTTCAATTGAGTCAAGAACCGACATCACAGCACTCGGGGCATTCTCATCCCTGCTCGTTTTCATCTACAACAGCCAGCGAAGAGTCCCAGTACTAATGGTAGCACTAGCAGTCTGATTATGTGTCCGTCTAACCTTTCGTCGGAAATGTATTTAAAATGTTTAAGAATAAGATAAATACAGTAATGTAACATGAAGTGTATATGCGAAGAGTTTCTCATTACATTTTTTAATGCAAAAACCTTGTTTTCAGAAAGCAGTAATTGCTTTATTATATCTACACTTAATTAATGTATTGCCTGCGACTATAGTAGACAGTAATGTGTTAATTTACATCCAGCCATTTCTTGTATGGGGGATCTGTACCTTAGTGGTTAGACGCTAGCCTTGCGGCCTGGCAATCTTAGACACCAATCAGTATGCCACGCATCTCCTAATTATACAAGTTAGTAGCATATCCTTTACAGGACGTAGCAGTCAACTCCAGCATTTCTTTGATTGTTTGTGATTTCTGGGCAAGTGTACGTTCAGAAGTTTGCCATTGCCTTCCGAACGATCGGCACTCATACCATTGTATTGAAACCAACGCAAGACGGTCTGCTGTCGAATCGTCCGCAGCTGTGTACCGAACGTGTTATGCGGGATTACGAATTGCATTCGTTAACTCATCGCCACAGAGCGTTCTTATTATAGAGAAAGTCAAATTTAACTTAAAATGTAAGATTTCTGCTCAAGACTCGTATTTATATTGTCTATTCTTACTTTTCTTTGTCAATTATTTTTTTCTATTTTAAAATTGAGACACACTTCTCTTTGAAGAATGTACAGGAAGGAAGAATACAGGGGCAGCATGCAAGAGGAACACACGTGAACAGACAGCAATACACCTTTGACACATTAGGCGTACAGTGCCAGATTCATATACAGGGTGTATTTTTAATGACTGTGCAGTGGTTGAGAATATTACCGGTCCAAGTTTTGTATTCACCTTTCGTAAAGTTCTTGCAACATAACAGGTAAATACAAAACTTGGACCGGCAATATTTTCAAACACTTCACAGTCATTAAAAATACACCCAGAATTAGAGACTAATTGGAACTCGGGGGGTGATTTGGCCAGTACAACACAGGTCACCTTCACTTTCCAAGATATTTACTGTGTGTCCCTTTCTTCTAAACAATTGGGGATTATTGTTTATTACGCTCACTCGCTTTGAACTCAACCGTAGTCCATACACGTTACTTCAAGTAGCACTTCAGTTAATTTTGCGTGTGAATTAGCTTTCCCTATTATAGGGTGTGTTTTAAATACCTGTGGGGTATTTGAAAACATTGCCGTTCCAAGTTTTGTATTCATCCTCTTTGGAGTTGATGCAACATAAAAAGTAAATACAAAACGTGAATCGGCTATATTTTCTAAAACCCCACAGTCATTAAAAATACACCATGAAATAGTGTCCCTCGTCATCTGGCGATTCCACTCTGAATTCAGAGGTACTTGTAAATTACACCCCCAAGTCAAGGACGAGAAGTTAACACTTTAGTCCAACGGACCGGTGTAGGGGTTGAACCCCTACCTCAGCATAAGCGCACATGATGCTTAAGAACGAGCGTTCTTACCCATTCGGCCATGCCACCTCCCTGTGGGGTATAATACCATCAAGTATTTCATTTCCCGGGGCGAAATGCAGTTTGTGGGCCAATTCTAAAATAAACTATTTAATTTTTAAGCCCGGAAAAAAAATAAACAAATTTCAAAAGGTAAATAATTAATAAATAACAGTACGGATGTGTGTAAACGGAAAAGTATCATTTATTGGACTAATATTCGACAAAAATTGGATCGCAAATATTGAGTGTAAACATTACAGCAATCATATCTGAAATGTAATATTTGACGCTATCAATATCACCTTTGAAACGTTGTATTTATTTATTTATTTATTTTGTGTGTGTGTGTGTGTGTGTGCGTGTGCGTGTGCGTGTGCGTGTGTGTGTGTGCGCGCGCGCGCGCGCGCGTGTGTGTGTGTGTGTGTGTGTGTGTGTGTGTGTGTGTGTGTGTGTGTGTGTGTGTGTGTGTGTGTGTGTGTGTGTGTGTGTGTGTGTGTGTGTGTGTGTGTGTGTGTGTGTGTGTGTGTGTGTGTGTGTGTGTGTGTGTGTGTGTGTGTGTGTGTGTGTGTGTGTGTGTGTGTGTGTGTGTGTGTGTGTGTGTGTGTGTGTGTGTGTGTGTGTGTGTGTGTGTGTGTGTGTGTGTGTGTGTGTGTGTGTGTGTGTGTGTGTGTGTGTGTGTGTGTGTGTGTGTGTGTGTGTGTGTGTGTGTGTGTGTGTGTGTGTGTGTGTGTGTGTGTGTGTGTGTGTGTGTGTGTGTGTGTGTGTGTGTGTGTGTGTGTGTGTGTGTGTGTGTGTGTGTGTGTGTGTGTGTGTGTGTGTGTGTGTGTGTGTGTGTGTGTGTGTGTGGAAGAGTTAAACATAGACAATAGCTTATTCACGTTGAAGGTAAATATTCGAAATATCATTGGTGAAGTTCAATTATATATATACATATATTATCACTTCGGCAGTTGAACATTTGAAAGCTAAAATTACGGGGATAAATCAGGAATTGTACAAATATCTCGGAAGGTACACCAAGCTATCATTATAGATAGAGGTATACACTAAACAATTATAATTAATGTTGATGAATATTTTATTAATCATCATTATAGATAAACGTTAAACAATTACTGTTAGTGGTAATGAAAAATTACACCTATCATCATTATAGCTATAGTTAAATATTAAAAACTTATAATTAATGGTTTTGAATATTATATTAATCATAATTATAGCTGTAATTAAACACTGAAAAGTTACTATTACTGTTGATTAATATCACACACATTACCATTAGAGCTATAGTTAAACACTAAACAAATATAATTAATCGTTATTAATATTATACCAATCATCGTTATAGCTATATGTAAACACTAAAGAATTACTAATAACAGTAATATTATATATGTCACCATTATAGCTACAGTTAAAACATTTTTTTGCATATCCCTTACAGGACGTCGCAGTCAACATTAGCAGTTTTCAGCAGCTGTTGATGTACTAGACAAGATTACGCTCAGTAGTTTGCCATTGCTTTCTGAACGACCGGCTCACATACCCCGTAAGTTACCAACGTAGCGAGAACCGCTACCGATTCTCGCGAAGGTTACGTTACTCACGAGAATATACGGGTTTACGGAGAAAGGCGTTAACGCCTAGACCAGGGAGACCGGATAGTTAAACATTAAACATACATAATTAAGGTTGATGAATAATACACCCATCATAATTAACGCTATACCTTAACACTAAACAGTAATGAGTAATGGTCAAGAATATGATATATATCACCACTATCGCTTTAGTTAAACACTAACAATTATAATTAATGTTGATTAATACCATAATTACAGCTGTACTTTAACACTAAACAGTTACTATTAAAGGTAAAGAATATGATATATATCGCCACTATAGCTTTAGTTGGCGAAGAGGTTACGGCCGCAGTTCGTAATCTCGCATACCCGCGTACGAAAGAGTTGCGGGTGGTTCGGCAGCAGACAGCCCTTTGTTAATTTTTTACGAAATGGTATGGGTGCCGGTCGTTCAGAAAGCAATGGTAAACTACTGAACATAAACTTGCCAAGAGATCACACAAAAACAAAATGCTGGTGTTGACTGCGACGTCCTGTAAAGGACATGCATCTAACTTAGCTTTATATCACGCTAGTTATCACTAACAAGTAAATATACTTAATGTTAATGAATACCACAATTAAAGCTATCTTATTGGCACCTTTTGACATAATTTGTGTCTTATCATTGCTAATTGTTAAATCAAATTCAGAACAAGCATTGGAAAATGCAGATAGTAGACGTTGTAATTCTTCCTCAAACTCTTTACCACTAAACAGTTACCATTAATGGTGAAGAATAGTATACATATCACCACGATCGCTTTAGTTTAAACACTAACATTTATAATTAATCGCGATGAATGTTATAATCATCATTATCATGTGGCAGATCGTTGGCCACTTCCGCTCATCGCCATCTGAAGAAGACTGTCGGTCCCTTGCTATCCAGGTCTCTCACATTTTACATCCAGTTTGTCTTTTATGTCCTGTGTCCGTCTCCAAGCTGGTCGACCGCTGCCACTAAAACGAAGAACCATGTCCTCCATCCCTATTCTTTGCAAGCCACTATGGCGTTGAATATGGCCAAAATATTTCAGTTTCCGATACAATATACATGATACTTTTTATGAGATAGTTCTCTTCCACGTTCTGATATGTAAAGGTCAATATTTTCTGTCTTCTTTGTTCACTGTATTTTGAACAATTTTCTGTAAAACTTGTTCAGAAGCCCATATATTCTTCTTTAATAATTACGAAATTGTCCAAGATTCTCAACCGTATTTTGCCACGGGAAGTTATATGTTCTCAAATACTATACGTTAACTTTTTTTTAGTGTTACGCCTTAGGCTGTTACTACTCTTTAACCCCTGTATCGTTGTGAGTAGTCTACTCTTTAACTCCCGTTTCGTTGTGAGTAGTCTACTCTTTAACTCCTGTATCGTTGTGAGTAGTCTACTCTTTAACTCCTGTATCGTTGTGAGTAGTCTACTCTTTAACCTCTGTATTGTTATGAAAAGTCAGTCTGCTTTTGGCAAATTCCGTTGTTGTTGATTGCAGAGCCAAGACAATTAAAGTTTGTGATATTTGTAATGTCCTCTTTGTTCATTGTAATTTCTCGTTGACATGTACTTGTGTATACGTACAATTATGGGGTGTTTTCCTTTAAGCTGAGAAAATTATTTTGACCTTCACTGTGTCTAAAATATCAGCCATGTATTTTACTTAATTTGAACTCTCAGAAGTCTAGACATTCAGAAGACGTTCTAGGTGGATAGAGTAACCAAGTAAATTTACGGTTTCTTTACTTCTTTGATTGCTTGTTTGTTTTAGTCTTTTGACTGACAAGATTAATTCTTCTGATCATAAGATTCCTACCACACAAAACTTTGCAAACTTGGTTCTACAGTTGTAGCAGTCACACAACCACTTTAACCCTAATAGTAAGTTATTTTAGTTTTTAATTTACTTAAGATATGTTTTTGCTATCACATTGTTAGTTAGATCATAATCGCGGAGTCCCTAAACTTGCTGTGGGACTTTAGATATTATAAATCACTCTGCGCGGGGGATCTTTTCACCCCATTGGAGCACTGGGTATATGGTGGGAGCCTCACATTTTTAGAGCAGTTTAGCACTCGAGCTGTAACAGAATTCGAACTCCGGACCATTGGGCCGGCAGGCAAGTTTGCTTGCTAGCCCATGGAGCAGCTGCTTCAATGATTATTAGCCATATAATTCACAATAATAGCAACGGGGATTTGCAATTATTCACGAAGAAACAGAATACGGGACATGTCAAAACTGCGCAAACAGGATATAAATTGTTTATACAATTACAGATTAACAAATGTGAATAAGAGAAAGAGGATATCACGATAATAATTATTATTATTATTTAAAAAAAACACAAAGAGAACCGAAGTAATGGAATGGTGTAAAACGTGCAATATCTATTACGTTGAAACCGAATGCCCCTCAAATGTGGATTCAAAAACTAATATAGTTGTTAGTTGCATATCGTTACGTGGCAGTAAACCCCAGCATTATTTTACTGTTTTTGATCTCTTGGAAAGTTTACGTTCAGTAGTTTCCTATTGCTTTCTGAACGACCGGCACCCATACTATTTCGTAAAATGCCAACGCAAGGCGGTCTGCTGCCAAATTTTCCGCAGCTAACATAGTAGTAGTGTAGACTAATAGGCAGATGAACACGTCATATGGTATGAATATGATAACTTCAATAGGACATATTGAGATATTAAAACGACAAAGATAAGAAATGAAATGACGTTATAGTTTATACACAATACAATTAAAAGAGCATTCAAAATATTTGATTATTAAGCCTATGTAAATATTACTTTAGTAGAACACTAAAGTAATATTTACATACATTTAATAACCAAGTCCTTTAAACGCTCTTTTAAGTGTATTGTGTACAAACTATAGCGTCTTTTCATTTAATTTAAAAGACCAATTTATACCATATGGCTTAAATTAAATTGACCATAATGACGAACTTAAAATGTGTATCTATCTGCTTATATAATGCCGGTATGGGAAGGAAATATGGTAAACCATGGCAGTGTTTACGGACGGCAAGTCATACGAGACACTTGTTCAAGAAGGGGTGATGGGCAGCAGTAGTAACAAACAAAATACAAATCTAAAGGGTTAAGAAATAAAAGGGAATGAGAAATTGTTTAGAAAAATAGAGCTACGGCGAAATATAAATAACATTTAAAAAAAAAAAAAAGGCTTTAAATGAAGAAACTAGGAACTATGTGTTTGTATTTAATGTCCTCAACAGCAGCTGCAGCAATAATGATACAGAAACATCATATCTAGCTAGCTGGGCTATATCTAGTTAGCTGGCTAGCTAGCTAAAAAAAACACGAAATATCAACTCATAAGTATTCATTGTGTAAAATCAACACTTATTATTCTGCGGATTGATCCTTCGAATTGGAAGAAAACAGTTGTTATTGTTATTACTCCACGAACTGTTCTTGCTGATAAGGCAGGCTACAACATGCATGTTTAGATGTAGCAAAATAATTATGTCTACGAGAAATACCACTTACCCAGAGAAGTAACAGTTTGTGAAGGCAATCTACAATCGGTCGTGTTGTCTCATTATTAATAAGTGTAGAACGCCATTCAGTAGATAGTCCAGAACAATATCTAAATGTGGGAATATAACCGTGTACGCACCGGCTCTACCAACTCACGAGGAAAGTGCTACAACTCTACCTCAAAAATCCAAGCAATATAGGGAATGAGGAAATCTGGAACTCCCTAACTAATCACAAGAACGTTCTGTGAAGGGCGGTGTGCTATTAAAGAACCGTTACTCTACCAGGCTTTAGTGTTAAACTGAAGCTCTGAGATGCGAGAATTTGCCCAGCTTCGCTGGGGTTTTTGCTGAGCGACAACACTCGCGACAGCTCGCCACTCCAGGCGTCAGACTCAACCCGTTCCATTGGATGAGCAGGCAGCCATTGGCCCAATCACGACCGAGCTTCGGCGAGAGGGGGAGAGAGAAAAAACCCCGCCGTGGCAGCGTCGTCACTCGGACCAGACAGGTTGTCTGCGCGAGCTGAGCTCTTTATCAAGCCCGACAGAAATGTCAACTTTGTCGAGGCGCCTAAATTGAAATCATTTTAGGGCTGCTGTAGGAAACTGTTCCCTCTACCAATTGCCAAAAGTTCTACCTACGTTCATAAGAGTTGATGCCAGTTTTCAAGTCCCCGGCTGAAGACGGAATTTACCCTTTGGATGAGGAGTAAAAGGAAAGAACCCGCGAGAAAAGGTAAAACAGGAAGGCAAAGCTGGAAATAAGAAAGAGGGAGGGGGGAAAGAATCAATACTGGTAGTATTAAAACACGCCAGGTCGGAGCCGGCGCGGAATGTGTGAGGTCCTCACTCATTGGTGGATCCTTTGCCCCGCCCTAATCGTTGACTGACAGGTTTGAAGTGCAAACATGAAACGTCTTTGCAAGCGGTGTCAGCGACCGGTCCCACTGACTCGCTTAGTCTTAATATTTTTATCAAATTCGTGTATCTAGTTACAGGATAAGCTCAAGAACTGTTTCCTTCTTTCTCTCCTAGGAGCGCACGTGCAAAAAATGTCTGCCCGGCCGGCATTGTGACACTGCCAGGGTAAAGCAAACAGAACGAGGCTGCAGGAAGTGATTAGGGTTGATCAGGAGGATGCTGGACTGGCGAGGTGATACGTCAGGTCGCGGAAACGTTAATTGTGCTAGGCACTTCTTTATTGAAGGCCATCATAGCGCGGGAAGTGTATTGCGGTTTAGCTGTGTTTATTTGGAATCAATATCACACACTAAACGCAGATGCGCGCGCGGACACACATATCCACTTCCTCAGCTGTGTAGCTAGGTATGGAGCAGACTGCGGTGTTTCTGACTCTCCAACCTTCTCTGTATGGTGTGATTTCCCGGACAATTTTACATTCAGAAATTCGCCTTTTCTTTCTGAATGCCCGACAGTCATATCATTGTGAAAATCAGCGCAAAGCGGTCTGCTTCCAAATCGCCTGCAAATGTTTTCAAAATCCGATTTTTGTGAGACTTACGAAATTCCGTTCACCACCCCTTGGCCTAGGATGTCGCCTTGACGAAATTAGTGTTGCTATATTATTATTTGTTGTTCAGCTGTTTAAGGTTTCCTCGCACATCTTTTTATGTCACCCTATGCTTCTTTTTCCTAGTATTGTGTCAAATAAAGCTGTGTTCTACATTCTTCATCTTAAAAAAAAAAAAATCAAAAAGAAGCAGTCATCATTTTTGTGCCACATTATGAGAAGACTAAAAGCGGAGCATGTTGTTACAACCGGAAAGATTTGTGGAAAGCAAGATAGAGGAAGACATCGCGATAAAATTATTGAGAGTCTTATGTCATGTCACGGAAGGGAGTCAACACACGAATTTATCTATACCGTCGGAGATCGCAATATGTGGGAAAGCATGTTCGCTCACGCCAACCGACCAGGCAAAGGATGATGATGATGATGATGATTGTCCTCATGGTTTTGACGTGTATCGCACAACATCTGCGGCTCTCATACGAGGGCGTGTGTTTTCAGCGGTGGCTGAGCGCTTACAGGTACTCGCCTTAGCCTCAGAAGGTACTGCGTTCGATATCAGTACAGGGCTGGGAATGTAGCCCAGATTCTTTGGTATCTAATGATACCCACTCCCTAATCTCTCGGGTAGTGAGATTTGGTACCTAGATTTCTCTACCCGGGAAGGTTAACCCGGTCAACAAATGCTCGCATAAGTCGGATGTGTCGGCCTAACGGCGTAAGAACGCAGCCCTGCTGTAAACAGGCACAACGCAATCACGTCCGTAAAAATTCTCCGGATGAACGCAGAAGAAGAAGAAGAAGAAGAAGAAGAAGAAGAAGAAGAAGAAGAAGAAGAAGAAGAAGAAGAAGAAGAAGAAGAAGAAGAAGAATTATCTGATAGAGGCGAAAAACAGGAGATTCCGTGTATAAGTTTTGCACGTTAAATATCGCAAAGAGTTGGCCGTAAAGACACCTTCATGGCACAATTATTAGGGAAAAAAAGCATATCCAAAAGTAGTTCGTTACTTTATTTGTAATCATAGGAAGCAACCAGGAGGTCAACATGGCCGAATGGATAAGAACGGACGCTCTTAACCTTCCGATGTGCTGATGCCAAGATTCAACCCTTACACAGGTTGGTTGGGCTAAAATGTTGACTTCTCGTCCTTGACATGGAGACGTAAATTACAAGTACCTCAGAAGCCGGGGTGAGTTGGACTTATGGCGAGGGACACTAGTAAGAGGGAAAGCTATCCACATGCAAAGCTCAGTGCAGTGCACTTACGGTAGTAGCACGTGTACGGACTACGCTTGAGTTAAAAACGAGCGATCGCAAACAATAACACAATATAAATCCATCTATCATGTGCCATGTCGAAAAGCGTTAGCGGTCATGACTCGCCATTTCACTCGAGTCGTGGATCAGCTCAGTGTTGCTTAAAGTCGCTTAAAAGTCGACAGGTCGACTTCATTGCACCAGGTTTTATTCCATATGGCTCGGTCTCTTTCCGCAGTGCGGAAAGCGTCACACAAAGCACGAACTCCGTAGCTCTAGCGACGACCCACAGGAGTCTCCGAAAAATTTCACTCGTGAGCCGAAGGACACGGTCCGGAATCGAACCCACAACCTTCGGAGCCCTAGTCAAACGGCTTGACCACTTCGCCACGGAGACTCCCTGTCTCAACCAAGCCACGTGGCCAAGCCATTCAGGTATTTACTTCTATGCCTTCCCTTTGGTCTGTTCCCTTCGATCTTGCCAGTTGTCACCAAGCTCTCCAGTTCATTTCTTCTCATAACATGTCCAAAAACTTTGACTGTCTACGTCTAATTTCTCTAATCAATTTACGATTTTCATTTGTTTCCTGTAGTACTTGGTCATTGGTTTTTCTGTCTGTCCGTGGTATCCTTTGCATTTTCCTCGGAAACCACATTTCTACAGCCATCAGATGTTTTTCAGCTTGATTGCTCATTGTCCAAGTTTCACATCCATACAAAAGCACAGGTTCTATGTATCCCCTCAACACTCGTTTTCTCGTTTCAATTGACATCATTTTATTGGTCAGTATGTTTTTGATCTTGCTAAAGGCTACTTTCGCCATGGCGATTCTTGTTCTAATCTCTTCAAAGCATCTCCCATCAGATGTTATGACTGTTCCGAGATAATTGTACCGATTGTTGAAGCATATTCCTATTTACTTGTACATTACATTGTGGTATTTCTTTCATCTTAGTGACGACCATTATCTGTGTCTTTTTACAATTTAATTCTAACCCCAGTTGTTCACTGTGTGCAAAAACCGCATCTGCTAACTTTCTGCAATCAATACTGTATCATCTGCATATCTAATGATATTGATGTTTTGTCCTCATGATGATTCCATTTAAATCTTCTACATTTCTAAAAATATGTTCACTGTATAGGGAAAAAAGATCTGGAGGCATTATACATCCCTGCCTCACACCTCTCTTAATAGGCTGACATTGTACCACTTCATTATCAATCCTTATGGAAGCTTGTTGTTTCCAATATATGTTTTTTTTATAAGCCTAATGTCTTTCCCATCAATTTGTAGATCTGCATTCAAAGCTACCATGTTGACATGTCTTATTCTATCGAAAACCTTTGCGTAGTAAATAAAGCAAAGATTTATATCCTTGTTTACTTCTATAGCACGTTCAATAACTGTTCGCAGCATATACACAGCATTTACTGTTCCCTTTCTTTCCTTCTACAAACTCACATTGTTCTTCCTATATTTCAGGTTGTAGTTTCTTCCTCGCTCTTTGCGTGATAATTCTAGCAACATCTTCATGGTGTGACTCATTATACTAATTGTTCTATGTTGATCACATTCCAAGGCTCCTAATTTCTCTGGGATTGCAATAAATACAGAATTACATAATTCAGAAGGTGTATCTCCAGTATCATAAAATGTGTTCAGCAGTCTGGTGACTTGATCTATTCCATAATCTTCTAAAGCTTTAATCATTTCTGTTGTGATGTTATCTGAACCCGGGGTCTTACCAGCTTTCATATATTTAAGAACATTCCGAACCTCCATCTTCAAAATTGGCGGTCCTTCATTATTAAATCGAATATCATACTGTTCATCTCTGTTATCATCATAAAGGTTTTTCACATAATCTGCCCTTACATGTAGAATCTGATCTGTTTCTTTTATGACTTTTCCATCTTTAGTATTTAGACAGCCTGCTGATGTACTTGTTCTTTTATTAGTAAGTTCCTGAATTCTTTTGTGCACTAATTTGGTATTTTGACTTTTGTGTTGTTTTTCAATTTCTATGCAATTTTTCTCAAGCCATGCTTCTTTTGCCTCCTTACATAATATTCTGACTTGTCTGTGAATTTCTTCATATTTGGCAGGAATATTTTTGTTACATCTTCTTGTTTAAATTAGTTGTAAAATTTCTTCAGTCATCCATTTCTTATGACCCATCTTCTTTAATTTTGGAATAGTTGTTTCTGCAGCTAAACTGATTGAATTCTTCAACATGTCCCATTGATCATCCGCATTTTGAAATAGGATCTCTAGATCAGACAATATATCAAGTCTGTGCTGTACTTTAATGTTGAATTTGTTTTGTATTTCCTTGTCATTTCTCAATGTACACAGATCATATTTAGTGTTTCCTGTTATGTGCTTGACTTTCTTTAGCTTTACCCTCAATGTACCCGTAATTAATCTGTGGTCACTATAACAGTCAGCACTGGGAGCTGTTTTATTTTTTGTTGTTGCAATTCTTAACGCATTGCGAAGCTTCCTGCTAATCATAATGTAATCCGTCTGGTTTCTAATCCTGCGATCAATATTCCTCCATGCGCCTACTCTTCTAGGGTGTTGTTTAAACCAGGTGTTTCCTACAAACATTTCCTGTTTTTTTGCCCATTCTACAAGTCTGTATCCTCATTCGTTTCTCTCTCCCAAACCATGCTTTCCTACTTTGTATCCATCACCTCGATTTCCTACTTTTGCATTGAAGTCACCTAATATGATGGTTATTTCTGAATTTTTACATTTCTTTAAAGCAGACTCTATGTCATTATAAAATTTCTCTACACTATCGTAACTGGATTCTCCTGTTGGGGCATAGATACGTATTTGAATCATATTTATGCTAAAGGGTCTGCCGCTTAATTTAACTAGAAGGACTCTGACTGACACAGCCCAATATCCTTGAACAGATTTTGATGTTTGCCGATCCAAAATAATTGCTACCCCTCTTTGTCGATCTTCTCCTCCTGAATAAATAATCTTAACATCTGCATCTATCTTAATGCCTGCTCCAGTCCATCTCGTTTCGCAAATCCCTAATATATTAATTTTCTTTCTTTCCATTTCTTGTTTGATGGTACTGTAATAGATCTTATACATCCAAGTCTGTAGTAGAACTTATATCTCCAAGTCTGTAGTAGATCTTATATCTCCAAGTCTGTAGTAGATCTTATATCTCCAAGTCTGTAGTAGATCTTATATATTCAAGTCTGTAGTAGATCTTATATCTCCAAGTCTGTAGTATATTTTACATATCCAAGTCTGTAGTAGATCTTATATATCCAAGTCTGTAGTAGATCTTATATATCCAAGTCTGTAGTAGATCTTATATATCCAAGTGTGTAGTAGATCTTATATCTCCAAGTCTGTAGTAGATCTTATATATCCAAGTCTGTAGTAGATCTTATATATCCACGTCTGTAGTAGATCTGATATATCCAAGTGTGTAGTAGATCTTATATATGCAAGTCTGTAGTATATCTTATATCTCCAAGTCTGTAGTAGATCTTATATCTCCAAGTCTGTAGTAGATCTTATATCTCCAAGTCTGTAGATCTTATATATCCAAGTCTGTAGTAGATCTTATATATCCAAGTCTGTAGTAGATCTTATATCTCCAAGTCTGTAGTAGATCTTATATATCCAAGTCTGTAGTAGATCTGATATATCCAAGTCTGTAGTAGATCTTATATATCCAAGTCTGTAGTAGATCTTATATCTCCAAGTCTGTAGTAGATCTTATATATCCAAGTCTGTAGTAGATCTTATATATCCAAGTCTGTAGTAGATCTTATATATCCAAGTCTGTAGTAGATCTTATATCTCCAAGTCTGTAGTAGATCTTATATATCCAAGTCTGTAGTAGATCTTATATATCCAAGTCTGTAGTAGATCTTATATCTCCAAGTCTGTAGTAGATCTTATATATCCAAGTCTGTAGTAGATCTTATATATCCAAGTCTGTAGTAGATCTTATATCTCCAAGTCTGTAGTAGATCTTATATATCCAAGTCTGTAGTAGATCTTATATATCCAAGTCTGTAGTAGATCTTATATATCCAAGTATGTAGTATATCTTATATATCCAAGTCTGTAGTAGATCTTATATATCTAAGTCTGTAGTAGATCTTATATATGCAAGTCTGTAGTACATCTTATATCTCAAAGTCTGTAGTAGATCTTATATATCCAAGTCTGTAGTAGATCTTATACCCCCAAGTCTGTAGTTGAACTGATATATCCAAGTCTTTAGTAGATCTTATATATCCAAGTCTGTAGTAGATCTTATATATCCAAGTATGTAGTAGATCTTATATATCCAAGTCTGTAGTAGATCTTATATATCCAAGTCTGTAGTAGATCTTATATATCCAAGTTTGTAGTATATCTTATATATCCAAGTCTGTAGTAGATCTTATATATCCAAGTCTGTAGTAGATCTTATATATCCAAGTCTGTAGTAGATCTTATATATCCAAGTCTGTAGTAGATCTTATATCTCCAAGTATGTAGTAGATCTTATATCTCCAAGTCTGTAGCTCTTATATATCCAAGTCTGTAGTAGATCTTATATCTCCAAGTCTGTAGTAGATCTTATATCTCCAAGTCTGTAGCTCTTATATATCCAAGTCTGTAGTATATCTTATATATCCAAGTCTGTAGTAGATCTTATATATCCAAGTCTGTAGTAGATCTTATATATCCAAGTCTGTAGTAGATCTTATATCTCCAAGTCTGTAGTAGATCTTATATATCCAAGTATGTAGTATATCTTATATATCCAAGTCTGTAGTAGATCTTATATATCTAAGTCTGTAGTAGATCTTATATATCAAAGTCTGTAGTAGATCTTATATATCCAAGTATGTAGTATATCTTATATATCCAAGTCTGTAGTAGATCTTATATATCTAAGTCTGTAGTAGATCTTATATATGCAAGTCTGTAGTACATCTTATATCTCAAAGTCTGTAGTAGATCTTATATATCCAAGTCTGTAGTAGATCTTATATCCCCAAGTCTGTAGTTGAACTGATATATCCAAGTCTTTAGTAGATCTTATATATCCAAGTCTGTAGTAGATCTTATATATCCAAGTATGTAGTATATCTTATATATCCAAGTCTGTAGTAGATCTTATATATCCAAGTCTGTAGTAGATCTTATATATCCAAGTCTGTAGTAGATCTTATATCTCCAAGTCTGTAGCTCTTATATATCCAAGTCTGTAGTAGATCTTATATCTCCAAGTCTGTAGTATATCTTATATCTCCAAGTCTGTAGTATATCTTATATCTCCAAGTCTGTAGTAGATCTTATATCTCCAAGTCTGTAGCTCTTATATATCTAAGTCTTTAGTAGATCTTATATCTCCAAGTCTGTAGTAGATCTTATATATCCAAGTCTGTAGTAGATCTTATATACCCAAGTCTGTAGTAGATCTTATAAATCCAAGTCTGTAGTTGATCTGATATATCCAAATCATAGGTAGATCTTATATCTCCAAGTCTGTAGTAGATCTTATATATCCAGGTCTGTAGTAGATCTTATATATGCAAGTCTGTAGTACATCTTATATCTCCAAGTCTGTAGTAGATCTTATATATCCAGGTCTGTAGTATATCATATATATCCAAGTCTGTAGTAGATCTTATATATCCAAGTATGTATTAGATCTTATATATGCAAGTCTGTAGTAGATCTTATATATGCAAGTCTGTAGTACATCTTATATCTCCAAGTCTGTAGTAGATCTTATATATCCAGGTCTGTAGTATATCATATATATCCAGGTCTGTAGTATATCATATATATCCAAGTCTGTAGTAGATCTTATATATCCAGGTCTGTAGTATATCATATATATCCAAGTCTGTAGTAGATCTTATATATCCAAGTCTGTAGTAGATCTTATATATGCAAGTCTGTAGTACATCTTATATCTCCAAGTCTGTAGTAGATCTTATATATCCAGGTCTGTAGTATATCATATATATCCAAGTCTGTAGTAGATCTTATATATCCAAGTCTGTATTAGATCTTATATATGCAAGTCTGTAGTACATCTTATATCTCAAAGTCTGTAGTAGATCTTTTATATCCAAGTGCCAGGATATGACTGAACTATCTGAATGATCTACTACAGACTTGGATATATAAGATATACTACAGACTTGGATATATATGATATACTACAGACCTGGATATATAAGATATACTCTGTGACCTAGGCTATAACTGAACAATGCCATGACGTCGTCAGGCTCATGGCACCAAGTCTGTAGTATATCTTATATATCCAAGTCTGTAGTATATCTTATATATCTAAGTCTGTAGTAGATCTTATGTATCCAAGTCTGTAGTAGATCTTATATATCCAAGTCTGTAGTTGACTTATATCTCCAAGTCTTATGTTGACTTATATCTCCAAGTCTTATGTTGACTTATATCTCCAAGTCTGTGGTTGACTTATATCTTCAAGTCTGTAGTTGACTCTATATCTCCAAGTCTGTAGTTGACGCATATCTCCAAAACTGTAGTTCATCGCCAGGGCTGATGTAAAACACTAGGCTCGGTATGTCGAGGACGTGTGAAACTATTTCACCGCCCATAGAGATCAGCTACGAGACAATTGTACCCGTGAACCGAATGACGCAGCTCGGAACCGAACCCAAAACCTAGGTAGCGCGAGGCTGGCAGCGTAACCACTTTGCCGCGGAGACTCCCAGGTTCGGAAACAAAAGCCCAGCCAGGTCTGGTTCCTGGACAATCAAGCAGAAAGTCCCTCAAGACAAGATGGACACCGGGCATTAAGGTCACCCGATGAGGCCGGAGAACTGGCGAAGAGTCAACAGCATGATGCTACCTGCTGGGCGGCAGACATCACGTATCTCCAAGTTTTTAAATCATATGATAGTCATTACCGGGACGTTAGTGTGGTGGATAGGAAGACACGCCGATACTGTCGTGAGCGCGGCCCAATGAAAGTCCGTCGCCTAAGCTCATCGTCCCGCTAAGTGAGGAAAAAAAGACTGGCCACTTATTTCTACGTGCAGTCAGGCATACCCAATGTGATGACGCTATCACAAGACAGGTTCATAGCAGGTTCCGGTTTGCGGGCATGTTTTTGTAATAGTGAATAACCCGAATCAGTGACAGAATAAAACGAAGAAACAGCGTTCGAATTCAAAAACGCAGCATATAAACAGGTACAGCCCTCTGATTTATCCATTGTCCAGAGGGATCTTTGTAGCAGCAGGAGGTCGCCATGGCTGAATGGATAAGAACGCCCGTTCTTAAACATCCGGTGTACTGATGCCAGGGTGGCGGGTTGAACCCCTACACCGGTCAGTTGGGCTTAAATGTTGACTTCTCGTCCTTGACTTGAGGACGTAAATTACAAGTACGTTTGAAGTCGGGGTGGGTTCGCCAGATGGCGAGGGACACTGGTAATAGGGAAAGCTAATCAACACTCAAAAATCAGTCCAGTGCTCTGGAAGTAGCACGTGTATGGACTACGCTGGAGTTCTAAGCGAGTTCCGGTTATTAGGGTACGGTGCGCCGTGCAGCACAGTGAAAGAAACCACGAAGAAAGAAATGTATACTTCATACGCTTATTGCAAATATAAGGAGCTTTGAATGTGCCCAAGTTTCACCCTGCTTCTGTTACGCCTTGATAGTCACAGTAAAGATCTCACGGCCTACCCCGTGTACTTTTAAATTAAAGTTAGTGTGCACCATGTCCTTTACCGGACGTCGCAGTCAACCCCAGCATCTATTGGCTTTTGGTGATTTTCTAGGTTTGTCCAGCAGAGTGTGTAGTAGTGTCATTATTTTCTGTATGGCCGAAACTGATACCCTTGTGAAATTAAACGCAATGCGATTTGCTCAGCAACCATTGTGTTAGGAATTGGGTTCACTACTCCTAGGCCAACCGGCTCTGTACCGAAGGGGTTCCGGACGCAGTTCGTAATCCCGCATACCGCGTTCGAAACACAGCTGCGGTAGATTTGACAGCATACCGCCTTGTGTTGGTTTTTATAAAATGGTATGGGTGCCGATAGTTCAGAAAGCCATGGCAAAGTACTGAACGTAAACTTGATAAGAAATCTCAAACAGCCAAAAGTTGCTGTGGTTGACTGCTACGTCCTGTAAAGGACATGCAACTAATTTTTAACATACTTGGCCACAACTGCAAAACGCCGACACTTTGAAATGGCTGATTTGAAAACTGTTACACTGTGTTGGCTGACAGAAAGAGAGACACATGTAATGCTCAAATCATCTGGGAACACCCGGGCCTTTAAGAGTTAACTCAATCTGTACCGGGAGTCACCGTGGCCTTGTGGTCAGATGCTCGCCTGTCTGCCCGGGGAAAATGGTTTTAAAGATTGAGCACGACCCACAACTTGCAACGCTGATCGTATTCCGGTACGAAACTAAGGCCGTGTCCACAGAAATGGCTTTGTTCTGCATCTGATCGAATTAAAATGAAGAAAAAAAAAAGGTGTACTGGTCATCCACGTGGACCCAGGCTAAAATGTGTACTTGACATCCACGTGAATCCAGTTTAAAATGTGTGCTAGACATCCACGTGGACTCAGGCTAAAGTGTGTACTGTACATCCACGTGGACCCAGGCTAAAATGTGTACTGGACATCCACGTGGACCCAGGCTAAAGTGTGTACTAGACATCCACGTGGACCAAGGCTAAAATGTGTACTGGACATCCATCCACGTGAACCCAGGCTAAAGTGTGTACTGGACATCCACGTGGGCCCAGGCTAAAATGTGTACTGGACATCCACGTGGACCCAGGCTAAAATATGTACTGGACATCCACGTGGATCCAGGCTAAAATGTGTACTGGACATCCACGAGGACCCAGGCTAAAATGTGTACTGGACATCCACGTGGACCCAGGCTAAAATGTGTACTGGACATCCACGTGGACCCAGGCTAAAGTTTGTACTGGACATCCACGTGGACCCAGGCTAAAGTTTGTATTGGACATCCACGTGGACCCAGGCTAAAGTTTGTACTGGACATCCACGTGGACCCAGGCTAAAATGTGTACTGGACATCCACGTGGACCCAGGCTAAAGTTTGTACTGGACATCCACGTGGACCCAGGCTAAAATGTGTACTGGACATCCACGTGGACCCAGGCTAAAGTTTGTACTGGACATCCACGTGGACCCAGGCTAAAGTTTGTACTGGACATCCACGTGGACCCAGGCTAAAATGTGTACTGGACATCCACGTGGACCCAGGCTAAAGTTTGTACTGGACATCCACGTGGACCCAGGCTAAAATGTGTACTGGACATCCACGTGGACCCAGGCTAAAATCGTACCAGAAAATGACTTGGGAAGTAAAGACGACGACGTGACACAAACCACATCAACCACACAGTGCCCACTAAGCTATACAAATATGGATTCTAGCACCATATGTCCAAATGCACCTTTTTGGCATATCCTTTTAACAGGACATCGCAGTCAACACCAGCATTTCCACCGCTATGAGGTTTACGTTCAGTAGTTTGCCATTGCTTCTGAAAGACCGGTACCGATACCAACGCAAAACCAAGGCAACGTGGTCTGCTGCTAAATCGTATGCAGATGTGTTTCAAAGGCGGGTATACGGGATTACGAACCGTGTCCGCAAGCCATTCGCCATGGGGACCTGCAAATGCATCATATAGCGTGTAAACAGGTCCTTTATTTACTTGACTATATGGAGGAGTGAGATGAGTTAGCAGGAGAGCTTGGAAGGTGTGACATATCTAGGGGATTATACTCCACAGGGAGATAGGAAGAAGAAGAAGAAGAAGAAGAAGAAGAAGAAGAAGAAGAAGAAGAAGAAGAAGAAGAAGAAGAAGAAGAAGAAGAAGAAGATGATGATGATGAAGAAGAAGAAGAAGTAGAAGAAGAAGAAGAAGAAGAAGAAGAAGAAGAAGAAGAAGAAGAAGAAGAAGAAGAAGAAGAAGAAGAAGAAGAAGTGGTAGTGGTGGTGGTGGAGGAGGAGAAGGAGGAGTACAAGAAGAAGAAGAAGAAGAAGAAGAAGAAGAAGAAGAAGAAGAAGAAGAAGAAGAAGAAGAAGAAGAAGAAGAAGAAGAAGAAGAAGAAGAAGAAGAAGAAGAAGAAGGAGGAGGAGGAGGAGGAGGAGGAGGAGTGTCGTAACTGTTAACGTGAAAGTTTTTTGTTACATTCTCTCTTTCAGCTGCCACATCATCTTAACGCCTTTTTGTTTCAGAACGGCACATTAAAATAACTAGGCGAAACAGAATGGGTTCCGAATTATAACATATGCATTAAGGTTCAGAAATATGAAGAATTCGGACAGACAGACAGACGGACAGACTGCCATGCAGACTGTCCGACAGACAGATGGTAAGAGAAAAGAACAAGGAAGAAGAGAACAAGCTAAAAGAACCCCGTGGTAACCACCATGAAGAGAATGTGTGTACCCTGTTAGTGTTACGCCTTTGATTCGATGCTTGTGGACACTGTGCGGCTGTCTGTTTGCTCTCCTTCCCTCGCCATGCCGCAGCCGGCTTTGTCTTGTTTAACTTAGGGATGTAGGATATTGTAAGGTACCTGCATAGTCTGTCGACACACAGATATGAATATGCCCCGTTAATTAGACCCAGGTTGTTCTGTCAGTGCTATAGCACGCAGTTCCAGATTCTTTCTTTCTTTCCTCCGTTGTTATCATATTACATTTTTGCTCGGGGTTCTTCTTCATCGACCGCGCACACCACAATCGCCACGATAATCATTATTACTACCGTTATAGCCATCTTCATTGTTGTCACCATGATCGTAATCCTAATTAATCATTGTGCATTACTCCATGAGATCTAGTCAGTTAAGTATGGTGGTTTCTTGAGGATTTATGGTGGTGAATAACGTAGCGCGACTTGGCACAAGGCTATAGTGGTCAGTCTCTCCCAGAAGTTGATTGGTGTGGATGTTGATTGCAAATTTTGCAGTAGAGCAAGCTAGATAGACGTCGGATTTCGTCATGATCTGCAGTCATTGCGACGAGTCATATGATTTCCTACACAAGCAGCTGTAAAAAGCTACTGTAAAGTACTTCTGAAGTCGGAGTGAGTTCGCCTGATGACGAGAGACACTCGTAATAGGAAAAGCTAATCCACACGCAGGGACTCATTGTACACGTTCTAAGGTTCACAGTATAGAAGTGGCTAGCTCCATATTTCCTAGACCTATCTGCAATGGAAGGGGTATCGGAATAAAAACCCACAATATAGAAGGGGCTAGCTCCATATTTCCTAGACCTATCTGCAATGGAAGGGGTATCGGAATAAAAACCCACAATATAGAAGTGGCTAGCTCCATATTTCCTAGACCTATCTGCAATGGAAGGGGTATCGGAATAAAAACCCACAATATAGAAGTGGCTAGCTCCATATTTCCTAGACCTATCTGCAATGGAAGGGGTATCGGAATAAAAACCCACAATATAGAAGAGGCTAGCTCCATATTTCCTAGACCTATCTGCAATGGAAGGGGTATCGGAATAAAAACCCACAATATAGAAGTGGCTAGCTCCATATTTCATAGACCCATCTGCAATGGAAGGGGTATCGGAATAAAAACCCACAATATAGAAGTGGCTAGCTCCATATTTCATAGACCCATCTGCAATGGAAGGGGTATCGGAATAAAAACCCACAATATAGAAGTGGCTAGCTCCATATTTCATAGACCCATCTGCAATGGAAGGGGTATCGGAATAAAAACCCACGGTATAGAAGTGGCTAGCTCCATATTTCATAGACCCATCTGCAATGGAAGGGGTATCGGAATAAAAACCCACGGTATAGAAGTGGCTAGCTCCATATTTCATAGACCCATTTGCAATGGAAGGGGTATCAGAATAAAAACCCACAATATAGAAGTGGCTAGCTCCATATTTCCTAGACCTATCTGCAATGGAAGGGGTATCGGAATAAAAACCCACAATATAGAAGTGGCTAGCTCCATATTTCATAGACCCATCTGCAATGGAAGGGGTATCGGAATAAAAACCCACAATATAGAAGTGGCTAGCTCCATATTTCCTAGACCTATCTGCAATGGAAGGGGTATCGGAATAAAAACCCACAATATAGAAGTGGCTAGCTCCATATTTCCTAGACCTATCTGCAATGGAAGGGGTATCGGAATAAAAACCCACAATATAGAAGTGGCTAGCTCCATATTTCCTAGACCTATCTGCAATGGAAGGGGTATCGGAATAAAAACCCACAATATAGAAGTGGCTAGCTCCATATTTCCTAGACCTATCTGCAATGGAAGGGGTATCGGAATAAAAACCCACAATATAGAAGTGGCTAGCTCCATATTTCCTAGACCTATCTGCAATGGAAGGGGTATCGGAATAAAAACCCACAATATAGAAGAGGCTAGCTCCATATTTCCTAGACCTATCTGCAATGGAAGGGGTATCGGAATAAAAACCCACAATATAGAAGTGGCTAGCTCCATATTTCATAGACCCATCTGCAATGGAAGGGGTATCGGAATAAAAACCCACAATATAGAAGTGGCTAGCTCCATATTTCATAGACCCATCTGCAATGGAAGGGGTATCGGAATAAAAACCCACAATATAGAAGTGGCTAGCTCCATATTTCATAGACCCATCTGCAATGGAAGGGGTATCGGAATAAAAACCCACGGTATAGAAGTGGCTAGCTCCATATTTCATAGACCCATCTGCAATGGAAGGGGTATCGGAATAAAAACCCACGGTATAGAAGTGGCTAGCTCCATATTTCATAGACCCATCTGCAATGGAAGGGGTATCGGAATAAAAACCCACAATATAGAAGTGGCTAGCTCCATATTTCCTAGACCTATCTGCAATGGAAGGGGTATCGGAATAAAAACCCACAATATAGAAGTGGCTAGCTCCATATTTCATAGACCCATCTGCAATGGAAGGGGTATCGGAATAAAAACCCACAATATAGAAGTGGCTAGCTCCATATTTCCTAGACCTATCTGCAATGGAAGGGGTATCGGAATAAAAACCCACAATATAGAAGTGGCTAGCTCCATATTTCCTAGACCTATATGCAATGGAAGGGGTATCGGAATAAAAACCCACAATATAGAAGTGGCTAGCTCCATATTTCCTAGACCTATCTGCAATGGAAGGGGTATCGGAATAAAAACCCACAATATAGAAGTGGCTAGCTCCATATTTCCTAGCCCTATCTGCAATGGAAGGGGTATCGGAATAAAAACCCACAGTATAGAAGTGGCTAGCTCCATATTTCCTAGACCTATCTGCAATGGAAGGGGTATCGGAATAAAAACCCACAATATAGAAGGGGCTAGCTCCATATTTCCTAGACCTATCTGCAATGGAAGGGGTATCGGAATAAAAACCCACAATATAGAAGTGGCTAGCTCCATATTTCCTAGACCTATCTGCAATGGAAGGAGTATCGGAATAAAAACCCACAATATAGAAGGGGCTAGCTCCATATTTCCTAGACCTATCTGCAATGGAAGGGGTATCGGAATAAAAAACCCACAATATAGAAGGGGCTAGCTCCATATTTCCTAGACCTGTCAGCAATGGAAGGGGTATCGGAATAAAAACCCACAATATAGAAGGGGCTAGCTCCATATTTCCTAGACCTGACAGCAATGGAAGGGGTATCGGAATAAAAACCCACAATATAGAAGGGGCTAGCTCCATATTTCCTAGACCTATCTGCAATGGAAGGGGTATCGGAATAAAAACCCACAATATAGAAGGGGCTAGCTCCATATTTCCTAGACCTATCTGCAATGGAAGGGGTATCGGAATAAACACCCACAATATAGAAGGGGCTAGCTCCATATTTCCTAGACCTATCTGCAATGGAAGGGGTATCGGAATAAAAACCCACAATATAGAAGGGGCTAGCTCCATATTTCCTAGACCTGTCAGCAATAGAAGGGGTATCGGAATAAAAACCCACAATATAGAAGGGGCTAGCTCCATATTTCCTAGACCTATCTGCAATGGAAGGGGTATCGGAATAAAAACCCACAATATAGAAGGGGCTAGCTCCATATTTCCTAGACCTATCTGCAATGGAAGGGGTATCGGAATATAGAAGGGGCTAGCTCCATATTTCCTAGACCTATCTGCAATGGAAGGGGTATCGGAATAAACACCCACAATATAGAAGGGGCTAGCTCCATATTTCCTAGACCTATCTGCAATGGAAGGAGTATCGGAATAAAAACCCACAATATAGAAGGGGCTAGCTCCATATTTCCTAGACCTATCTGCAATGGAAGGGGTATCGGAATAAACACCCACAATATAGAAGGGGCTAGCTCCATATTTCCTAGACCTATCTGCAATGGAAGGAGTATCGGAATAAAAACCCACAATATAGAAGGGGCTAGCTCCATATTTCCTAGACCTATCTGCAATGGAAGGGGTATCGGAATAAAAAACCCACAATATAGAAGGGGCTAGCTCCATATTTCCTAGACCTGTCAGCAATGGAAGGGATATCGGAATAAAAACCCACAATATAGAAGGGGCTAGCTCCATATTTCCTAGACCTGACAGCAATGGAAGGGGTATCGGAATAAAAACCCACAATATAGAAGGGGCTAGCTCCATATTTCCTAGACCTATCTGCAATGGAAGGGGTATCGGAATAAAAACCCACAATATAGAAGGGGCTAGCTCCATATTTCCTAGACCTATCTGCAATGGAAGGGGTATCGGAATAAAAACCCACAATATAGAAGGGGCTAGCTCCATATTTCCTAGACCTATCTGCAATGGAAGGGGTATCGGAATAAAAACCCACAATATAGAAGTGGCTAGCTCCATATTTCCTAGACCTATCTGCAATGGAAGGGGTATCGGAATAAAAACCCACAATATAGAAGGGGCTAGCTCCAGATTTCCTAGACCTATCTGCAATGGAAGGGGTATCGGAATAAAAACCCACAATATAGAAGGGGCTAGCTCCATATTTCCTAGACCTATCTGCAATGGAAGGGGTATCGGAATAAAAACCCACAATATAGAAGGGGCTAGCGCCATATTTCCTAGACCTATCTGCAATGGAAGGGGTATCGGAATAAAAACCCACAATATAGAAGGGGCTAGCTCCATATTTCCTAGACCTATCTGCAATGGAAGGGGTATCGGAATAAAAACCCACACTATAGAAGGGGCTAGCTCCATATTTCCTAGACCTATCTGCAATGGAAGGGGTATCGGAATAAAAACCCACAATATAGAAGGGGCTAGCTCCATATTTCCTAGACCTATCTGCAATGGAAGGGGTATCGGAATAAAAACCCACAATATAGAAGGGGCTAGCTCCATATTTCCTAGACCTATCTGCAATGGAAGGGGTATCGGAATAAAAACCCACAATATAGAAGTGGCTAGCTCCATATTTCCTAGACCTATCTGCAATGGAAGGGGTATCGGAATAAAAACCCACAATATAGAAGGGGCTAGCTCCATATTTCCTAGACCTATCTGCAATGGAAGGGGTATCGGAATAAAAACCCACAATATAGAAGGGGCTAGCTCCATATTTCCTAGACCTATCTGCAATGGAAGGGGTATCGAAATAAAAACCCACAATATAGAAGGGGCTAGCTCCATATTTCCTAGACCTATCTGCAATGGAAGGGGTATCGGAATAAAAACCCACAATATAGAAGGGGCTAGCTCCATATTTCCTAGACCTATCTGCAATGGAAGGGGTATCGGAATAAAAATCCACAATATAGAAGGGGCTAGCTCCATATTTCCTAGACCTATCTGCAATGGAAGGGGTATCGGAATAAAAACCCACAATATAGAAGGGGCTAGCTCCATATTTCCTAGACCTATCTGCAATGGAAGGGGTATCGGAATAAAAACCCACAATATAGAAGGGGCTAGCTCCATATTTCCTAGACCTATCTGCAATGGAAGGGGTATCGGAATAAAAACCCACAATATAGAAGTGGCTAGCTCCATATTTCCTAGACCTATCTGCAATGGAAGGGGTATCGGAATAAAAACCCACAATATAGAAGTGGCTAGCTCCATATTTCATAGACCCATCTGCAATGGAAGGGGTATCGGAATAAAAACCCACAATATAGAAGTGGCTAGCTCCATATTTCCTAGACCTATCTGCAATGGAAGGGGTATCGGAATAAAAACCCACAATATAGAAGTGGCTAGCTCCATATTTCCTAGACCTATATGCAATGGAAGGGGTATCGGAATAAAAACCCACAATATAGAAGTGGCTAGCTCCATATTTCCTAGACCTATCTGCAATGGAAGGGGTATCGGAATAAAAACCCACAATATAGAAGTGGCTAGCTCCATATTTCCTAGCCCTATCTGCAATGGAAGGGGTATCGGAATAAAAACCCACAGTATAGAAGTGGCTAGCTCCATATTTCCTAGACCTATCTGCAATGGAAGGGGTATCGGAATAAAAACCCACAATATAGAAGGGGCTAGCTCCATATTTCCTAGACCTATCTGCAATGGAAGGGGTATCGGAATAAACACCCACAATATAGAAGTGGCTAGCTCCATATTTCCTAGACCTATCTGCAATGGAAGGAGTATCGGAATAAAAACCCACAATATAGAAGGGGCTAGCTCCATATTTCCTAGACCTATCTGCAATGGAAGGGGTATCGGAATAAAAAACCCACAATATAGAAGGGGCTAGCTCCATATTTCCTAGACCTGTCAGCAATGGAAGGGGTATCGGAATAAAAACCCACAATATAGAAGGGGCTAGCTCCATATTTCCTAGACCTGACAGCAATGGAAGGGGTATCGGAATAAAAACCCACAATATAGAAGGGGCTAGCTCCATATTTCCTAGACCTATCTGCAATGGAAGGGGTATCGGAATAAAAACCCACAATATAGAAGGGGCTAGCTCCATATTTCCTAGACCTATCTGCAATGGAAGGGGTATCGGAAAAAACACCCACAATATAGAAGGGGCTAGCTCCATATTTCCTAGACCTATCTGCAATGGAAGGGGTATCGGAATAAAAACCCACAATATAGAAGGGGCTAGCTCCATATTTCCTAGACCTGTCAGCAATAGAAGGGGTATCGGAATAAAAACCCACAATATAGAAGGGGCTAGCTCCATATTTCCTAGACCTATCTGCAATGGAAGGGGTATCGGAATAAAAACCCACAATATAGAAGGGGCTAGCTCCATATTTCCTAGACCTATCTGCAATGGAAGGGGTATCGGAATATAGAAGGGGCTAGCTCCATATTTCCTAGACCTATCTGCAATGGAAGGGGTATCGGAATAAACACCCACAATATAGAAGGGGCTAGCTCCATATTTCCTAGACCTATCTGCAATGGAAGGAGTATCGGAATAAAAACCCACAATATAGAAGGGGCTAGCTCCATATTTCCTAGACCTATCTGCAATGGAAGGGGTATCGGAATAAACACCCACAATATAGAAGGGGCTAGCTCCATATTTCCTAGACCTATCTGCAATGGAAGGAGTATCGGAATAAAAACCCACAATATAGAAGGGGCTAGCTCCATATTTCCTAGACCTATCTGCAATGGAAGGGGTATCGGAATAAAAAACCCACAATATAGAAGGGGCTAGCTCCATATTTCCTAGACCTGTCAGCAATGGAAGGGATATCGGAATAAAAACCCACAATATAGAAGGGGCTAGCTCCATATTTCCTAGACCTGACAGCAATGGAAGGGGTATCGGAATAAAAACCCACAATATAGAAGGGGCTAGCTCCATATTTCCTAGACCTATCTGCAATGGAAGGGGTATCGGAATAAAAACCCACAATATAGAAGGGGCTAGCTCCATATTTCCTAGACCTATCTGCAATGGAAGGGGTATCGGAATAAAAACCCACAATATAGAAGGGGCTAGCTCCATATTTCCTAGACCTATCTGCAATGGAAGGGGTATCGGAATAAAAACCCACAATATAGAAGTGGCTAGCTCCATATTTCCTAGACCTATCTGCAATGGAAGGGGTATCGGAATAAAAACCCACAATATAGAAGGGGCTAGCTCCAGATTTCCTAGACCTATCTGCAATGGAAGGGGTATCGGAATAAAAACCCACAATATAGAAGGGGCTAGCTCCATATTTCCTAGACCTATCTGCAATGGAAGGGGTATCGGAATAAAAACCCACAATATAGAAGGGGCTAGCGCCATATTTCCTAGACCTATCTGCAATGGAAGGGGTATCGGAATAAAAACCCACAATATAGAAGGGGCTAGCTCCATATTTCCTAGACCTATCTGCAATGGAAGGGGTATCGGAATAAAAACCCACACTATAGAAGGGGCTAGCTCCATATTTCCTAGACCTATCTGCAATGGAAGGGGTATCGGAATAAAAACCCACAATATAGAAGGGGCTAGCTCCATATTTCCTAGACCTATCTGCAATGGAAGGGGTATCGGAATAAAAACCCACAATATAGAAGGGGCTAGCTCCATATTTCCTAGACCTATCTGCAATGGAAGGGGTATCGGAATAAAAACCCACAATATAGAAGTGGCTAGCTCCATATTTCCTAGACCTATCTGCAATGGAAGGGGTATCGGAATAAAAACCCACAATATAGAAGGGGCTAGCTCCATATTTCCTAGACCTATCTGCAATGGAAGGGGTATCGGAATAAAAACCCACAATATAGAAGGGGCTAGCTCCATATTTCCTAGACCTATCTGCAATGGAAGGGGTATCGAAATAAAAACCCACAATATAGAAGGGGCTAGCTCCATATTTCCTAGACCTATCTGCAATGGAAGGGGTATCGGAATAAAAACCCACAATATAGAAGGGGCTAGCTCCATATTTCCTAGACCTATCTGCAATGGAAGGGGTATCGGAATAAAAATCCACAATATAGAAGGGGCTAGCTCCATATTTCCTAGACCTATCTGCAATGGAAGGGGTATCGGAATAAAAACCCACAATATAGAAGGGGCTAGCTCCATATTTCCTAGACCTATCTGCAATGGAAGGGGTATCGGAATAAAAACCCACAATATAGAAGGGGCTAGCTCCATATTTCCTAGACCTATCTGCAATGGAAGGGGTATCGGAATAAAAACCCACAATATAGAAGGGGCTAGCTCCATATTTCCTAGACCTATCTGCAATGGAAGGGGTATCGGAATAAAAACCCACAATATAGAAGGGGCTAGCTCCATATTTCCTAGACCTATCTGCAATGGAAGGGATATCGGAATAAAAACCCACAATATAGAAGGGGCTAGCTCCAGATTTCCTAGACCTATCTGCAATGGAAGGGGTATCGGAATAAAAACCCACAATATAGAAGGGGCTAGCTCCATATTTCCTAGACCTATCTGCAATGGAAGGGGTATCGGAATAAAAACCCACAATATAGAAGGGGCTAGATCCATATTTCCTAGACCTATCTGCAATGGAAGGGGTATCGGAATAAAAACCCACAATATAGAAGGGGCTAGCTCCATATTTCCTAGACCTATCTGCAATGGAAGGGGTATCGGAATAAAAACCCACAATATAGAAGTGGCTAGCTCCATATTTCCTAGACCTATCTGCAATGGAAGGGGTATCGGAATAAAAACCCACAATATAGAAGTGGCTAGCTCCATATTTCCTAGACCTATCTGCAATGGAAGGGGTATCGGAATAAAAACCCACGGTATAGAAGTGGCTAGCTCCATATTTCATAGACCCATCTGCAATGGAAGGGGTATCGGAATAAAAACCCACAATATAGAAGGGGCTAGCTCCATATTTCCTAGACCTATCTGCATTGGAAGGGGTTATCGGAATAAAAACCCACACTATAGAAGGGGCTAGCTCCATATTTCCTAGACCTATCTGCAATGGAAGGGGTATCGGAATAAAAACCCACAATATAGAAGGGGCTAGCTCCATATTTCCTAGACCTATCTGCAATGGAAGGGGTATCGGAATAAAAACCCACAATATAGAAGGGGCTAGCTCCATATTTCCTAGACCTATCTGCAATGGAAGGGGTATCGGAATAAAAACCCACAATATAGAAGGGGCTAGCTCCATATTTCCTAGACCTATCTGCAATGGAAGGGGTATCGGAATAAAAACCCACAATATAGAAGGGGCTAGCTCCATATTTCCTAGACCTATCTGCAATGGAAGGGGTATCGGAATAAAAACCCACAATATAGAAGGGGCTAGCTCCATATTTCCTAGACCTGTCAGCAATGGAAGGGGTATCGGAATAAAAACCCACAATATAGAAGGGGCTAGCTCCATATTTCCTAGACCTATCTGCAATGGAAGGGGTATCGGAATAATAACCCACAATATAGAAGGGGCTAGCTCCATATTTCCTAGACCTATCTGCAATGGAAGGGGTATCGGAATAAAAACACACAATATAGAAGGGGCTAGCTCCATATTTCCTAGACCTATCTGCAATGGAAGGGGTATCGGAATAAAAACCCACACTATAGAAGGGGCTAGCTCCATATTTCCTAGACCTATCTGCAATGGAAGGGGTATCGGAATAAAAACCCACAATATAGAAGTGGCTAGCTCCATATTTCCTAGACCTATCTGCAATGGAAGGGGTATCGGAATAAAAACCCACAATATAGAAGTGGCTAGCTCCATATTTCATAGACCTATCTGCAATGGAAGGGGTATCGGAATAAAAACCCACAATATAGAAGTGGCTAGCTCCATATTTCCTAGACCTATCTGCAATGGAAGGGGTATCGGAATAAAAACCCACAGTATAGAAGGGGCTAGCTCCATATTTCCTAGACCTATCTGCAATGGAAGGGGTATCGGAATAAAAACCCACAATATAGAAGTGGCTAGCTCCATATTTCCTAGACCTATCTGCAATGGAAGGGGTATCGGAATAAAAACCCACAATATAGAAGGGGCTAGCTCCATATTTCCTAGACCTATCTGCAATGGAAGGGGTATCGGAATAAAAACCCACAATATAGAAGTGGCTAGCTCCATATTTCCTAGACCTATCTGCAATGGAAGGAGTATCGGAATAAAAACCCACAATATAGAAGGGGCTAGCTCCATATTTCCTAGACCTATCTGCAATGGAAGGGGTATCGGAATAAAAACCCACAATATAGAAGGGGCTAGCTCCATATTTCCTAGACCTATCTGCAATGGAAGGGGTATCGGAATAAAAACCCACACTATAGAAGGGGCTAGCTCCATATTTCCTAGACCTATCTGCAATGGAAGGGGTATCGGAATAAAAACCCACAATATAGAAGTGGCTAGCTCCATATTTCCTAGACCTATCTGCAATGGAAGGGGTATCGGAATAAAAACCCACAATATAGAAGTGGCTAGCTCCATATTTCATAGACCTATCTGCAATGGAAGGGGTATCGGAATAAAAACCCACAATATAGAAGTGGCTAGCTCCATATTTCCTAGACCTATCTGCAATGGAAGGGGTATCGGAATAAAAACCCACAGTATAGAAGGGGCTAGCTCCATATTTCCTAGACCTATCTGCAATGGAATGGGTATCGGAATAAAAACCCACAATATAGAAGTGGCTAGCTCCATATTTCCTAGACCTATCTGCAATGGAAGGGGTATCGGAATAAAAACCCACAATATAGAAGTGGCTAGCTCCATATTTCATAGACCTATCTGCAATGGAAGGGGTATCGGAATAAAAACCCACAATATAGAAGTGGCTAGCTCCATATTTCCTAGACCTATCTGCAATGGAAGGGGTATCGGAATAAAAACCCACAGTATAGAAGGGGCTAGCTCCATATTTCCTAGACCTATCTGCAATGGAATGGGTATCGGAATAAAAACCCACAATATAGAAGGGGCTAGCTCCATATTTCCTAGACCTATCTGCAATGGAAGGGGTATCGGAATAAAAACCCACAATATAGAAGGGGCTAGCTCCATATTTCCTAGACCTATCTGCAATGGAAGGGGTATCGGAATAAAAACCCACAATATAGAAGGGGCTAGCTCCATATTTCCTAGACCTATCTGCAATGGAAGGGGTATCGGAATAAAAACCCACAATATAGAAGGGGCTAGCTCCATATTTCCTAGACCTATCTGCAATGGAAGGGGTATCGGAATAAAAACCCACAATATAGAAGGGGCTAGCTCCATATTTCCTAGACCTATCTGCAATGGAAGGGGTATCGGAATAAAAACCCACACTATAGAAGGAGCTAGCTCCATATTTCCTAGACCTATCTGCAATGGAAGGGGTATCGGAATAAAAACCCACAATATAGAAGTGGCTAGCTCCATATTTCCTAGACCTATCTGCAATGGAAGGGGTATCGGAATAAAAACCCACAATATTTATTTGCGTTTTACTCGCTCACTTTGAACTTGAGCGTACTCCATACATACTACTTCTAGTAGCATTGGACTGAATTTTGTGTGTGGATTAACTTTCTCTATTACGACTGCCCTCCGCCATCAGACGACCCCACTCCGACTTTAGAGGTGTTTGTAATTTACATTCCCAAGTTAAGGACTGGAAGTCAACATTTCAGTTCAACTGTGTAGGAATTGAACTCCCTACCTCGACATCAGCATACTGGGAGTTTAAGAACGCGCGGTCTGCGAAATCGAAAAGTCAGCTAACAGAAGAAGAGTGAAATTAAACCGACACACTGAACCATCACAATTATAACCAATGCTGGTTGAACGAGGTGGAAAGGTATTTTTCTTCTACATATCGGATAGATCGTATCCATTAGGCCATAATGACCTCCAAATCCCACAATATGACTTAGAAGCTCGACGGGTGGGGGGAAAAAAACCACACACACAGAGATACAGACAAACATTTCGAGCCAAGTCTTTATCAACGAAACAACGAAAATAAAACAATGCAAACATATATAAAATGTGAAACCACAGAGGAATACTTTCCTGTCCAATTTTGGAAACACGTTTCTCTCCATTGCAGCTTACTGGTACTCTTCCGCTTTCGATATTTCCTTTTCAAGCTCCCAGTCTTCTGGATTGGACACAGTTTAGAGAATTATTCCTCTTTGTTGTTCGCGATGTTCTATGTGTATTATTGTTTCGTATTTGTTGTTCCGTTGATAAAGAAACCGGTCGAAACTTTGTTAGTCTGTTAAGAAAAAGAAAAAAAAAACTGTCATCACTGTGTTTGGAACCCTGCGGTGTAGGACATGGGGGTCTTAAGGCCAAAGACGCCGTCTGGCTAGTGAGTTCTCCTCGAAATGTGAATGTTCGGGTTTTCTTCCCACCCGCCTACGACATAAATAAAATGCAACAACTTAACGATGATTCGAACCCGGGTCTCCAGGATATAGACTCTGCATTTTAGCCACTTGACCAGACATTTTCCCCGTCTATACCTGTGTATATTTCTCCAATGGTCAAACTTCTCAGTCATAAGTTTATATTTGGACTCCAACAACAGCTCGGTAGCCGCCAACAACCCCCTCTCCCCTTCCTTTCTAGGTACCATAAAAGTGAAGAACCCTCTTTCACACGTTGTAAGACTTATCAGACATACGGTGCTAGCTCTTTATTTTATAGACCAATCTGCACTGGACGGCTGATGGGGTCGATGTGCCATAGTTCGCCTTTACTTCCCCAGCCGACAGTGGCCATCGAGGAAATGCATCAACAAACGTGTCACCACACACCGCCTTGTCGTTTATTGCCCGCGGTATAGCCCCGAATGCCTACTTTCCAGTCTCATCCTTTATGAATGTTGAGCAATACCTGCGAATTTATGGCTTAATTTAAACGGCCTCAGGGGTTTCTTGGGAACTGGTATATTATCTGGTCTAGCTCCAGGTGGATTATGTCACTTTTCATAATTCACACTTTGACTGGTGGGGCGGGGGTGGGGGGAAGGGGGGGGGGTCGTGGTGAGTCTTCTCTTGCGTCCCGGTGTAGGATTTCCCAGTGTTGCCTTTGTTGTGTCGTATCCATGATTTTATGTTTATTACTCTTGATGTTGTTTGTCCGCCGTTTTCTCGGTCTCTTTCTCGCTCCGTAATCAGTACTGTTTTAGTTTTGTTGAATGTTTTTGTTTTGTTCGATGTTCTTATTTTGTTGAATGTTCTTGTTTTGTTGGATGTTCTTATTTTGTCGGATGTTCTTGTCGGTAGTTAATCGGGTTTTATTTTCATGAGATGTCCCTGCCACTTCATTTTTCAGGTTAGCTCGGAATGTTATGACCCGGACCTCCAATCAATCAACCAATCAATCAATCAATCAATCAATCAATCGATTGATTGATTGATTGGTTAATCGATCAGGCAGTCAGTCAGTCAGTCAGTCAATAAATCCATCAATTCATCCACCCATCCATTTATCCATCCATTTGTCTGTCTGTCTGTCTGTCTGTCTGTCTGTCTATCTGTCTGTCTGTCTGCCTGCCTGTCTGTCTGTCTGTCTGTCTGTCAGCCAGCCAGCCTGTCTGTCTGTCTGTCTGTCTGTCTGTCTGCCTGCCAGTCTGCCTGCCTGCCAGTCTGTCTGTCTGTCTGTCTGTCTGTCTGTCTGTCTGTCTGTCTGTCTGTCTGTCTGTCTGTCTGTCTGTCTGTCTGCTTGTTTGTCTGTCAATGAATCAATCAGTCAGTCAATTAATCTCTCTATGAAATCGGGGCATTATGTACGCCTATATTATTTATGATGTCGTCGTTTTGCATCCCACCTCTTTACCTCATAAGGGCCGGCTTGTCTGAAGTGGTGTCTACTGCCCTGGAATGATTGACACAGTCAACTTGCCCAAAGGGCCGCCGTTTTTGTTTTTGGGCCCTTATCCGAGAAGGCATGATCCTAAATGTGCAATCATCATCATCATTATCATCATCATCATCATCATCATCATCATCATCATCATCATCATCATCATCAAGTGTCATGCCAGTTGGCGTAGGCGTTCATGTCTCCCCACATTATCTCGATCTTTGGTGATCTGGATCAACTCTGCTGCACCTCTATGCCACCGTCTCGTGACTGTCCCTACCGGACGAGGATGTCCTAAGACAGCCGTTAACGTTGTTCACTGCCTCTGATATGTGACTATTCATGAACTTTTGGGAAGATAATGTGTTGGTTTCCCCTCTTCCACATCCACATGGTTGATCTTTTACCTCTGCCTTTGACAACCATTTCCGACTGTCAGGACAAGTGAGTGCCCTGCTCTGCTCAGTTACAGGGTTGTCCACTTATCCCGGTGGCGTTAGTTTGGGGCAAGTACAGAGATTCAGATATCTAGGCACACGGATAACAATCAGTTGGAAGATACATCGCAGAGATAAAGAACAGAATAGGACAAGCAAAAACTGCATTCTATTAAATGACGAACATTAACATTTTGCACTATAAGTCCTGCCCATGAAAGTTAGAAAAAAGTTCTTGCATGTTACTTAGAACCACTTTTAACACACGACTGCGAATCCTGGACAATTAGTAAACAGAAGAAACAATTCCCTAGAAACCTTGGAGGTGTGGTTTTATAGAAGAACGCTGACAATTAATTAGACAGGCAAAATGAGAAATCTGGACATTTTGAGGCAAGCTAAGTCGCAAATACGATTACAACGCTGAAGAAGAAGGTTGAAAGAGGCCGATTTTTGTTCCCCATAAATACTGTACTGTACTAATAATGTGCCTGCTCCGCGGCGAAGGTGTTAAGGACGTAGTTTGTAATCCCGCATGACCACGTTCGAAACACAACTGCGGACGATTTGGCAGCAGACCTCCTTGGTTTCTCACGAAATGGTATGGGTGCCGGTCGTTCAAAAAGCAATGACAAACCACTGTACGTAATCTTTGCCTAGAAATCGCAACAACTGCAAATGCTGGTGTTGACTGCGACGTCCTGTAAAGGATATGCAAATTGAGGGGAAAAAAACGAAAAAAATAGCGCAAACAACCGCCTATATTTTCGACGTCATCTAGACAAGTTCTAGCATTTTAACATTTGATTGTGTCTTTATTTTTGACGTCACCTAAACAGACAGTCGCATCTCAACAGCTAACAGCCCATATTTTCGACATCTTCTAAATAGATTATAGCATTTGAACAAATAACAATGTACATCGACGGCACAAAAAAGTTAGCCATATGTAGAAACGTACTTGCCAAGAGAGGCAGGGGTTAGTTAGTTAATTAGTTAGTTAGTCGACAGATCATCCTCATTGCACATCAAACCATTCAGTCCATGACTGCTCGGATTCCCTCCTCAGTAAATCCCGCAGCGTGTAGCGTCTAACGACACCAGTCCTGTGTTGGTTTATCAATCTTCTTTGGCTTCCTGCGTAGTGTTCTTGTATGGCCACACCTCTTTTAATTTGCTGTTCTCGCAGTCTGTCCATGGTTGTAGATTCACAGTCATCATTTGGTTCTCGCAAAAGTCTTACTTCTGGTAGAGCACTCAGAATGTCAACCTGGTCCATGGTGCGTCCGCCCTCCACCTTAGCCTTACCTGCGAGCTTGTCAGCCCGCTCATTTCCTTGCACTCCCGCATGCCCTGGCACGAAGATGAAACTAATCTTTGCTAGCCGAGACCGCTCCAGAGACAGCAACCACTTTCTTCGGATCCACCCCATCTCTATCCTATTGAGCATGCTCATTGAGTCGCTAAGGAGACATGCCCTAGAGAATGTCTGTGTCTCGAGCCATGAGGCAGGGGAAGACAGAGAAAGATGTATGTGTAAAGCTTAAACATCTGATCAACAAACTGGAATAATAATTAGCAAACAATTGTCAGCAGTAGTTTTCTGCTATGGGTATGTGATATGATAATTGATAGCGACATCACATGTTGTAGCCCTGACTGCGCGGAAGAATAAGTGACAAATCTTTTCTTCACTTTCGCAGTAGACGAACCCAAGGATTAAATTCCCCGCCCGACCGTGCTTAAGACATCAGCGCAGCTGGCTATCAATTTCGCCTATGCGCCAGCTAAATAACAATATCATCATCATCATCAAGTACCATGACAGCTGGCGTAGGCGTTCATGTCTCTCGACACACCTCGGTCCCTGGTGTTCTGAATCAAATCTGCTGCTGGTATTCCTCCATGTCACCGTATCAGTACATCCAGCATCATTTCTCTTTGTCGGCCTATGCCTCTCTTCCTCTCGATCTTTCCAGTAGTGACGATGTTCTTCAATGCCCCTCTCCTCCTCACATGTCAAAAGAACACTGATTGTCTTTTTCTTATTGTTATATATAATGTTCTGTTCTATTTGTATTAGCCTCTTTCAGGCAATTAGAGCCAGTTTAAGAAATTCGCAACATTCGTCTTAGGAACCACATCTCTGTTGCTTCCAAATTCTTCATAATTTGTTGATTTACATTCCAAAATACACTGCCATAAGCGAAACAGGTTCTATATAACACTTCAGCACTCAATTCAATAATAGTGACATATTGCATAAATTGTAAAAAGACACAGATTATGGTCGTCACTAGGAAGGACGAAATACCACAATGTAATATACAAGTAAATGGGAATATTCTTCAACAAGTGAATAGGTACAATTACCTCGGAACAGTAATAACATCTGATGGGAGATGCCTTGAAGAGATTAGAACAAGAATCGCCATGGCAAAAGTAGCCTTTAGCAAGATGAAAAACATACTGACCAATAAAAAGATGTCAATTGAAACGAGAAAAAGAGTGTTGAGATGCTACATAGAACCTGTACTTTTATATGGATGTGAAGCTTGGACAATGAGCAGCCAGGCTGAGAAACATCTGATGGCTGTAGAAATGTGGTTTCTGAGGAAAATGCAAAGAATACCATGGACAGCCAGAAAGACCAATGAACAAGTCCTTCAAGAAACAAATGAAGATCGTAAACTGATCAGAGACATTAGACGTAGACAGTCACAATTTTTTGGGCATGTTATGAGAAGAAATGATTTGGAGAACTTGGTGACAACTGGTAAGATCGAGGGGAACAGACCAAGGGGAAGACCTAGAAACAAGTATCTGGATGGCTTGGCCTTGTGGCATGGTCGAGACAAAAACACGGAACTGATCCACGACTCTGTTGATCGAGTGAGATGGCAGAACATGACCGCCCACGCTTACCGGCATGGCACATGATGGATGGATGGATTGCATAAGATATTTTTCATTTTCTGAAATGCAGCTTTTGCTTGCCCTATTCTGCTTTTATTCTCTAAATAACAATATACACAACTTTAACTTCATCAAAATCTCATCGAACGAGAGGATGGCGAGTCATGATCGCCGACGTCTGCTCCAAACACTCACCGGAAGACGAACCATCGCCTACATTTTTCAACTCACGAAAATAACTGCAGATAAATAAACAAGGCAGCCTTTTGCAAATTAACTTTGGGGCCCTGAAAATTAACTTCACCGAGCTGTTGGCTTGAAAAGTTTCTATCACAATGGATTGTTACAAGCTTTGAATTCACGGACTCCTTGACTTGTGTCAACTCTCCACCGACGCCCATCTCCAAGAAGCCCAGAGCGCCTTTAAACAGAAAGGTGTAGTTGGCATTCACATCCAGCCTCCGAAACTCGTAGTCAGTGTATTATTAAAATTGTTATACTTGTTGAAGCTTCATTACCGATCTCCAGAGTCCTCGACATTCTGTCCAGTCTAGCACTTTCATTATGTGCTTCCACAGACTAGGATATTATACCTCGGGAGAGACAGAATCTCAAGGGGGAGACGATCGTACTTTCAGATCCCGTCACTACCCCTGTTTTTTTGTATGTGCTCAGTGTCACTGTCATACGACATTCACGCAAACGTCACTCTTCTCTTTATAGAAGCAAGTGTCATCTATTTCTGACTTTATAACACAATATTTCCAACCAGTTTCACTTGGGCAGCTTTCGTATTCAAATGGGAGTTTATTAAGCCATGACAAACGGTCCCGGTGCTTCAAAATGTGAAAGTCTTTCTTAGTTTTGTGGCTTTTTTGCCCTATTCATAACTGCACAGGGGGCGAATGTTTCATAATTGGCCATTCTAGACTTGCCAGGAAGGCGGTCTAGCCATGAGACCCTTAACTGTTTGGCCTCATAGATGAAAATCGCGACCGCGTTAACTGGAATAATACCTAACCCTTTTTACACACAGAGCTGACGTTTACCTGGAGAGGTGTAATCGCGGCTGGTGGAAGCCGCCCGTTTGAAACAGCTTTCTCTTTCTCTATGTGGTATGTGTTTTGTTCCAGGGCTCTTCCTTTGGGAGTTGATTTGTTGAACGGATGGCATTTTTTAAATGGGGCCCCAACTGGTGACAAATAAGCGGGATGGAACGGTTGACACAGCAAGGCGCCAGAAAGTCAGGCGGAGAGACCAGTCTTCATTTGGGAGGTAATTTTTTTGTTTTTTTTTAAAGAGGCACTGTTAGCGTAATTATATTAATATTTATCGTGTTTGCTATCGGGAGGGGTGTGGGAGGGTACTGATGCGGCTTGTGTGGGGACAGAGAGGGTGGAGGAGGGGGGGGGACTGTTTAAAAATGTGTTTACGGAAGAGGGGGGGGGGAGGTGGTACAGATAGAGAATATTCCAGAGGGAAATAGAGAATGTGTGTTGTATCGGGGGGGGGGGGGGGGGAGGGGACGGCCACAGGTAAGTAATATTCACTATTCACGGATGGGGGGGGGGGTAGGGCATATAAAGAATGTGTGTTGTCCAGTGGATCTATCGGGGGAGGGGGGCACAGATAGAAAATATTCAACCGGCCCGAGGGGGGGGGGGCGGTGACAGATAGAGAATATTTGCGCACAAAGCGCAGGGGGGTGGCACAGATAGAGAATATTCCATGGCCGGGGAGTGGGGAGGGAACATATATATAATGTTATGTTTGCTGTACGAGGGAGGAGGTGGGGGTTTAGAACGTTTTACGGTGGAAGGGGAAGGCAACAGATAGTGCATATTTGCTATGCAGGGAGGAGGTGTCACAGATAGACAATGTGTGATGTACATACACATGGGGGTCAATACTTTACATTCGAGCAGCATCAGAGACCATGTATTATAAGTATTTTAGCAACAGTATAATTCATGTATCTCAACAGTATGCACCTGACGAGATGCCGCCACATATACCAGGCTTCAATCGTGCAACCTTTTGTCTGTGTCTGTTTATAAGAGAATTACATTTTTTTGAATACATTTATGTGTTGATTCTTTTCATAATCTGCCTGGGACGCAGAGGTGTTTCCAAGGCACCTCGGCCAGGTTCTATAGCCAAGACCTACTAACATGTCCTAGTCGTGCGTCCTGGGCAACAGGTCCCTTCGGGGTCCTGGCCAACGTAGTAGGATCGCTGATTCTTCCGAAGTCGGAGAGTATCTGCCTGCACGGCGATTAACCACCAGTCTGCGCACCAATAAGCCAGACATGGGACAACGGACACGCAAACTTGAGTTCGGTATGACATCACACTGATGTTGGACAACAGGATGTCTTCATCCGACATACAGGACTTCGCGCTGGAGTTCACAGCCAGCGAACACAAGCAAGCAAGCAAGCAAGCAAGCAGGCAAGCAAGCAAGCAATAATCTGCCTCATCTGTGAAATTACGTGTATGATGATGATGATGATGATGATGATGATGATGATGATGATGATGATGATGATGATGATGATTATTATGATTATTATTATTATTATGCAAATGAAATCGGGTTCCCCTCTGTTGCGTATTCACATTGACATGATAGAGGGGCCTGTGTGTTATAACGGTCACAAGAACTTTGCGATAGTAGCGCAACTACTGATAGTCTTCCATAACCGATAGGTTGCGGGATAGAAACCAGACTAAGAGATCAAAAATCTGTTGCCTTGTGGGTAGACTGGGGATAGTTCACAGACTAGGGTAAGAGAACCAGATAATATCGAAGTCGTATGCATGCTTGACGAAAACAGTGCAAGGCAGTTCACGTTATATTCTTCTGGTTTTGTCCTGCTGCTTTTTCAGATGTAATTGTCTGTGTTTCGCTTGTTTTGTCGCTTGTACCAACGTTGTATTTGATTTCTTCAATGTCACTTTCACTCCATCAAGAGATTATTGTACAAAGGGGAGAAGAGTGAGGTCACAGATAAAGAATGTGTGTTTTGCTTGGGAAAAGAGTGAGGGGCGGCGTGGGGGGGGGGGGGGGGGAGGGAGGGGGGAGGCTGTCGGATGAATTAGCGCGGGGTTGGGGGGAGGGGGGTATTGAGAAAGCCTTTTGTACAAGACACAGACATGTTATTCTTTGAAATTTCCGCGTACAGCACAATGGAATGTAAAACCTACTATCAGTGATATCATCCGTGTAAAGTAAAGCAAAGGGTCTTATTTCACACCTTAAAACCCATTATACACAGGGGGCTGGACGTATATTGTTATGCGCCATCGGTACACATATGGTGATATTTTCAGCATCACACCGTTAGCTTTTACTTCTTTAGACATTACCTCGTACTCACTGTTGACTGGGTCGACCCAGGAGCCCAGGTCAATTATTTTACAATCCACCGCCAAGAGAAACCAGACCCATGACCATCTGGTCAGTGCCATCCATTAAGAATCGAACCCCGGACCTCTTTGACAGCCGAGAATGGACTATTCCAGCGGCTCTGCACAACCATGGACATAGAATTCTGAACTCATCCGCGCACATATACTACACACGCATATATAGAGGGTGTATCTTTAATGACTGTGCATGTTTGAAAATATTGCCGGTCCAAGTTTTGTATTTACCTATTATGTTGCATGAACTTTACAGAGGGTGAATACAAAACTTGGACCGGCAATATTTTCAAGCACTGCACAGTCATTAAAAATACACCCTATAGTTACAGGTAGCTGTGAAGGTAAGTAAACACATGGCAGAGAGGAGGTCAGCTTGGCCGAATCGACAAGAACCCTCATGTTTTAAACATCCGATGTCCCCGGGAAGGTTAACCCGGTCAACAAATGCCCGTAGAAGTCGGGTGTGTCGGCCTAACGGCGCAAGAACGCAGCTCTGATGTAAACAGGCACAACGCAATCACGGCCGGAAAAAAACTCCGGATGAACGCAGAAGAAGAAGAAACATCCGGTGTGCTGATGTCGAGGTAACGGGTTCAACTCCTACACCGGTCAGTCGGGTTATAATGTTGACTTCTCGTCCTTGACAAGCGCTCTCTTCCATTCGGCCATACCGTCAATTTTTTATCACCCCCCCCCCCCCCCCCTTTCCCCCCGGGATTCGAACATATGGCCACAAGATCGGCAGGCAAACACGCTAGCCACTATATCACCACGCTCCCAAAGAACAAATTACAAGACTTTAAAGCACATCGCTTAAATGACTCATCCAACAAAAGAGATCGACTAGGAAAAACACAAATCACCGCAACGACTGGACAGGCTGTGAGAACGACCAGACATCAGTCGGGCCGCCACCCAGAGCATTGAGCATACTGTGCTAGCCGAATATTTTTTTGTAGTTTAGTTAGTTTAGTTTAGTCCACGGATCAACATCTCGGCACACGGGTGTAACCCATAAGTGCTCCGTTCTCCTCCTAACTCAAACCTGAGTCTGGAGAAACTCAGCTCAGTGCACGAACCCCGTAGCACCGGTGAGGGACCTGAAAATACTTTGGATAGATTTTTAACTCGACATTTTGCCCTGGCAGCGCCGTTAGGCTACTCTTTTTCGATTTCCAACTGCCAAGGGAAGTTTTACGTGCGCAACAATACACACGGGCGTCCGATCTCACTACCCAGAGACCAGGGGAAATTTATGTTACTAGAAGTCCACGGGAAAAGATCCCGGTCCTCACCGGGGCTTGAACCCGGGACCTCCAGAACTAGAGGTGGATACCATACCTCGAGAACACTCAGCCCTCCGATCGAATATTTGTAGACCAACGGCCACTCGATGAACGATGTGGCCAATAACAAGCCGGTCGTTGTTACTTCCCAGAACATTTCAATTTCAATGTCAATTACATGAACAATCGCATGTCATCATGGCTGAATGGATCATAATGCGTATTCTTAAACATACGGTGTGCTGATGCCGAGGTAAAGGGTTCAACCTCTACACCGGACAGTTGAGCTAAAATGTTGACCTATCTTCCTTGACTTGAGGACGTAAATTACAAGCACCTCTGAAGTCGGAGTGGGTTCGCCTGATAGCGAGGGACATTGTTAATAGGGAAAGTTAATCCACACACAAAATTCAGCCCAGCACTACAAGAACTAGTGTGTATGGACTACGTTTGAGTTCAAAGCGAGCGGGAGCAAAAAAAAAAAAGATAAATCCTTGCCTCTATATGGATTCGAACAGTCGACTGCGGGGTCATTACGCTACTGTTGCTCACAGAGAACAAAAGCCCAGACTTTTACCCATATCTCCGAAAGTACTCATACAACATTCTGAGATCCGCTAGGAAAAACACAAATCCCAGCAACAATTGGACATGCTGTCCAAACGGCCAGACATAAGCAGGGTAGCCACACAGTCTCCGGCCAACAATACGGCCGCTGATTGCCCGTGATATATCCCGGTTTCTCTTGGTCTGCTCAGCATTGCACCTTAAGCCGGCTGTCGCTGTGGTCAATTCCTCCCCCAGACACCGCTACTGAGGCCCAGACGGTTTGGGAAGGATTTTCCCAGCTAATTTTCGCCTTGGGGGTCTTTTAGCATCGTCCATGCGTTCAGGGAAGAAAGCGGCCGCCAGATACGGTTAGCGGTGTTATTTTCATGCTGTTGGTCCATTGTTCATTTGTGCATAACATCAAATCAGCGGAAGCTACCTTTGAAAGTCAGTCAGCATTATTTCATTACTTCTTATGTTCGAGTCCTGTCTTTAATTCCCGCCCCAGCCAGTTATTATATGAACCTATCCTTTGTGTCTCGGCGGCTCTGGCTTAGAGGATAGTGATCGCAGTTTCAATATTCAACATACCGGGGCGGGGGTTCCAAATCAGCCACAGGCGATTTAGAAGCAACCCGCTTTGCGTTTATTTTGATAGTATGAGCGTCGACAGTTTAGAAAGCAAGGTTAAACTATTTGTTTTTATTTACCTTGTCGTTTGCAAGATGTTTCAATCACACCGAGCTCATATTGGCCGTTTGTGAATTGTTACTCCCGCGGTAATCGTAAATTTATAAAGAAGTCTTACTGTCTGCTCAAATGCTTTACATTCGAAAAGTATCATTAAGTATTTCAACAAAAGTATAATTCATGTATTCACTTCATAGGATCTATAATTCCGCATTATGCACCTGACGAGATACCCCCATATTTGCCAGGCAATAAATCGTGCAACATATTCTTTGTGTCTTCTGTGCTTATATTCACTAAGGGAATGCATTGTTTAAAATACATTTATTAATTGATACTTTCATAATCTGCCTCATATGTGGCAATTTCTGATTAAGAATCTCGCCCACAGATACGTGTATTATTATTATTATTATTATTATTATTATTATTATTATTATTATTATTATTATTATTATTATTATTATTATTATTATCATTATTATTATTATTGTCATTTGGCAAATGAAATGGGGCTCCCCCTCCGATGTGTATTCACCTTGTCGTGATAGAGGGTGGCACAGCTCCTGGTAGAGTCTCCAATAACCGATAGGTCGAGGGATTGAAACCAGAAGAAGAGATACCAAAAACCTGCTGCCTTGTGGGTAGACTGGGGACAGGTCAAAGACTAGGGAAAGAGAACTAGAGAAATGCTTGTTGAGGTCGGATGTACTGAGCCACATGCAAGGCAGTTCACGTTTTCTTCTTGCATTGTCCTATTTTTTCCGAGAAGCGTCGCAGAGAGAAGAGTGTCATTTTTCTGTGTTTCGCTTGTTTTGTTGCTTGTACTCACGTCGTACTTAATTTCTTCAATGTCTCTGTAACCTCATTTAGACATCGCTTTCTAGGTCGTCCTCTTACTTTTTATCCCGATGTGCTCACGTAAAAAAACGCCAGCCGCTGGTTGAGCTTGTTCTGTTCTAACTAAATGTCCGAATTATTTAATTCTTTGGTCATATCCATCCAACATATGCCATGCCGATAAGCATGGGCGGCCATGTTTTGCCATCTCACTCGATCACCAGAGTCGTGGATCAACTCCGTGTTTCTGTCTCGACCATGCCACGTGGCCAAGCCATCCAGGTAATTACTTCTTGTCTTCCCCTTGGTCTCTTCCCTTCGATCATATATAAAGTCAGTAGTAGGAGTTATCTCTACACTTGGTCTTAGTTTCTCATTTGTCTCTATATCGCGTCTTCTTTACCAGATGCGTTTCATATACACTCATCTCACATGATGTGATTTTACGCCTGTGTGTTTCTAGGATTGTCCGTGTTTGGTACTGATAACACAGCTTCCAGGTGGAGAAAAAAAGCATCTGTCAGCTTCTTCTACTGTTTTGGTGTGCATGATGTAGAATAGGAGGTTTTTGATTTTTTTTCTTTAAATAGTAGAGGTTGTTTGCTTTCTGTATTCTCTTTTTAACTGTCTATCTAGTCTTCCATCCTCCGTGAACACACTGACCAGATACTTGTACTCAGTACCTTGTTTTAATGATGGTCTATTGCATCCAACTTAAATGATTTTCCAATGGCGTTCTTGGAATTGTTATGAATTCCGTCTTTTCGATGTTAATCGTCATATCAACATTCTGACAGCAATTGTCAAGACAATTTATATGATGCTGGAAACCCGTATTGTTCTCATACAGTAAACGCATGTCGTCTGTAAACAGCAGCTCATTTAAACTCCCTGCTTGTGGATTTATTTCTTTAGTAATCTTAACTATATACGTGATAAGCAAAAGTGGTGCTAAAACACATCCTTGTCTGACGTCTGATGTTACTTGGAGCCAGTTTTGTCGTTATGACGTCACAAACACAGGCGCCAAGAAGCTCATGGTGGCTGGTGCTCTCTTTAAATATATTCAGGTTCACCTCAGAATGTGTGCGATGGAGAAGAATAAGAAATGACTTTCATTACTGTAAAGCTGTGAAAATGCAATGAACAATATTTAAAAAAAAAAAATTATAATGAGTAGAAGGTTGCAAGCGCACGAATTCAAAAAAGAAGAACTTTACAGCAACGCTAGATCCATCTGCGTCGTGATACGCCATCTGTGTGTATGTGTTTGCTTTTGATTTGGTAATTATATTTCTGTAGAGATAAAATTACACATCTCTTATTTTAATTATTATTCTTTGTAATATTTTCTACAGATCATTTTCATTATCATATGCCTTCCCAACTCTCCTCGGCGTTCATGTCTCTCCATAGATCTTCATTCTTGGTGTCCTGGATCAGCTCTGGTGATGATAATGTTACATACCACCGTCTCGGTCTATCTAGCATAGTTTCTCTTGGTGTGTATCTGCCTCTTTCTTCCCTGAATCTTCCAGTTGTCACAATGTTTTCCAAAGTCTCTCTTCTCTGCACATGGCCAAAGAATGCCGTAAGTCTCTATCTCATAGCCGAATAAAATGCTATAATTTCATTATCATCTTCCAGGCAGTCGTTAGTTATTCTGGCAGTCCAGGGAATTCGCGACATTTCTGTTAATAATTTCATAAAACCACACATGACGTGAGCGCATATCTCTACAAATTGGTGCCATGTTTTAAAGACACATTCAATCAATCAATCATGTGCCATACCGGAAAGTGTGGGCGATCATGACTCGCCATTTCACTCGATCACCAGAGTCGTGGATCTGCTCAGAGTTCCTGTCTCGTCCATGCCATGTGGCCAAGCCATCCAGGTATTTTCCTCTCGGTCTTCCCCTTGGTCTGTTCCCTTCGATCTTGCCAGTTGTCACTAAGTTCTCCAATCCATTTCTTCTCATAACATGTCCAAATAATTTTGACTGTCTACGTCTAATTTCTCTAATCAATTTACGATTTTCATTTGTCCCCTGTAGTACTTGGTCATTGGTTTTTCTGTCTGTCCATGGTATTCTTTGCATTTTCGTCAGACACCACATTTCTGCAGCATCAGATGTTTTTCAATTTGACTGCTCATTGTCCACATTGTTCTTTTCTTGTCTTTCCTTCAAACATTAAGTAAATCTCTGTCCACTTTGTATTACATTTGACTACATTGAGCTTGTATAGAAAACTTATTTGACATGAATGGTGTTTCGGTGACTCGTCTTTCCTTTTCAATGAAAAAAAATACACTTTGTGTTTCTTAAATATCAACAGGGCAGTACTGCATAATTCTAAATTATTGACTAGTTGAAGAAGGGGAAGAAGAGGAAGTAGACGAAGAGGAAGAAGATTAAGATGAAGAAGAAGAATAAAAAATAGTGCTAGTAGTAGTTGTTATTATTAACGTTAATGTAGTAATACTTGCTGATGTTATTATTATTAGTGTAGCTGTAGTAGTAATAATAGTAGCAGTAATAATAGTAGAGCTTGTTATATTTGTAGCAATGATATTAATATTTGTAACAGCAGTAACAGCAGCAGCCACAGCAGCAGTAGTAGTAGTAGTAGTAGTAGTAGTAGTAGTAGTAGTAGTAGCAGTATTAGTATTAGTAGCAGTAGTAGTAGTAGTAGTAGTAGTAGTAGTAGTAGTAGTAGTAGTAGTAGTAGTAATAGTAGTAGTAGTAGTAGTAGTAGTAGTAGTAGTAGTAGTAGTAGTAGTAGTAGTAGTAGTAGTAGTAGTAGTGGTGGTGGTGGTAGTAGTAGTAGTAGTAGTAGTAGTAGTAGTAGTAGTAGTAGTAGTAGTAGTAGTAGTAGTAGTAGTAGTAGTAGTAGTAGTAGTAATGGCAGCTAAACTAGTACTAGTGTTACAGGAAATCAATTGGAGAATCCGTTGAGGCTACTGAGATAGTTACATAAATAAACACACATAGTATCGTTTGGCACAGAAGGACTAGTAGATGTAACAGCATCGACAGCAATGAGTGATTTCTTTCTTTTAAGAACCACTCCACTGTGTAATACCAAGACCCCTAAATGAAGCAAACTATAATACATCGTACCCTACCAAGCGTGTCGTAAGTGGCAACTAAAGAGGGTTGGCATGAAGCTTGGAATATAATTCCATTGAAAAGCCTTGCTGCAACATCTAAGAAAATTAAACTGTGAACAAGGATTCCCGTTGTGAAGTACTTTAGCCACCCACCTCACACTCAGAATGTCGGGGACTCGTGTTTGGGCTCCGTCAGTCGGTTTAGGGCAACTTGAGGATGGTCGCAGAGCTGCTGAGTTCCTGGTCTTTGCGACGCTTTCGTAAGTATTCTCCGCAGAAAGAGGCTGTGTCAAAAAGGGATAAAACTCAGTTTGTAGGTCAGCATGGCCGAATGGATATGAACGCTTGTTCTTACACATCCGGTTCAACCCCTACACCGGATAGTTGGAATAAGATGTTGACCTATCGTCCTTGACTTGGGGACGTAAATTACAATTCTCTCTGACGTCGGAGTGAGTTCGCCTTATGGCGAGGGACACTTAATAAGGAAAGTTAATCCACCCTCAGAATTCAGTCCAGCACTACTCGAAGTATTGTGCATGGACTACGCCTGAGTTCAAAGCGAGCGAACGCAGAAAAATAAGAAGAAAAACAAAACTCAATTAAGTCGATTCTCCTGCTTTTAAACCTACTTTTAAAAAAATAAAAAATAAAATAACACCCGTAACACATTTTTGGCTGGAAAAGTAAAGCCTAGCTGTGTGCTTCTATCCACAACGTCTCTAGTGTGCTAGTTAGTTACTGAGAACATGGACCTACCACCAGTTCTGTAAAAGAAGACCCTACTAACACAAAGGAAGGCTCATGAAGAAAATACGACATTGCAGGCTAGTAGGCAGTATTGGAAGACTCCAACTGCGATGGTAGCGGCCTGTACTTTCCTTAAAAATATACTGGAGAGTTTGATAAATGCCATTATAGCATGGAGTTTATAGGTTTATAGCTTGAAGGAGGGAAGATACTGACTTTACATCCAAGTGGTAGAGGACAGAAAATACTACGGTGTGGAAACCCAGTTTTGGGGACCGAGCATTCACTGGGACGAGTGGACACCTCAAAGATGCCCGTTGCGTTTAGCTACCACAGCGTATGGTTCTCTCTTACCTCAGCAACATAAAACTGCTAATACTTGAAAACATTGTTCAACTACACTTGGATGTGGAGATCAGCAGCACAACCACCGGATTATCTGTCCCAAGAAACTCATCGTAAAAACCCTGAATGGCAAAGAAGAAGAAATATACAGATTTTTAACAAAAGCCGAACACCAATGACAGCTGGATCGCAAACAACAACATGTCTAGAAAACTGGAATACTTTGGTCACATAAATCGTCAGGGTGCTTTAGAAAGAGGAGTCCATGGGAAGGTTAACCCAGTCAACAAATGTCCGCAGAAGTCGGATGTGTCGGCCTAATGGCGCAAGAACGCAGCTCTGCTGTAAACAGGCACAACGCAGTCACCACCAAAATAAATTACCCAGATGAACGCAGCATCAGCAGCAGCAGCAACAGCAGAAGAAGAAGAAGAAGAAGAAGAAGAAGAAGAAGAAGAAGAAGAAGAAGAAGAAGAAGAAGAAGAAGAAGAAGAAGAAGAAGAAGAAAGACAGAAAGACAGAAAGAAAGAAAGAAAGAAAGAAAGAAAGAAAGAAAGAAAGAAAGAAAGAAAGAAAGAAAGAAAGAAAGAAAGAAGAGTAACGGCAGGCATACTTCCTGGAAGAAGAAACAAGGTCATGCCAATACAAAGGTGGAATCATGACGTTTTCGATACCCTAAGTATGACAATGTATAAGGCAGAGGAACCGACTACGGAGCTATAGTCTTTAGAGCGAGTTGTTTAAAAGAGACGTTTCCCGGATGATCTGCAACAGGATAATGATGATGATCGTGATTACGCAGCCCAAAGAGAACAATTCTGAGTTTCCAAATGCCATGGAATTATCAATGCATGAAATGTCCACCCGGGATCTCCAATTTTGAGCTCTTGTTAGAGATTACCAGACACCCTAATCACTACCCGAAGATAAGCGACACCCCAACAATGCCCATTGCGCACACAACGTATGGTTCTCTCTTCCCTTAGCAACATAACACTGTTCTAATGGCTGAGGACGTTCAAACAACAACATAACACTGTTCTAATGGCTGAGGACGTTCAAAGAACAACATAACACTGTTCTAATTACTGAAGACGTTCAAACACACGTGGATGTGGAGATCAACAGGAATCCACCGCAATATCTGTTTCAAGAAACTCATCATAACAACCTAAAGTTCCTCTGAATAGAAAGAAAGTTCTGTTAGATTCGAACTGTGCAATTTGGTTAGAGTGGGATCCGAACGCGGAAGCTCTAAATTACTCCCAGCCCTCCATGGATCGGCAGATGTAAACTGAGATGGAATTTTTTAGGCGATTGAGGCTTGGGGATAGTAAATGCAGTTCACAATCCCGACATACTCGACTCGAAGTCAGTCCCAGACGATTTGGGTGTAGATCGCTTTGCGGTGGATTGTACAAGGTATAAGCGTCGGTCGTTCAGAAACCAATGGCAAATTCATTCATTCATTCAGTAGCATGTCCTTTGCAAAACCTCACTCCCATAATAGCCTTCCGGAAAACTTCTCGGTCATAAGCAAGATGTCCTGCGTCCGATACACCCATCTGGAGATCATCCGCCACATCCTGCACCCATCTTCTCTTTGGCCTTCATCTTCCTCTCTTCCTGGGCATATACCCCAACGTTATTGCTCTCTCCAAACTTTCAAGACGTTTCACGTGGCCATCGTATGTCCCTTTTCTTTGGTTTATCGTCTTTAATAGCTAACCCTTTTCAATATTCAGATCTTGTCGTATGGTTGCATTTGTTCTTTTGTGTATCCAAGATATTCTTAGAAGCCGTCTATAGCATTTATGAATAAATGGCAAACTACTAAATGTAAAATTGTCTCATCATCATCATGTGGCATGCCGATATCCTTAGGTGGTCATGATTCGCTATTTCACACGAGCACCAATCCTGGATCAGGTCTGTGTTCGTATTTCAGTTATGCCATGTGGACAAGCCATGCAGATATCTATCTCTCTGCCTACGCTTGGCTCGGTTTTCATCAAATTTACCTGTTGTCACTACGTTTCTGATGTTTATTTCTTCTCATAATGCGGCCTAAAACGTCTTGACCATCTACGCTTAATTTGTGAAATGAATGTAGCGTTTTCATTTGTTTCTTGTAGGAAGTTATTTATTTTTCTGTCCATTCATGGCATACTTTACATTTCCCCCATAAATCAGATTCTCACTGCCATTTGATGCATCTCAACTTGTCTGCCTATTGTCGATATTTCCCATACACACAGCAATATAGACTCAATATTGTATTGTCAACACTCTTTTTCTCCATTTTCACCTTGTATAACATTGACTAGAAAATCATAGTCAATGAATGCTAGGGTTGATTGCGACGTCCTGTGAAGGACACGTTAGTTAAAAAGTTAGTTAGATATTCTTTACAGGACGTTGCAGTCAACACCATCATATTTTGCTGTTGTGATCTCTTGGCAAGATTACGTTCAGTAGTTTGCCATTGCCTTCTGAACAATCGACACCCATATCACTTTGTAAAAGACCAACGCAACGCGGTCTGCTGCCAAATCGCGCGCATCTGTGTTTCGAACGCGGGTAACGCCTTCGCCAAGGAGTTAAAGGACATGAACTAACATTAAATGGCATTTTACGCCAGCACCCCGTATTGTGCCAACTCCTACTTTCACACAACACTCGTGTTGACAACTCGCCAATTCCTCACCCAGCTCTCATCTTCAGACCACAAAGGTGTCACGGTCAGTAGCGGTGTATTTTGTCCAGCAGGAAGTGCCACACTATAAGCCAACGGACACTCAGCGGACAAGACGTGCCACCCGCAAGACTTGTCCCTACCTGCTACTCTAACACACTGAGCTATTACCCAAAGACCCATTCTCGCTTAATAAACCTGCGATGGTCAACGTGTGAAGCGGGGATCTAATGTCTTAAGTCGCCGGGAATGAGCTGGCGACGAAAAGAGACCTATTGTGGGGTTAGTCTAAAGCTCATATAACATAATTGTCCAAAGCTTTATTCCTGTGGCTAATTTGAGCACCATTTCAGAGCGCTGGTCGCTTTGGCGCCTCTTTTGACAGCCTGGCCTGTCAGCTTCAGGGGTGGCCAAAGGACACAACGGTCTCAAAGACTGTTTGACGAGGAGAAGGTTAAGCCAGTTAGTGGTTATTGGAGTATTTCTGATCGGGTTATTATGGTTAAAATCAAAGGCAAACCAATACATATACATAGTATTAAACAAACAGTAGTGAAGAAGAAATACAAAAGTGTGTATTTTATTTTCGCTCTCTCGTTTTGAACTCAAGCGTAGTCCATACACACTATTCATAGTAGTGATAGACTGAAGTTTGCGTGTGGGTTAGCTTTCTCTATTAACAGTATCCCTCGCTATCAGTCGAACCCACTTCGACATCAGAGGTACTTGTAATTTACGTTCCCAGGCCAAGGATGATGTGTCAACATTTTAGTCCAACTGTCTGGTGTAGGGGTTGAACCGCTTACCTCGGCATCAGCACACCGGATGTTTAAGAACACTTTCTTATTCATTCGGCCATGCGGACCTGCCCAAACGTGTGTAGATTGAATAGAAAT
>OY992890.1:74503141-74890641 GCA_963921405.1 Cepaea hortensis | reverse complement strand
TGGGCTGGCAAAGTGTTCGCCGCTAGCTTACGTTTGGGTTGGTAATGTGTCATTAACTAGTAACACTCGTTTAGGTTGGTAATATGTCTACGACTAGATTACGTTTTGGGGTTGGAAATGTGTCCCTCTCTAGTAACATTCGTATAGGTTGGTGATATGTCTACGACTAGATTACGTTTTGAGATTGGAAATGTGTCCTTCACTAGTAACATTCGTCTACGACTATATTACGATTTACGGTTGGTAATGGGTGCCCCATGGATATCGTTTGAGTTGGTAAAAATGTGTCCTCCAGTCGATTAGGTCTGAGTTGATAATGTGTCTTCTGGTGGATTATGTTTGGGTTGATAATGTGACTTCCAATGAATTATATATGAGTTGATGTATCCTCCAGTGGATTATGTTTGGGTTGATAATGTGACTTCCAATGGGTTATATATGGGTTGATGTATCCTCCAGTCGATTAGGTCTGAGTTGATAATGTGTCTTCTGGTGGATTATGTTTGGGTTGATAATGTGACTTCCAATGGATTATATATGAGTTGATGTATCCTCCAGTGGATTATGTTTGGGTTGATAATGTGACTTCCAATGGGTTATATATGGGTTGATGTATCCTCCAGTGGATTATGTTTGGGTTGATAATGTGTCTTCCAGTGGATTATGTTTGGGTTGATAACGTGACTTCCAATGGGTTATATATGGGTTGATGTATCCTCCAGTGGATTATGTTTGGGTTGATAATGTGTCTTCCAGTGGATTATGTTTGGGTTGATAATGTGACTTCCAATGAGTTATATATGGGTTGATGTAACCTCCAGTGGATTATGTTTGGGTTGATAATGTGACTTCCAATGGATTATATATGTGTTGATGTATCCTCCAGTGGATTATGTTTGGGTTGATAATGTGACTTCCAATGGATTATATATGGGTTGATGTATCCTCCAGTGGATTATGTTTGGGTTGATAATGTGACTTCCAATGGATTATATATGTGTTGATGTATCCTCCAGTGGATTATGTTTGGGTTGATAATGTGACTTCCAATGGATTATATATGGGTTGATGTATCCTCCAGTGGATTATGTTTGGGTTGATAATGTGTCTTCCAGTGGATTATGTTTGGTTTGATAATGTGACTTCCAGTGGGTTATATATAGGTTGATGTATCCTCCAGTGGATTATGTTTGGGTTGATAATGTGACTTCCAATGGATTATATACGGGTTGATGTATCCTCCAGTGGATTTTGTTTGGTTTGATAACGTGACTTCCAATGGATTATATATGGGTTGATGTATCCTCCAGTGGATTATGTTTGGGTTGATAATGTGACTTCCAGTGGATTATGTTTGGTTTGATAACGTGACTTCCAATGGATTATATATGGGTTGATGTATCCTCCAGTGGATTATGTTTGGGTTGATAATGTGACTTCCAGTGGACTATGCCTGGGTTGATAATGTATCCTCCACTAGTTGTATCACAAACATTGCAACACAACATATCCTGTCGCAAGAACGTAGTGTGGCCATGTGAATTGTTAGAACCATCACATTTTTTTCCTAGGTAGGCCTGAGTCCACGGGGTATTATAATTCCAGTCTTTACTCACGTAGCGAACGGCGAGTGCAGGTACTGTCAGCTTAACGTCGTAACCATCACACCAACATGCCGGCTACAAACGTCGAGTAGGGACGTTAATTATAATTAGAATAAGCTCACATGTATCGATGAACACTTATAGAGTAAATAAGAGAAGTAAAAATCAGGCTACACACTAGACAATAGAAACCACGACTTACTTAACCACATCAGACTTTGAGTATCCGACCTTCAAATGAATGACATATATTATAATTATTTAAAAGAGGGGCGTGATTGGCTGGCACAGATCTAGCAGCACGGGAAAACACCAATGATGTCAGAGAAATCTGAAGTAAATTCACCGTCGTTGATGTAACGCACAGAAGACACAGGAAAGAGTGATAAATTAGTGGACACGCTGGACAACAGAAAAGTTGGGAGTTATGCGCACAGCCGGAATCGAACCCGCCGCCTCCATATGGCGACAGAATCTCGCTGAAGGAACAAATGCATGTCAACGTTTGGCCAACTGGACACCTTAAAAGCGTGTCATTACTAGCAAGGCCCAGCAACGTCTAGATCTCATGTCTATGATCTTTGCTCTGTGGTCGTCTAATAATGTATTATCTGTTGGGGTATCATCCTTGCACTCCGGTCAAGTCCATAGGTGCTCACATCCCCCACCCCCACCCCTCCCACATGTATCAGCGTCCGATGTGCCTCTCGTTTTCCCTATGTGCCTCTCGTGTCTGGCCGAGCCAAATCTTACTACCAAGTCTCTATTCTGGACAATAATGTGGATTCATTGGCGTCAAAGACCTCTTTCGACATCTCTGTAATGACATCAATAATATTGCCACCGTTATTGGTCTGGCCATCTGCACGGGGTGCAGAGTCAGCAAGTTTATCAGCTCGTTCATTTCCCTCGACTTCCGCTTGTCCCGGAACGAAGATGAAGATGGCTCTTCGGACAACAGAACTCCTCAGCGATTCAGTCCACTGTCGACATACAGATCCCGCCTCAACCTTTCGGATCATGCTCATGGAATCACTTAGTACACAAACTATACAATAAGAATTGCAAACAATGTCTAGTATGTCTCTTCTTATCGCAGGAGCTAAATATACCTAATTATTTGCAATTCATATTGATATATCCTGCTGCAGCCACAGCTTTTTCTTTTGTTCCATATACAATAAGAAGAGAGGTATAGGAGAACATCGCAATGATTGGGAAGATTCGCGACATTAAAAGAAGAGACGGTCCGAGGGAAAGGATAGGTGATAGTTTAAGACGACGGCATAGATATATGTAATCAGTAGAATTCATCTAGGTCACCAAGGACTGAAAAGTGTGGAGCGATAAGAACTTCACCGTCTCTTTACATGCCATGTGCCTATGATGATATTTCATAGACCTCAAGGTTTTCTTCTCAGAGATCATTATTTTAGTTTTGTTGTAAGAAAACTATGGAATACATTTTAACAACTAATACAATTTTCGCAAAACAAAAGGGGGATAAAGGAATGTGCCAAGTTGAACGTATTCTAACAATTAGAAATAATGATATAAAAGAAAAGCATGCTGGTGTGCTGGGAAATGAGCAGACGGACAAATTGGCTAGGTCTACTCCGCTGGGTAGGCTACTGTCGCACGATAGTGTTTAGGGCCCTTTGACACCGTGTGAAAAATGTTGAAGACACTGTTACACAGTGGCCATATATCGCTGTTCAGTGTGGCAACATATGACTATCTATCCATACTTGTCTGGGGGGGGGGGATGATACGTCAGATAGTGAGTGACAAAGAGATCTGGCCGACACTCGGTTCTTCGAAGAAAGACCCGACGGACGCAATCATATTGCTACCGGTGCCATTAGTATTGGAACTCTTTACTGGTTGTTGAAGATGATCACGTAGGGCGATGTCCCGAGTGCCGTGATGTTGGTTCTTAACTCAACTCAACTCAACTCAACTTAACTCAACTCAGTTCAACGCAACTCAACTCAACTTAACTCAGTTCAACTCAACTTAACTCAACTCAACTTGCTTCAACGCAGTTCAACCCAACTCATCTTAACTCAACTCAATTCAGTTGAACTCAACTCATCTTAACTCAACAGCAAGTGAACACCCATTGACAAGCATTCATTACTTGCATGGACACGTCATCACATGAATTGATACGTTATGTTGGAGATTGTGGGGTGTGCAGAAGCATGGTTGCCCATTGATGAGGATGCTGGTGACATTGTAAATAATATAATGTTTCTTCCTAAAGCTAGTGGCAGCGAAACAGACATATAGCAAGATAGACAGCAAAACACTCAGGGAGACATTAAGACAGGCAGTAAGACAGACAGAGAGACAGCAAGACAGACATACAGACTGATAGACAGCAAAACAGAAAGACAGACAGACAGGTAGGCAGACTGACTGGAAGGTAGATATGTAGGTAGATGGATGGATGGAAGGATAAATGTATGGATGGATGGATGGACGGATGGACAGTCACACGATTGCCACATTAAACAGTGATATATGGAAAATGTGTAACAGTGTACAAAGCGGAAGTCAGACAATAATAAATGGTATTGGGGAAGAGCATAGAGAGAAGGCCAGCAAATGTCAAGATATATTTATAGGGTGTGATTACACAGATTGGATTGCATATTATTCGTCAAACCGTGCGCGCTGGTTTTTTATGATTGCGCATCAGCGGGGTGCGCATATGACAAGTCTCAGGAAGGTGGTGATAACACGAGAGTAATCTGATCTTCACTGTTTGGAGAGGTGAAAATTTCTGCCAGGGTGATTTCGTAATTCTGATGAAAATTGGAGCTTTAGATGCAGACTTGCTAATGTGTTTTAAGGACGCTTGTGCCGCTTTTATATTGTGTCTAGAATATTCCGTTGGGTGCACTAGCTGAAGAAAGACGTGGTGTGAAATCTCACATGGTGATTGAGTGGTTTCCTTGTGTTACGGTAATAATACTCTGTTACCTGAATGAGTTCTTACTTAACGGCCTCCTTGCCAGTATGACTAGCTACCTACGTATCTATTTAGCTGCCTGCCTTCCTGCGTGTATGCCTGCCTAACTACCTACCTACTTCATTACCTAGCTACCTATCTACTTACCTCGGCGCTTACCAAACTCGAATGAACATTGTGCCAACGGCTTCGGACGGAGGAATGCAATTGAGAGGTTACAAGCCTTACCCTGGTGCGAGGAAATGCAACCTAAAGACTAAATGTCCTGGCCTTGATTGGTAATTGGTTTAGGCTCGAAGCTCAGAGTGGCGGTCAGTTAGAGCATGCCTTTGCTAACCCGGCAGCTTCTCCAGCTTATCTTGTTCCAGATGTATTGGCGAACGCCAAGATTAAATAAATGTTTTGCGTATCCTTTTACAGGACCTAGCTGTCAACAGCAGCATCTTTCAGCTGTCTGCTGATCTCTTGGCAAGATTACGCTCAGTAGTTTGCCATTGCTTTCTGAGCGGCCGGCTCAGTATCCGCAAGTCACGAGCGGGGGTCGAACCACCTCAGTTCTCGCTCCGCTGCGAGACTCTGCGTGATAAACGGGATCACAGAGAGAAAGTGTTGTAACCCCACAGCCAGAGAGACCGGCAACGCCAAGATTGGCTCAGTAAAACTCTTAAAAATTATTTTCATTACCTCGATTGACAAATATCAACTGCAGAGAATATTCTTTATCTTGTGACATGCTGCGTTGTCTTGGGCTCCTCTACATTTAATTACATTAATACATCATCCATGTGCTGCTGTTAAGTTACTAAAATACGTTGACTTGTTTCAGAGTGGTTCCATTCAATTTGATGTTGCATTTTTGTATACAGTTTCCTTGTAATGACCATTACTCCTGTTTTCCTGTTATTCAGACTAATTCCTTTGTTTTGACTGTCTGTTGCAATTATATCTATCATTTATTGTAACTGCGTTTCCTTTTCAGCGACCAAAACCATGTCATCAAAAATATCCAGTAACTGTAAGAACACGTGGCTAACAGCCATTACAGTTGAAAGGTCATGTGATCTCGCAAGCATCTTTAAGCAACAGTGATTGCGTGAGGCGGTAAATATTGCATTTCTATCTTTGGTTATGTTGCCAAATCTTGATACAACAGACAATTGCTGCGGTAATTAATGTTATTAATTCCCCATTACTAGAATCACTAATTCATATCAGATTCCTGTGAAATTGCGTGTGATGGTTTATACAAATCAAATCAAACTGACTTCCGGGTTTTGATTTAAAAATCAAGGATTTTAGTAATACTAGGAGATGACACTTGATGAATTGTACTGTAGGACAAAAATGACATACATTTCAGTAGTTTGCGTGTGTTAGAATTTTTAAACATGTTATCACGAATTGTTGGCAAGATGTTACCGTTTAGCGTTACCGCGATGTTTGATAAGGTAATTATGCTTCCATTTCTTCGCTTGGCATCTAGTCTTGGATAGTAGCTCCGATAGGTGGACAGTTAGAATATTGCTTTACTGATCTGGCAACTTCGTAGCTTGTCTTGTTTTAGATGTATTGGTGTTGCCTTTCCTCTGGAATAAACTAGGCAGGCAAAAGAGAGGGATCATGCTGCTTGGGCAACACAAAGTTTCAACTCTTACACCCCAGGCGTTGTGCTATTACATTGTATCAAAGCCTGAGATTCTTAGATAAGAAGCACAAGTTTTCATTGTGTGTGTTCGTGTGTGTGTGTTGTTGTTGTTGTTATTGTGTTTGTTTGTTGTTATATCTTTCCATTAGCAGAGAAATGAGAAATTATGTATCCACATTCTTTGGGCATGCCATTAGAAGAGGGAAAAGTAGAATATGTCACCAAAACGGGAAGGTTGGACGGGAAGAAAGGTAGGGGGCGATCAAGAGAGAAGCTTTTGAACACTCTGGCATTCTGGCATGGCAGAACATCAGCATAAGAAATGATTAGAAGCACACACAAAAAGAGAAGAAGGTAGGTAGGTATGTGGTTAGGTAGGTAATTATGTAGCTATGTATGCATGTAGGTAAGTAGACACTATACTGGCACCTTGCCGTCTTGACAGACGATAGTTTGTTAATACTGTCACTGTAGTGTCTTTTCCGTGTTGACATTTTGTTATTTGTGTATTTGTTTGCTGAGGAAGTCTAGTCCCGTAACGTCCGATGTTTTCCGTAATTGTGTTCTGTGGAGCGGCATTACTTCCAGTATATTAACGAACATTTAAAGAAGTGACATGATTGATCGGTTACCATGTGGTAAACGTACTACACATAAATATTAATTGGGGAACACCGCTGAGTACTTAGGTTTCACCCCGGAAAGGAAGTTATGATGTTGTCATGGCAGTAGTACTAGAGGGTCTCCAGGCTTAGCATCGAGCAATGAGCAATGAGATATATCTCATGTCTCATTCTCGTCTCATGCCTCATGTCTCGCGGTGGGTGGGTTGTGGCCTGCCTCATGCCTTCCAGCTCCTGCCTCGTTTTTTAAGTGTCAGGTGTGGTTTTTAATCAGAGCTTCGGGGTTAACAAGATCAATTAAACTATGGCGCCAGGTTTGCTAATTGAATATGTCAGCCGGTGTAATGAATTAATTAGGTTCCCGTTTTGTATAGACGATATAAGAGGTGTCAGGTGGGCGACAAACAAGCGGAGTCAGGTGGTAAAGTGAGGGCAGTGTCGGGTTTCAGGGTAGTGAGCAGGGTCGGTCGGACCAGGTAGGCTCGATCCTAATAAAAAGGCGTGACATGCATAACTAGGTGGTCATTTGTAGTCATGGATCCTAGATGGAAACACCCGTTTACTTCCTTGATCGCGGGCCCAACGGGATGCGGTAAATCCGTCTTTGTACAGCAGTTCCTGACCCATCTCCCAGACATGGTCGTCCCGATGCCAGAGGAGATTATATGGTGCTACGGAGAATGGCAATCCATGTACGAGACTATGAAGGGTGTTGTATTTAACGAGGGACTGCCCGACGTGGAAAAATGGACAGGTGATAGACGTCGGCTAGTGGTCATAGATGACCTAATGTCCGAGACAGATGATAGGGTAACCAAACTATTTACTAAGGGTAGTCATCATCGTAACCTCAGCGTCATGTATATAGTCCAGAACCTCTTTGGTAAGAACAAAGAACAAAGGACAATCAGTCTGAATTCTCATTACCTAGTCGTGTTTAAGAATCCTCGCGACGGGGCACAAATTACGAGTCTGGCCAAACAGATGTAGCCAGGCCGCGTGTCATATGTTCAAGATAGTTTTAAAGACGCGACAGCGACTCCACACGGGTATTTGTTATTCGACCTTCGACAGGAAACACCAGATCACCTCCGCTTACGCAGTCGTATATTTCCTGACCAACACCAAGTTGTCTACGTCCCCAAGTAATATGTCCAACCGAGTGAAACGTCACGGGGCCATGTTGCGCTTTCTGGGTGAGGCAAAGCCCGCTGCCGTAAAGGCTGTAATTAAAACAGCTTCCCCGGAGCTCGTCCAATCAATATGTGAATGCTGTCACAATGTCTTAAAAGGGAATGTTCCTCTGACCCCGAGTCAGAAGCGCCGGCTGCAGCGACACAAAAACAGTCTGAGAGCGCTCACGGGTAAGAAACTGTCGCTCAAGAAAAGGAAACAGATTCTCCAACAAGGTGGTTTCATTGGCGCCTTACTCGGCCCCATTTTAAATGTGCTGAAAAGCTTGGTGGGTTTGTAATGGCTAAGAAAATGCTCCTGATCGACCCTCGACTGCTAGAAAAACCCTATACACCACCCGACACACTAAATGATAGCCTGCGTGACTTGGACCAACAAATACGACAAGTCTTGGAAAGTGAAGATTTACCACCGCGTGAAAAAGCCCGAGTTTACCAACAAACCTTGCAACGGTACCTGAATCGACTAGATCAGTACAGACACAAGCCTTTAGGCCTAGTGGATATCAAGGAACAAAAACCCGAAGTCAGGACTTTACCAGCAGCCGTCGTCGAGACAGCCAGTCAAATAGCCGAGACACCTAGTCAGCCTATTCAAGTAAGCGAGCCCAAGAGTCAAGTAACTGTCCACAACCCATTAACAGTCAAAAGTCAACTAGTCGAGACCACTCCGCCGTATAAGCTCAGGCGAAGCAAGAAAAAGAGTAGGATACCTACACCCAAGTGGGAAAAGTGGCCGCGCAATTAAGAAAGTATTACTATGACCCTAAGAAACCCGGAGCCTATGGAGGGGCCTCCGCCTTAAAACGAAATACTAAACTGAAGAAAATAGAGGCTTGGTTACGACAGCAGGACACGTATACCTTGCATAAACCGATCCGTCGTCGTTTTCAGAGACGGCAGACCATAACGGGTGGGATAAATCAACAGTTTCAAGCCGATTTGATAGATATGAGACTATTAAAAAGAGACAACGATGGGTTGTCGTATCTCGTGACGTGTATCGATGTGTTTAGTAAATATGCCTGGGCCATCCCGATCCAGAAGAAAACGGGGAAAGCGCTGGTGGAGGCTGTGAGTAAAATCTTTGGTGATAGACAGCCGATAAATTTTCAGACCGACAAAGGTTCGGAATTTGTCAACCAGACCTTCTTAAAATTTCTGAAAGACCGAGGTGTACATTTCTTTACTACCGAGAATGAAGACATTAAGGCGGCTATAGTGGACAGATTCAACCGGACCCTGAAAGAAAAAATGTGGCGTTATTTCACCAAGACCAATGCACTGCGCTACGTTGACGTCATAGATAAACTGATAAGAAACTACAACAATTCGTATCACAGAAGCATGGCTCCCAGACAAGTCAACTATACTAATCAAGAAGATGTGTGGCATAACTTGTACAGTAAGACAGACATGTCGAGAAAAGTACATTTTACACCCGGGGACCGAGTCAGACTGGCGCAACCCAAACAACCTTTTAAAAAGGGTTATATGCCGTCGTGGACAGAAGAATTGTTTACCGTCAGTCGCATAAACCAGACCAGTCCGGTGACATGTGTACTAAAAGACGATTCGGGGGCAGAACTACAAGGATCATTCTACCGCGAAGAGCTTCAAGCAGTCGGAGATAAACAGGTGTATCGTGTTGAATCGATCTTACAAGAAAGGCGAACGAGAGGTGGTGGTAAAGAGTATTTAGTGAAATGGTTTGGATATAATTCGTCATTCAATAGTTGGGTCTCAGACCTAACTAGATACCGAGACTAAATGGACGAAGACATTGTGGAAACTACTGTACTGCGCCCACAAAATAACTCACCCAGCGAAAGAACCTCATTCTGGCCGTTTTTTGGTCAACGGGTGCCGCGAACAGAGATTGTCTTGTTCTGTCAGATGGTCGTTATATATACCATCATTGCTGTATCACTATTCAATCTGTCTCGAAGCGACATCGAAGCAACCGAGGGTAAGGTGTGGATTGCGCTAATGAGTAGTTGTCTGGGTTACATGTTACCTAACCATAAACTATGAGTTTCTACGTGACATTACAGAGCAATGCTTCACTGAATATGTTTCCCAACAACACTCCAGGTCACTATTTCGTCAAGTTACCGCAGACTATTGAGGTGAGTCAACAATACGAAGTGGGTCTGGCCGAAATTCAATTTCCCAACTACTACTGCAACGTGCTAGAGAAGGAAGTCTGGATAAGATACACCGCACCCAATGGAGAAGTAGTAAGAAAGACATGTCCCCCAGGTCTCTACAACTCACCAGACACATTTATAGCTGCGCTGAATCGACTAATGAAAGATCGGAAGGTGGACGACCAGCTCTGTGTTCTATTCCACTTCAACAAGGCAGCAAAGAAAGTCAGTGTGAAAATACTCGAGCCTGGGGCCACTGTTACCTTTAGTGAAAAGTTGCATGAGATATTAGATATAATTGAAGCTGAAGGGGGGATAGATGTAAATAACGACCTGCAAAATGTCTACGTCTACTGCGATCTCATAGCGGCAAGACCAGTCGGAGACGTCATGGTCCCACTACTAAGAACGGTCCCGATCATGAATCAGCTCTCGAACTCGGTGTTTCGCGCGTACGACAAACCCCACTATGTCCCACTGAGTCGGTACGCCTTCGACATGGTGGAAATCCTTTTAACCACCGATACGGGCACAACGATCTCATTTACAGCTGGAACTTCAGTGCTAACGCTACATTTTCGCATTCGGAAACAGTCAGAACTGGAATAATGGTGAAATACGTGGCGCTACGTCGAAATCCCAAACTGTACGAAGACTTTTACTGCAACCAAGCTGGACATGGCATGCCAGTGTTTGTGGGTGGTCGGAGTCAGAGAGGACGTGGTATCGGTAGTTTCTTCAGTGGTCTCGGTCGCACGATTCTACCCTGGTTAAAGACAGGCGGTAAGGCCTTACTCAGAGAAGGTGTCGGTACCGGACTGAAAGTGGCCCAAGACGCCTTAGCTGGTAGGAATGTTGGGGAAGCCTTTAAAGAACACGCTAAGCAAGCCGGTCAGCGCTTACTGAAAGGAGCTGTCGAGCATGTTAGCCAATCAGGTAGCGGTATTAGAAGAAAGAGACGGGCAGCGCCACCTGGTAAACCTAGTAAACGTATAAAACTAACCCCCGCAGCTCGCCGAGCTCATAAGAAGAAGTATTCGGATATCTTCGCATAATGGCTCTGATTCACCCCAACTCTTGTGAGTGTCTTCATTCTGGTCTGGATCTGTTCACTGTACCTCCCACACAGACGGCGGTAGAAGAGGGGCAGTGTGTGGAGATACACCCACTCGCGTCACTAGCTCCAGGCGCACCTATAGAATTTACCATCTCAGGTTCCAGTGAAGAGTATCTGGACCTGTTTAATACTTTCTTACACGTCAGAGCTAAAGTCACACTACCCAATGGTGACAAACTACCACCCACGGCCGACGAAGCTCCAGTCAACTATTACCTCCACAGTCTGTTTTCTCAAGTAGACGTCTCACTCAACGACACGCTAATCACCCCCAGTGAAAATACATACCCGTATAGAGCCTACTTGGAGGCCACCCTGAACCACGGAGAGGAAGCCAAGAAAAGTCATCTCTCAGCAGCCCTCTATTACTATGATACAGCCAAGTTTCTCCATGAGACTCAAGGTGATAACAACAAAGGATTAAAAACAAGACGAGAACTAGCCAGTGAGAGTCAAGAAATAGATATGATGGGTCGACTACACACCGACATTTTTGTGCAAGACCGCTACATGATAAACGGCGTGGATGTGAAAATTAAGCTGACCCCTTCAAAATCCACCTTTAACCTCTTGGCCCCCGACGGTGCTGTTGATTATTCATCCATTATAACACATGCCACTCTGGTGGTTCGTAAAGCCAAACTAAATCCGGCCATCGCTCTCGCCCATGAGAAAGCCTTGATGAGAGCCAACGCGAAACTACCGATCAAGCGTGTGGCATTGAAAACACTAGCTATCCCACAAGGAATGCTATCTCATACCCAAGACAATCTGTTTATGAGTCAAACACCCACTCGTATAGTGATTGGTCTTATTACATCAGCCGCCTTTAACGGTACCTTCAAGGCTAATCCTTATAATTTTCAAACCTTTGGACTGACGTATCTGAACGTAACTGTCGATGGACGATCGGCCACCAGCAAACCGTTAACCATTGACTTTGAACGTAATCAATATGTACGAGCCTTTTTTGGTACCAATCTAGCCATGGGTCTGGTGGGTAAAGACGCCGGTAATTAAAAAATAAAAAAGAAAAAACGAAAAACTTTGACTTTGTTATTTTTTTTTTTTTTTTTTTTTCATAGACGAATAGTTATACACGTTGTCTCTTCTTTCTTGGGTCCCCTAGTGTTATACAATTATCTGCTTGGTCATCGGTAGCTGGTCTCTTTGCTGGTGGGCTCTGCTCACACATCGGGCTATAGGTTGGTTGACCATTAAACAGCTGGCTGTCGGGTACATCAAACATATTGGGATAGTAGTCATTGGCTGTGTAGTTATCGCCTGCTGGGTAGGTTGACATCTGGTTATTTAAATCGTCACACATCTGGTAGGTTGGTTGAATACTGTAGACGGGATAAATGTTGGCGGCTTGGTAGTCTGGTTGGACTTGTACATCATTAGTGACTGGCTTGGCTTGAGCACGCTTAGTCCCTGGTTTACGTTGGTTAGTGAATTGTTTGACTTGAACACTGTTAGGACGTGGCACGGTTGCGAGTCTGTCAAAATCAGCTAGAATCCCACTTTGCATCGATATCAATTGCTCGTATTCCTGTCGAGTAAATGTCAGACCCTGCTTGGTGGGATACATTTTATCAGATTCACCAAAGAAGCGACGAACATGCAATGTAGTCGCACCTCTGAACGATGAAACAAATACTGCCTTGACACCATCCCCCACGGGTCTAACAGTTTCACCGCCACGAGTCATATAGACGCAGTTGGCAGGCACGGTCTTGAGTTCGGTAGTCATCTTCGGTTCACAATAAGCGAGTGTTACCAACCACGGGTTTATATACCCGTAGTTGAGCCACTGATAAACCGGTTTCAACGAGAACTATTCAAAACCAGTTGACCTACATTAACTGACAACAGCTGCGTGACCTTTCTGGCCGGGCTGACTAATCGACCTACAAGCCGGTCATTGACCCTTTGTTTATTTGAAAACACCTGCAGAATACGCGGCATACTCGCCCCACGACATTTCCGCTTGATGAAATAGATAGCGTAAAGACCACAGGTGTTACTCAGTATATCCTGTAAGACACGCGTATTGTACATTAGCGGTCTAACCGAATGTTTCTCCACAAATTTTATTATGTCGGGATGTAAGGGTGGTAAACCAAAAGAATCAAAGTATTCATATTTGCCTAACCCGTCATAATACAGAGCAACCCAGTGGGACCCAGGTTGATTACTAGGGTCTGTGTTTACCACCAAAGCAACTGGTTTAGTTCTATCTATTTGTCTAGGCAACTGATCGCGAGCACATACTCTGATCTGGACCCGGCGAACATATCTATCAGCTAACAGTATGTGGGTAATCTGTTCTGTATCCATTATGAAGCGTAATCTGTTAGTACTTGTCTGGTCTTGGAAATTTCAATTATTCCGTCGTGCTCGGCGTAGACGATAACTTGTAATGGTTCTGGGGTGGGTGTATTAAACTTAAAGTCCAGTGTTAGAGGACCGGTCCTCGGCATCTCAAACTGATCTCCGTCCAGTAAACTGGGACTCAGGTCAAAGGCATACAGAGTATAGCCATGTTTATACTGTGTATAATCAATTGAATTACCGGCGTCTTTACCCACCAGACCCATGGCTAGATTGGTACCAAAAAAGGCTCGTACATATTGATTACGTTCAAAGTCAATGGTTAACGGTTTGCTGGTGGCCGATCGTCCATCGACAGTTACGTTCAGATACGTCAGTCCAAAGGTTTGAAAATTATAAGGATTAGCCTTGAAGGTACCGTTAAAGGCGGCTGATGTAATAAGACCAATCACTATACGAGTGGGTGTTTGACTCATAAACAGATTGTCTTGGGTATGAGATAGCATTCCTTGTGGGATAGCTAGTGTTTTCAATGCCACACGCTTGATCGGTAGTTTCGCGTTGGCTCTCATCAAGGCTTTCTCATGGGCGAGAGCGATGGCCGGATTTAGTTTGGCTTTACGAACCACCAGAGTGGCATGTGTTATAATAGATGAATAACCAACAGCACCGTCGGGGGCCAAGAGGTTAAAGGTGGATTTTGAAGGGGTCAGCTTAATTTTCACATCCACGCCGTTTATCATGTAGCGGTCTTGCACAAAAATGTCGGTGTGTAGTCGACCCATCATATCTATTTCTTGACTCTCACTGGCTAGTTCTCGTCTTGTTTTTAATCCTTTGTTGTTATCACCTTGAGTCTCATGGAGAAACTTGGCTGTATCATAGTAATAGAGGGCTGCTGAGAGATGACTTTTCTTGGCTTCCTCTCCGTGGTTCAGGGTGGCCTCCAAGTAGGCTCTATACGGGTATGTATTTTCACTGGGGGTGATTAGCGTGTCGTTGAGTGAGACGTCTACTTGAGAAAACAGACTGTGGAGGTAATAGTTGACTGGAGCGACGTCGGCCGTGGGTGGTAGTTTGTCACCATTGGGTAGTGTGACTTTAGCTCTGACGTGTAAGAAAGTATTAAACAGGTCCAGATACTCTTCACTGGAACCTGAGATGGTAAATTCTATAGGTGCGCCTGGAGCTAGTGACGCGAGTGGGTGTATCTCCACACACTGCCCCTCTTCTACCGCCGTCTGTGTGGGAGGTACAGTGAACAGATCCAGACCAGAATGAAGACACTCACAAGAGTTGGGGTGAATCAGAGCCATTATGCGAAGATATCCGAATACTTCTTCTTATGAGCTCGGCGAGCTGCGGGGGTTAGTTTTATACGTTTACTAGGTTTACCAGGTGGCGCTGCCCGTCTCTTTCTTCTAATACCGCTACCTGATTGGCTAACATGCTCGACAGCTCCTTTCAGTAAGCGCTGACCGGCTTGCTTAGCCTGTTCTTTAAAGGCTTCCCCAACATTCCTACCAGCTAAGGCGTCTTGGGCCACTTTCAGTCCGGTACCGACACCTTCTCTGAGTAAGGCCTTACCGCCTGTCTTTAACCAGGGTAGAATCGTGCGACCGAGACCACTGAAGAAACTACCGATACCACGTCCTCTCTGACTCCGACCACCCACAAACACTGGCATGCCATGTCCAGCTTGGTTGCAGTAAAAGTCTTCGTACAGTTTGGGATTTCGACGTAGCGCCACGTATTTCACCATTATTCCAGTTCTGACTGTTTCCGAATGCGAAAATGTAGCATTAGCACTGAAGTTCCAGCTGTAAATGAGATCGTTGTGCCCGTATCGGTGGTTAAAAGGATTTCCACCATGTCGAAGGCGTACCGACTCAGTGGGACATAGTGGGGTTTGTCGTAGGCGCGAAACACCGAGTTCGAGAGCTGATTCATGATCGGGACCGTTCTTAGTAGTGGGACCATGACGTCTCCGACTGGTCTTGCCGCTATGAGATCGCAGTAGACGTAGACATTTTGCAGGTCGTTATTTACATCTATCCCCCCTTCAGCTTCAATTATATCTAATATCTCATGCAACTTTTCACTAAAGGTAACAGTGGCCCCAGGCTCGAGTATTTTCACACTGACTTTCTTTGCTGCCTTGTTGAAGTGGAATAGAACACAGAGCTGGTCGTCCACCTTCCGATCTTTCATTAGTCGATTCAGCGCAGCTATAAATGTGTCTGGTGAGTTGTAGAGACCTGGGGGACATGTCTTTCTTACTACTTCTCCATTGGGTGCGGTGTATCTTATCCAGACTTCCTTCTCTAGCACGTTGCAGTAGTAGTTGGGAAATTGAATTTCGGCCAGACCCACTTCGTATTGTTGACTCACCTCAATAGTCTGCGGTAACTTGACGAAATAGTGACCTGGAGTGTTGTTGGGAAACATATTCGGTGAAGCATTGCTCGGTAATGTCACGTAGAAACTCATAGTTTAGGGTTAGGTAACATGTAACCCAGACAACTACTCATTAGCGCAATCCACACCTTACCCTCGGTTGCTTCGATGTCGCTTCGAGACAGATTGAATAGTGATACAGCAATGATGGTATATATAACGACCATCTGACAGAAGAAGACAATCTCTGTTCGCGGCACCCGTTGACCAAAAAACGGCCAGAATGAGGTTCTTTCGCTGGGTGAGTTATTTTGTGGGCGCAGTACAGTAGTTTCCACAATGTCTTCGTCCATTTAGTCTCGGTATCTAGTTAGGTCTGAGACCCAACTATTGAATGACGAATTATATCCAAACCATTTCACTAAATACTCTTTACCACCACCTCTCGTTCGCCTTTCTTGTAAGATCGATTCAACACGATACACCTGTTTATCTCCGACTGCTTGAAGCTCTTCGCGGTAGAATGATCCTTGTAGTTCTGCCCCCGAATCGTCTTTTAGTACATATGTCACCGGACTGGTCTGGTTTATGCGACTGACGGTAAACAATTCTTCTGTCCACGACGGCATATAACCCTTTTTAAAAGGTTGTTTGGGTTGCGCCAGTCTGACTCGGTCCCCGGGTGTAAAATGTACTTTTCTCGACATGTCTGTCTTACTGTACAAGTTATGCCACACATCTTCTTCATTAGTATAGTTGACTTGTCTGGGAGCCATGCGAATACTTCTGTGATACGAATTGTTGTAGTTTCTTATCAGTTTATCTATGACGTCAACGTAGCGCAGTGCATTGGTCTTGGTGAAATAACGCCACATTTTTTCTTTCAGGGTCCGGTTGAATCTTTCCACTATAGCCGCCTTAATGTCTTCATTCTCGGTAGTAAAGAAATGCACACCTCGGTCTTTCAGAAATTTTAAGAAGGTCTGGTTGACAAATTCCGAACCTTTGTCGGTCTGAAAATTTATCGGCTGTCTATCACCAAAGATTTTACTCACAGCCTCCACCAGCGCTTTCCCCGTTTTCTTCTGGATCGGGATGGCCCAGGCATATTTACTAAACACATCGATACACGTCACGAGATACGACAACCCATCGTTGTCTCTTTTTAATAGTCTCATATCTATCAAATCGGCTTGAAACTGTTGATTTATCCCACCCGTTATGGTCTGCCGTCTCTGAAAACGACGACGGATCGGTTTATGCAAGGTATACGTGTCCTGCTGTCGTAACCAAGCCTCTATTTTCTTCAGTTTAGTATTTCGTTTTAAGGCGGAGGCCCCTCCATAGGCTCCGGGTTTCTTAGGGTCATAGTAATACTTTCTTAATTGCGCGGCCATTTTTCCCACTTGGGTGTAGGTATCCTACTCTTTTTCTTGCTTCGCCTGAGCTTATACGGCGGAGTGGTCTCGACTAGTTGACTTTTGACTGTTAATGGGTTGTGGACAGTTACTTGACTCTTGGGCTCGCTTACTTGAATAGGCTGACTAGGTGTCTCGGCTATTTGACTGGCTGTCTCGACGACGGCTGCTGGTAAAGTCCTGACTTCGGGTTTTTGTTCCTTGATATCCACTAGGCCTAAAGGCTTGTGTCTGTACTGATCTAGTCGATTCAGGTACCGTTGCAAGGTTTGTTGGTAAACTCGGGCTTTTTCACGCGGTGGTAAATCTTCACTTTCCAAGACTTGTCGCATTTGTTGGTCCAAGTCACGCAGGCTATCATTTAGTGTGTCGGGTGGTGTATAGGGTTTTTCTAGCAGTCGAGGGTCGATCAGGAGCATTTTCTTAGCCATTACAAACCCACCAAGCTTTTCAGCACATTTAAAATGGGGCCGAGTAAGGCGCCAATGAAACCACCTTGTTGGAGAATCTGTTTCCTTTTCTTGAGCGACAGTTTCTTACCCGTGAGCGCTCTCAGACTGTTTTTGTGTCGCTGCAGCCGGCGCTTCTGACTCGGGGTCAGAGGAACATTCCCTTTTAAGACATTGTGACAGCATTCACATATTGATTGGACGAGCTCCGGGGAAGCTGTTTTAATTACAGCCTTTACGGCAGCGGGCTTTGCCTCACCCAGAAAGCGCAACATGGCCCCGTGACGTTTCACTCGGTTGGACATATTACTTGGGGACGTAGACAACTTGGTGTTGGTCAGGAAATATACGACTGCGTAAGCGGAGGTGATCTGGTGTTTCCTGTCGAAGGTCGAATAACAAATACCCGTGTGGAGTCGCTGTCGCGTCTTTAAAACTATCTTGAACATATGACACGCGGCCTGGATACATCTGTTTGGCCAGACTCGTAATTTGTGCCCCGTCGCGAGGATTCTTAAACACGACTAGGTAATGAGAATTCAGACTGATTGTCCTTTGTTCTTTGTTCTTACCAAAGAGGTTCTGGACTATATACATGACGCTGAGGTTACGATGATGACTACCCTTAGTAAATAGTTTGGTTACCCTATCATCTGTCTCGGACATTAGGTCATCTATGACCACTAGCCGACGTCTATCACCTGTCCATTTTTCCACGTCGGGCAGTCCCTCGTTAAATACAACACCCTTCATAGTCTCGTACATGGATTGCCATTCTCCGTAGCACCATATAATCTCCTCTGGCATCGGGACGACCATGTCTGGGAGATGGGTCAGGAACTGCTGTACAAAGACGGATTTACCGCATCCCGTTGGGCCCGCGATCAAGGAAGTAAACGGGTGTTTCCATCTAGGATCCATGACTACAAATGACCACCTAGTTATGCATGTCACGCCTTTTTATTAGGTTCGAGCCTACCTGGTCCGACCGACCCTGCTCACTACCCTGAAACCCGACACTGCCCTCACTTTACCACCTGACTCCGCTTGTTTGTCGCCCACCTGACACCTCTTATATCGTCTATACAAAACGGGAACCTAATTAATTCATTACACCGGCTGACATATTCAATTAGCAAACCTGGCGCCATAGTTTAATTGATCTTGTTAACCCCGAAGCTCTGATTAAAAACCACACCTGACACTTAAAAAACGAGGCAGGAGCTGGAAGGCATGAGGCAGGCCACAACCCACCCACCGCGAGACATGAGGCATGAGACGAGAATGAGACATGAGATATATCTCATTGCTCATTGCTCGATGCTAGGCCTGGAGACCCTCTAGTACTACTCATGGCTTGGATGATAGTTTATAACCCAGGGGAGTCATAACGGTCATTACTGAATACTGGCCACATATGATGTTATTATATATTTTGGAACACGAGTTCCAAGTGCTATTCTACTTGTATGTAATCTATGGGCCTCTGTGATTTAGTATTACTGCACAGTGCTTATCGTTATTTCACAATTTTCTGCTCAGTAAATCTGTGTACTTTTCAAGCCTTACCACAAGGTCTTGTGAAGTGAACTAAGTTACTATTTTACATCTGTTTTCCTATTCTGTTATTTTGCGTGTAGATTAACTGGCACTAACTAATTTGAATTCAGCACCAGTTCAGAGCATATCGATAACATTTCACAAAGATTTCACATCGTCTGGCAACAGAATTAACATTGCCACTTCATTACAGAATGAGACCCCGCTCGTATCACATACACTGCTGGTCTGTGAGCCTGGATCAACAACATCACGGCACACGGTTTAACCCATAAGTGCTCCGTTTTCCTCCTAACTCAAACCTGAGTCTGGAGAAACTCAGCTCAATGCACAAACTCCGTTGCTTCGGCGAGGATCCTGAAATACTTTGGGTAGATTTTTAACTCGAAATTTTGCCCGATCTCACTACCCAGAGACCAGGAGAAATTTTATTACTGGAAGTCCTGGTGGATTTTTTAAAATAAATCCCGGTCCTCACCGGGGCCTGAACCCGGGACCTCCAGCACCTCCATGAGTCTGGAGAGGGGATGGAGACAGTTCAAACACAGTTCCCGTGGAGATGGTAATTCTGTAACGGATCAGAAGGAAGTACATACATCAACCTACTTCCAAAGATGCCAGCCTTTTTTCGGGACTAAACCATCCTGAACGGCTGAGCATCATTTTTATCCTTTCTTTATCATGTCCTTTGCAGCCCGTTATTGCCATTAAACACAACCCCAGGTTGATTTACTCGGGAATTTTACATTCAGTAGTTTGCCATTGCTTTCTAAACGCGAAACCAATGTTGAAGTCCATCTGACCGGTGTAAGGAACTCACCCCGCACTGGAAGCTTCAGAGAAAACGCATTAAGCCTTATGGCCAATCACAATACATCATACTACGCTAAAACAGCTTCAAATTGATTCACTATGCACCAGTCAACCATGACCAGAGCTTTCTGCGTTGGTTTATGCATCGAAAGAAGCAAGTCAAATGGTTTGGCCATGCAAGTAGGTTTCCAACCAACAGTATACCACAACAAGAGTTGATGTACAGACCAGATGGAAGCAGAAGAAGAGGCCTACCACGTAAATGATGGACGCAGGGAATAACAGAGTCCAAGGGAATATCGATACACGAACCCATAAGCCGGCACTCTCCCGCTGTTTATACTTCACCTCAACACCGCAAGGTACAAGAGAAACATGATGAGATGAAATGAGATGAGAAGCCTCTTGGATGGATCCGGCTGCCCTTTGTTGCCAATGCTTTTTCTTGAGTGTCGGACATCAGGCATCCGACCGTTCGGGATGGACTAGATTGGATGTAAATCTAGTGATTCAACGGAAGCAGATGGCCTTATGTTATTGCGAATGGAGCCCGAAGTTGAGTCGGGTAACAAACTTCAGGATGCTTGTCTAAGCTGCAAATATCGCAGCTCAGCTGTAAACAGACAACGCAGCCATCTTCCTACACCTGACAAAGGAAAGAGAATAGAAGAACAAACTACAAGAATTCACCCACAACTGACAATACTGCGTGTCAACCAATAAAAATAAAAAATAAGAACCCTAAAATGGCGCAACCTTCAAAAATGTTAACTATATATTCAACACCAATGGGGACTATTCAAAGGATGTAGAAATACACTGGCGACCCATGCACAGATGAGACAGTTTTAGAAGCCTGCGCTACAACATCAGCAGACACAGTAAAGTTACATTTTGGGGAACGAGCATCTATTCTATAGCAAACTACGGATGTCATCACAACCGAATGTATACAAGCTCTCGTTCTTAAACATCTGTTGTGCTGATGACGAGGTAGCAGATTCAAACCATACACCGGTCATTTGGACTATAATGTCGACTTCTTGTCTGTGACTTTAGAGTTAAAGTTAGTGGCATTTCCTTTACAGGACGTAGCAGTCAACCCCAGCATATTTTGGCTGCTTATGATTTCTTGGCAAGTTTACGTTCAGTAGTTTGTCATTGTTTCTGAACGGCCTGTACTCATACCACTGTATGAAAATCAACGCAAGGTGGTTTGCTGCCAAATCGCCCGCAGCTGTGTTTCGAACGTGGTATGCGGGATTACGAATTGCACCCGTAAACTCTATGCCTCAGAGCCAGCTTTGACTTGGGGACGTAAATTACGAGTACCTCTGAAGTCGGAGTGGGTTCTCCTAATGACGAGGGACACTGGTAATAGGGAAAAGCTAGTCCAACACAAACAACATCATGTTTCTGAAACTGGAATACCTTGGCCATTGTACCGTAACAATGGTTTTGAAAGAACAACGATGGAAGGCGTGGTTTCCGGAAGAAACCGCACAGCTTGACCTGCACGAAGATGGACACAGAACAATTCCGCCATAGGCGTGAAAAAGAGCGAGCCATGGGAACTAGCAAATGATAGAGAATCTTTTTCTGCCGCCTGTGATAAAAGCGACTCCTATAAACAACCTGTTACACGATGATAACATTGAAGTCATTCAGCGATGTTTACTTCAGTAACAGTGTTTATATTACCCCAATGCTTGTTTTTGTGTTTGTTTTCTCGCCATAATATTGCTGCTATTCGTTTATGTGCCTGCGTTGTTAAGCATTCAGTGTTGTCCAAACATTTCTTATTCATTGTCAACGCTGTCGAATTAAACGCGTTACAATTACCTTAAAGAACTGTGGGGATGTATGTGAGTAGAAGCGGCGTCGAATTGTGTTTGCCTAAACACTTAGCAACATACTCTAGATAACAGACAGGTTAAACTTTCCACAAACAGGGTTGGCATCTGCAAGACCACGGGTCGTTTAGCACCTACGGACATGGCCCGCTGGTCAGCTCTTGTGTGAGGATTAAGCACTAGGTTTCCTTCTTTGACACTGAAATATATATATATATATATATATATATATATATATATATATATATATATATATATATATATATATATATATATATATATATATATATATATATATATATATATATATATGGATATTCCGTTCCGCTAACTAATATTTTCTTTTCGTTTTATCCATTTGTGTCAATGATTGATTGGTTGATTGATTGATTTAGGAACCGACATCATCAGCATTCGGGGCATTCCCATAAGCGCTCCATCCCCATCCTCAGCAGCCAGCGAAGAGTTCCAACACCAATAGTACCAGTAGCAATCTGATTATATGTCCGTCTCGCCTTTCCTCTGAGCGTCGAGCGTCGGCCAGATCCCCTCGTCACTCCTAGCTGCCTCATTCTTGCCAGACAATGGTGATCCCTTTGCTCCTCCGAGGTGTACACGTGCTCCCATAAGGCCACAACCACATCTGCCTTGTCATGCATCAATACTCCACAAAGTTATGCAGAGTCAGCCAATCTGTCCGCCTGTTCATTCCCCTGCACACCGGCATGCCCTGGAGAAAAGATACAGGCAATGCTTGCCACCCGTGACCTCCGAAGCGAAGCAAGGCACTCTGCCCGAAGCATACCTGTCCTCACCTTCCTCAGCATGCTTTCTGAGTCAGTTACAATCACAGTGTGTGTCTGTATCGTATTCTCCATCCAGCGGAAAGCTGCACTGACCGCCTCCACCTTCATTCTTAAGCTAGATGTTGTGGTATCATATGCCAGGCTCTCCTGCACCAAACGTCGACCATTAGATTTTGCTAAAAACCCTAGGCACTTCTCCTACCTCTCAACACCGACCCATCTGTGTAGATAATCACATCACCCGGGCGAGCATTATCATGAATTTCCCTCTTATCATTCGCTGGCCCTTAACTGCGTCCAGTGCCTCATGCAACGGGTGATCTGTGTCTGCAGCTACTCTGAGGTATGCCTGCGCCTGCATCACCTTGAGCCTACCAGCAACAGTCGGCAGACCAAGGATGTAACGCATACACACTACTGGGGTGTCTCTGGTGCATCCCAGAATGACCCGCATAGCTTCGTTCTGTATGCGCTCTAATTTCACCAGCTGACTCTTTGAGACAGTGAGCATTCCTAGTCCATAATCAATCACTGAGAGGATCAAGTGCTGGTATAGTGTGAAAAGCATTCTCAGCTCTGTGTCCATTGCAATCATAGGTTTAAGTGCATCGAGTCCCTCTTGAGACCTTGTCACAATCGTCTCCACATGGTCCTTGAAGGACAGGCTCCTGTCAAATGTGATTCCCAGATACTTCAGTTTGTTCTCTCTGTTGACGCTTCTACCATCTATCGCGAGTCTTGGGACATCAGCTATCACAGTCCTGTTGTCCAGAGAGCACCACAAAACAGCTGCCTTTTCCGGGTGGATGACAGCACTCATTTCAGTGCAACAGTCGATCACTTTGTCTTCTGTCGCCTGTAGCTCCTGGGCTGTTTGCTCCCTATCTCTCCCCTGCCTATATGCAAGAATATCATCTGTAAATGTTAGTATCCTTCCAACCCCTGGTGCTTCAATCTTGCTCGTATACACGTTAAAGAGCACCGGTGAGATTGCAGACCCCTGTCGCAGTCCCGGGGTTAAAATATATGGCTCTGAGGTCCATGCAGACGGAGAGCAATCCGACGAGAATGTAGGACGGCGCTATCCAATTCACCAACCAGGGATTGACCCCCTTCTCCATCAGTGCGGTCATCAAAATGTCATATCGAACTCTATTGTACGCATCCTCGAGATCAAGCGCTGCCGCCATCGTTTCCTGTCTATTCTGGAACCCCTCATAAACATCAAACGCAAAAGTGGCTGCATTTGACCAGGTATCTTTTCCTGGCCTGTAGCTCCCCAGGCCTCTTGGAAGAAGCTTCCCCCTTTCCAAAAACTCTTGCAGCTTGACAGCGACTATCTTCTCTAGAATCTTCCCAAATGTAGTTTGAAGGGTGATGATCCTAAAGCCGCTAAGCTGTGTATGATCCTTGAATGGTTTTGGGAGAGGGATGAGATAGCTGTGCACCCAATCCTGCGGTACTGATGCAGTCCTAATGCTCTGGTTAAAGCTGTCGGTCATCTCCTTCAGGTCTGCATCGCTCAAAGCCTCCATGTGGCCACACCTAACACCATCGGGCCCTGGTGCCGTGTCTTTTGTCTTTTTCAAAATATGTTTAACATCTTCAATCCTGTCAAGAGTGATACTACTGTACAGTTATCTACTTTCTTCTTCTTTCACGCTGTATCCTCCATTGGGGTATTGGCCATCAACCAGCTCACTCCAAGTCCTTAGCTTCCCATGCAGCTCCTCCTATGTCCTCTCCATGTTATTAATTTGTGTCTCTACTTTTCTCCTGCATGTGTTTTAGGTCCTTTTTATGAACTGAGAACAGCACTGTTTTACGTGTACTTTGAAGCTTTTCCCTTGCTCCACTCCATCTTATCTCACATGATCCTCAAATTATAATTTCACAGTATTTCTGTTCCCCACCCATGTGCCGTCTTTCCAAATTCATAAATAGTTGTAACATCACAGGTGCCAATTCCAAAACTTTCTTTTTCGTGAAAGGAAGAAAATCAGCTATCCAGACTCCGAGCGGCTTTTTCCTAATTGCGCCATACTTCGTCTAAAAGAGCCTTCTTTTCCTCTTGGTAGCTTGATTGTGCTTTTTATTTATCTTTACAATAGCTCATGGTTAGTTGGGTTATGCAGCTAAAGTTCGTTTTAAAGAATCGGGAAGCCAGCCAGAGATACCCTTACAGAGACACACTCAGACACATACATATGCACACCACATATACACACAGAAACACCTACACGTTTCCACGCCTATAAAAACGAAGTTATAAACCTTTTGTTCCCCCCATTCCCACCTGATAATCACTGCGCAGACCTCCCATAGAGGAGTCCAAGGCATCTGTCTAAGTCAGCTTTACCTGGGCCTGCAGCTAGTCTGGGGACAGTGGAAGCCCCGGGAAGACAGTCCGGGCAGAAATGTCTATAAAACTGGGGTGCCCTGGCGTACATTTCTGAGGTAACAGTGCAATATAATTCACTTTATGGTGATTATGTTTCAACGGACTAGCTTAACAGGGCGACTATCGTGTCATCATACACCATACTTATGACGCGAGTGCCGGCGTTTTAATTTTCCCCCAGGTGGCTCATCTGTCAGTCTTTGGTTCATCAAATACAGCCAGAACCTGTTTCTGTCTTTCTATTATGTATATCAGAAATGGAGGATGACTTTAAAAGCATTGTTTATTGTTTACGATTTTGATTGCTGAATATAAATGACACACTATTACAAGAAATGATAGATATAAATGCAACAGAAGCATAGGTTCTAATGTGAATAACAAAAACAAAAGTAAGTATAATCAAAAGGAAGCAAATATCTTCCCGATAGTAAAATCAAATAGAAGTAGCCTAAAATAATCCATTGTATTTGAGTGTTTGGGTAGTGTCATAACATTAGGTGGAAGAAACAAGTTTAATGTAGAATACCAAGCAAAATGAGCACTTCACGTGATGAAGAATAACCAATGCAATATCATCATCATCAGGTGCCATACCAGCTGGCGTAGCGTTAATGGCTCGCCACAGATCTCGGTCTTTGATATTCTGAATCAACTCTGCTGATGATATTCCTCCATGCCACCGTCTCAGTATATCCAGCATCTTGGTCTGCCTCTGCCTCTCTTCCCTTCGATCTTTCCAGTCGTCACGATGTTCTCTAACGCCTCTCTTCTCATCACATGTTTGCCTCTTTCTTTTTGTTGTATTGTTGTATACAATATTCTAATTTCATTAGCCCCTTTCATGCAATCGTTGTTAGTTACTTTGGCAGTCCTAGAAATTCACAACAATCGTCTCAGGAACCACATCTCTGTTGCTCCTAAGTTCTTCCTAATTTGTTCATTTACATTCCAAGATTCACTGCCATACAGCAAAACAGGTTCTACATAGCACTTCAGCACTCTCTTTGTAAATCGAAGTGAGAAAATAGTTCTTAATCGCTAAATCTAACCTGTTATGATGTACTGAAGTAAATCATTGACAGATATCAGACTACTATGGAACTATGTGGAATATGCAGGGATTCAGCTATGTAGGCAAATGATGAGAAGACATGGACAAAGAAAAACTGTAAAGTTAACTCGCAACTATTACTATCTACTTTCATCAAAAGAAGACAGTCCACAATGAAGGAAAAATAAAGGGAAAGCTAAAGTACATAATAATTAACAATTCGGAGGAGAAGAGAGGCAGGGAGAAAACTGAGAGAGAAGAGGCTAGACAGTCTGAAATCATGGGATGGATGAATATGACAATCAGAAATGATTGTCTTTACACGAGTCAGAAGGCTGGAGATAGCCATGATAACCAACACCACATAGCCTGTACCTTTAGTTTGGTTTGGACATTAAGAAGTGTGTATGGTGGCACGGTGACGACATAAGACTTAGTTGTTGGAGATTTACTACTGTCGGCCTTCAACGTAGATGACGTCTGATTAGGTTAATGATATCAACAAGCGACCCTTTCCAACAAAAAAAAAAAAACCACGACAACAATACAAACAGAAACGCCATAAATAAACAAGGCCCGGGAACAGGTAACATAAAGACCTATGAGCATTAAACTATTAGAAATATTTCATGCAAATAACATAAAATGTTTGCCAAATCAAGTGGTTTGTATGGAACTAAGAGTTACAGATATGGTGCAACTGCCGCCCTTTACCATTGTGTGTAGCCTATTCAGCCGTCGGTGTGGGTTTTCGCGTTTATCTCCGGCAAACCATACAAAGTGCTCGGTTTTCTTAGGCGTATTATGTTACCCCACCAGGAATCTCCCAAGTCTCGCAGAAGCCTGCGGGTGTCTGGCAGACACCTACTTAAATATTGAGGAGTTCCCTGTCATAATAACACCTAAATATGAACACCTACCTGCTACGGCTAGGTAGGGCGGTACCACACACGACGCCGCGCGGTTAGGTTTTCAACGCTTTTGCCCAGAGGTGAAACAAGGCCGGTAAATGGAGATCGCCCAGTTGCCTCAGAGGCAGCTCTGCTTAAAAGGACACATGAACTACTGGATGCAAACAGATGTGTTTCTTTTCATGAAGTAGACTGCAGTTCATGTAAGAAGATGGAATAATAAACTAGTTATGTTTATGTCTTCGGGACGTTTACTCCAGGGTGGCAGAGCAGAAGACATCGCGTAGTTTGTTTTATTTACATAACATTGTTGTCCATAACATGAACTGTCCTGTGCAAAACCTTTGCCCCGTAATAATTTTCCCAAATATCTCTCTAACATAAGTTAGTTGTCCTACCTTTGTTGTTGTCATTTGTAACTTATTTATCGCACATTGAATCCATCTAGATTGTGGCTTTTTCCTATTCTCCTTCTTCCCCGGTACGATTCCCTCAAAAATTATCCTTTATGTCCTTTTATCCGTACGAACTATTTAATTGTCCTATTATTATTTTTTTTTTGGGGTCTTAACTGATTAAGTGCCATGGGATGATTGCCATGGAGTTGCCTCAAGCAACTTTCTGTATCTGCCATGGGCTTATATGCAGTTGTTTTCCGTATGCAACCCCTTTTAATTTGATATATAATACAACATGCCTGCTACCATATCAATAACCTTTAAGTCATAACTATGACATACTTCCCATTTTCCGCCATCCAATTTTGTTAAGTACAAATCTATCTTTTGTTTGGCACTAACTTTATTAATAATCATTATTCCTCAATACTGACTTCCTTTTTATATATACTATTCTATTCTATACTATGTTCTATTTTCCGCCCAATGAATTGTTAACGCTCTTATGAAACAAATATTCAAATACACATATGTGCTTTTCAGTTGTATGATACTTGAAAATATTAACTGCAAGAAATAGAATTGGTTGAAGAGCAGTTTCTTCTTGTAGTCCATGTCTTGGGGCGTTGGTGATCATGTCTGTTCATAGCTCTCTGTCTCATGTGCTGCCAATCGATTCTGATATTGGTGTTCCTCGATGCTTTGACATCAAACTGTCCAGCAACTTCTATCTTGGCCACCCCTGCTACTACTCCTCTCCAACTTGCTCGTTGTAACGACATACTCCAGCTGTTCTCTTCTCTTTACATGCCAAACATGTGGAATGTTTTCTTCTGGTTCGAGTAACCAGTTCTCTTTTTGTGTTAGCTTCGTTCAAGATATCTTCTTCTTCTGCTGCGTTCATCCGGAGTTTTTTTTTTCTTTTTCGGACGTGATTGCGTTGTGCCTGTTTACAGCAGAGCCGTTAAGCCGACACTGCGGGCATTTGTTGACCGGGTTACCCTTCCCGGGGTTCAAGATATCATTATTGCTCTTTCTGTTCGTCCACGGTGTTTTCGTCATTCTGCCATAAAACCATATCTCCCAGCTTCAATTTAATACCTCATTTGTCTGGTAAAAAGTCGCTTAAACGTCGACAGGGTCGACTTCATTGCACCAGGTTTTATCCGCACAAAGCGCTAACTCCATAGCTCCAGCGACGACCCCCAAGACTATCAGAAAAAAATCACCCGTGATCCGAAGGACACGGTCCGGAATCGAACCCACAACCCCCGTGAAGGTTAACCCGGTCAACAAATGCCCGCAGAAGTCGGATGTGTCGGCCTAACGGCGCAAGAGTGCAGCTCTGCTGTAAACAGGCACAACGCAGTCACATCCGAGAAAAAAAAAGAAAAAAAAATCCGGATGAACGCAGAAGAAGAACCCACAACCTTCGGAGCCCGAGTCAAACGGCTTGACTACTTCGCCACGGATGGTTCGCTTTTGTACATCAAGATTGGCTTAATATAGCTCTTAAGAACTCTTTCCTCCACCTCGACTGACAAATATAAACAGCAGAGAATATTCTTCATCTTGTCAAATATGAGAGGTCTGCGCATCCGCACGGCTTAATGCACTTGTCCCTAAACTTCCGGAGTGCTGACGCCGGAGTAGTGGGATCACTCCCTACGCCACTTCAACCTTCACTTCAGAAGGCAATGACAAACTATTGAACGTAATATTACCTAGAAGACCATCCTGGGATTGATGTCAGCATCAAAATAAGGCAAAAGGCAGGCGACCTATTCTTTTGTATAATATTGCCTTTGAGCTATTCTACGTTTAACTTGTCTTAATACAGTTTCAATCTTTGGCTATTACTAAATACTTACACACATTGACTTGTTTCAGAAAAGACAACCACTTAGACAAAGACTTAATTAACAGAATCTAGAGAGGCGGTCAGCACGGTCGAATAGATAAGAATGTGTGTTCTTAAACATCCGGTGTGCTGATGGCGAGGTAAGGGGTTCAACCCCATAAACCGGATAGTTGGACTAAACTGTTGACATCTCGTCCTTAACTTGGGAACGTAAATTACAAGTACATCTGAAGTTGGAGTGGGTTCGCCAGATGGCGAGGGACACTGGTAATAGGGAAAGCTAATCCATACGCAAATTTCAGTCCAGCACTACTAGAAATAGTGTGTATGGACTACGCTTGAGTTCAGAGCGAGCGAGAGCAATAATAATACTAATAATAACAACAACAAAACAAAACCAAAAAAAAAAAAAATCGCGAGAAGAAAGCCCACATCAAAGAAAGGTGACATTACCTTAGAGGACACAATCAAACAACCACGCTCCAGATCTGGCAGGGAAGGCAAATCTAGAAGGATTCCAGAGTTTCCCCTCTGGCTGGGGCACTGGCATTATGTATTCATCAAACAGATAATGAAACAGCTATAAAGCTGATATTTCTGTCATAGAAAACAGCTGACGCCATGCTTGTGTAACTGAATGACGCCTTACAGAGCTGTTACATATCGGATTCGTTTCCTGTACTGTGGGGTACGTGTGAATGGCAACGTTTCTCCGCTGCATTTTTATTGCAGCGTCAACGGCTGGTTGTTATTGTGCTTCCTCGACAGGGTATGCTGCCGGACAACAATTACGCGTTTATAACATACGGTAGGAACTTCTTTGTCTGTATGGGGATTATTTGCTTTAAAGGAACAGTAAATGTTTTTAATTTGAGGATGCTGAGAACATTTCGGAAGTATCAGAGCGTATCACAGTTATAGGATTAACTCTTTAACGATCTCACAGTAAAGAATTTGAATAGTAACTGACTCAGTGCAAAATGATAATATATCGCCAAATGTGAACTCCGATGTGGACAGAAGGACGATATATCGCCATATTAGGGTCATCGTGTTGTTTCTTTTGTTTCGTCGTATCTTCCGCAATTTCAATGCTCAGTGAACAGACATTTACATTATAACACTTGTTCATTTGATCGTGAGCCATGTTTGGTCCACACCCAATGTTCGTTTGGCACTGAATCCATACTTGATTTACTTAACGTTTAGGAGCTAGGAGGCTGGTATCTCAGGCTGATATTTTACAAGTTTAAAATATGTAGCACACCGCCAAATACTTCAAAATATGCAAAGCAAAGAAAATTACTGTGGCTAACGCCCGCTCCAAATGTGGACAAACTCTATAGAGACGCCAACAACCTCAAGCTGACTGCACCTTTCTTGAAATATAATCAGACTGACGGTAGACGGTGTACACGGAAGCGGTAGAAGTACAGGACGGGCGGACGGACGGACGGACACACACACACACACACACGCTCGCGCCCCCCCCCCCCCCCCCACACACACACGCGCGCATCTCGACATCTCATGTGATCACCAGAGTCGTGGATCAGATCTATGTTTTTGTCTAGACCATACCACGTGGCTAAGCCATCCAGATATTTACTTCTCTGTCTTTCGCTTGTTCTTTTCCTCTCACTCTTGCCAGTTGTCACCAAGTTAGTTAGTTAGTTAGTCAGTCAGTCAGTCAGTCAGTCAGTCAGTCAGTCAGTCAGTCAGTCAGTCAGTCAGTCAGTCAGTTAGTTAGTTAGTTAGTCGAGGTTTCATCTTCACCCCAACGGGCCGTCCCCATTATGCTCCGTTCCTGTGCCAGTGAATATCACACAAAATGCTCCCCACTGTCCAATGTGAAAAGTGGAACAGACAGGAGTCTCGGCAATCCAACAGCTCGCACAGGTTCACAGTGCATGATGCCGCCGCCAGAAAGCCAACACAAAAGACATCCACGAAAATTGCAGTTCATCGTTGATGGAATCGGCAGTCACCAGAAAGACTTCATTGACACGGGTTTTATCACATGGCTCGGTCTCTTTCCGCAGGGCGAGCCATCAAAGCACGAACTCCGTAGCTCCAGCGTCGACTTCCAGGAGTCTCCTGAAAAATGCACGCGTGAACCGAAAAGGCAAATCAGTCAATTCGGCAACAGCCGGTAGTCATTGTTCCGAACATGCAGTTCACTGTACAAACAAAAGCGGACAGATGTAAAAGTATTCCATATGAATTTCACAGCTCACAGTGTCGCGTCACGCACTCACTCAGTAGCAGGGCGACGGAACCATATACTACCAGTCCAACATGAGGAAATGCGAATGCAAACCGCAGCCACAAGGATAAATACTCCAGAGGCCGTAGCGGTTCAATGCCTAACCGCCATGCTGGGGACCGGAAGTCACCAAGTTCTCCATTTTATTTATTTTCATAATGTGGCCAAAAAATTGTGACCTTTTACGTCTAATTTCTCCAATCAGTTTACTGTTTTCATTTGTTTCGTGTAGTACATAGTCATTGGTTTGTTTGTCTGCCTATGGTATTCTTGCATTTTCTTCAGAAACCACACTTCCACAACCATTAGATGTTTTTAAAAGTCTACTCATAGTCCGCCGGTCTCTCTGGCTGTGGGGTTACAACACTTTCTCTCTGTAATCCCGTTTATCACGCAGAGTCTCGCAGCGGAGCGAGAACTGAGGTGGTTCGACCCCCGCTCGTGACTTGCGGATACTGAGCCGGCCGCTCAGAAAGCAATGGCAAACTACTGAGCGTAATCTTGCCAAGAGATCAACAGACAAGCTGAAAGATGCTGCTGTTGACAGCTAAGTCCTGTAAAAGGATACGCAAAACATTTTAAACTCATAGTCCACGATAAATATTCATACAAAAGTATAGGTTCTATGTAGCACTTCAGCAATCTCTTTCTCGTTGCAGTTGACATCATGTTATTATTTGGACAGTATGTTTTTCTATATTGCAAAATGCTACCTTCGCTATGGCAGTTCTTGTTCTAATATTTTCAAGGCACCTTCCATCAGATGTTATGACTGTTCCGAGATAGTTGTACCGACTCGCTTGTTTAAGAATATTCCTATGTACCCGTATATCAGATTGTTGTATTTCTTTCTTCCTAGTAACGACCATAATCTGTGTCTTCTTACAATTTAATTCTAACCCTAGTTATTTTCACTGTGTGCAACAATCGCGTCTACCAAATGTGTGCATATTCTGCTCATTGTCTGCTATCAGTACTGTATCATCCGCATATCTAATGTTATTGATGTTACGTCTCCTCCGCCAGAAGCCGTTGGCACAATATGGGGTGTTGAGTTTGGTAAGCGTCGCCAAACATTCGGCGCTAACAGAAGCAGGAAGTACCGAGAATAAAAATAATAACTGTGAAAATAATAATAATAAATAATACTAATAATAGGCAGACAAAGAAAAAGACAAAGGAAAGAAAGAGCAAACATGAGAAGTAATAATAACAAGAAGATGAAGACAACAATCTATACAGAAAGAAAAAAATAAACAAACAAAAGGAGGAATAATAAGACAAAAAGAAAGAAAAAAGAAAAAAAAAAAGAAACTAAAAGAAAGAAAGATAGAAGAGGCCGAGGAGGAAGAAGAAGAAGATGACGAAGTAATGTGTGATTATGACACCATCATGACACCAAAATGACGCGAAATTTATAGCACCACAGATCTCGAATTTTCGGTTGAAAGCAGAATAGTAAAATAAACCGTTATATAAAAACAAGTGAGATGCCGATCCAAGTGTAGTAAGCTAGGAACATTGAAGCAAGAGATAAGACAGCTCGCTGGTATTATGCTGACGAAGGTCGTCTAATTCTAAATTCATACCAATTCAAGTCTTCATTTTGTTCTGTTAAGTCTTGTCATTTATCTTCTCTGACGAAGACGTGTAATCCGAGACGTTGGCGCTTTGTTATCGTCTCCATCACAGGGTGGATTACATACTCGTTTACTCTGCGTTCTGACTTTATTACGCTGGCTCGAGTATACCGACTAGGAGTATCTTCTACATGACGTGCCTTTCCCGCTGGCGTTGGCGATAATGCCTCTTGGTCCCTCTAGGAATTGGGTTGGAGTGTTGGAACTACAGGTGGAATTTAAAAATCCGTGTCGGTGCGAATTCGAACTCATGATTACCGGGTATGCAGTTAAGCTTTTATAGCCACTACGCTAAGGAGTCTCTCTACATTAAAATTGATCATCATCATCATCATCATCATGTGCTTTTCCATCTGGTTAGGGCGTTCATGTCTCTCCACAAATCTCGGTTCTTGGTGTTCTAGATCAACTCTGCCGATGATACCCCTTATGCCAATGTCACAGTGCTTCCAGTATCATTTCTCTCGGCCTGCCTTTGCGTCTTCCCCCGGTGTTCTTTCCGGTCCTCACGATGTTTTTCAACGATTCTATTCTCATTATATGACCAAAGAATGATATCTGTAAAACACAGGACTGCATACACATGATTGTCTTTAGCCCGAGGGCCTCGAGGTCTTGTGGCCAGTAGCTTTCCCATCCTACAGGAATTTAATGGCTATTCTATTATTTTCTGAATACGGCTTCTGATATTTTATATCCAGCTCCACTTCTGCATTCTGCGGGCTGGATATTTTGCCAAGGAGGGTCAAGCTATCTGTTAATTTGATCTTTAATGTTAGTGAGACTTGATTGATGCCGTTCATCTGCTATTTTTCTTGTGATACTACACATGCCTCTACGGTTTGCTTTAGCTGCTGCTAATTCCTCCTCTCCTGATAGACAATCTAAATATTATTTTTTTCTCCGTTTTAAATCACCCTTACTTATTTGCTAACTTCTTTAGTAGCTTCTACGTATTTTTGAAAGGCCATGATTTTGGTAACTCTGGTTTTGGCATCTACTTGTTATTTTGCCCCTCTTTTATCTTTTAAGGGTTTCGATTGGTAAACATTCACGTTTGGCGAAACATGTTATTGCTTTTTTTTTTTTTTTTTTTTGGGGGGGGGGGGGGGGGGGGGTCTTTGTGGTTGTTTCAGAAATTTAATTAGGTGTGGGCTGCAATAATGTGTATAAATTCTTTTAAGACACCCTGTGCGCGCTCGTGTGTGTATGAGTGTGTGCGTGTGTGTCTGTGAATGTATACACAAAAGTAAGTCTGAGTGTATGTGGGTGTGTGCCATGCACATCAGCGTGACTATAGTGATTTATCGATCACACGATCACAGCAGAGCCTCGGATCAGAGCATAGTTGTGTGTGTATATGTGTGTGTGTGTGTGTGTGTGTGTGTGTGTGTGTGTGTGTGGTAAAGAGCTTCATGTACCTAGAAAGTATAATATCATCAAATGGCAAATCAGAAGACGAGATCGAAAATAGATGTAATAAGGCAAATCAACTCATTGGACAAATGGCACCAATACTAAAGAACAAACATGTACCAATAACTACTAAGAAAGCACTTTACAACATAATCTTCTTACCAGCTCTATGCTACCAATGCCAAATCTGGACAATGAAAGAAAAAGAGAAAATACAAACAAATCACAATAACAGATATGAGATTCCTGAGAAGAATACCCAATGTATCAAGAAGAGATAAGATCAGAAATGAAGAAATCTGAACTAAAGTAGGGGTTATAGCAGCGCTAGATTCTATTAGAAGGTAGCAAGTCATATAGTTTGGCTATGCAACTAGGTTACCAACTAACATCATACCACAACAAGCAATGATGTACAGACCAGAGGGAAGCAGAGGAAGAGGCCGACCATGTAAACGATGGACGCAGAGAATAGCAGAGTCCATGGGAATATCGATACATGAAGCCCATAAGCGGGCACTCTCCCGCTGTTTATACTTCACACCGACACCACAAGGTACAAAAGGAACAAGATCTCCCCCGATGTGTCTCCACCTTGCCGTGGTGGGGGAGCTTGCGTGTCCCATCGACCCCATGTGCTTGCAGATGGATGAAAAACTACATATCGGACAGCTCATGGGATAGGGACCAGACTAAGAGAGACACAACCTGCTGCTCTGCAGGTAGACTGAGGATAACAGTCAAAATTTAAGCTCCGGCGAACGAAGCCACAATCTTGGTCCAGATACTTACACAAACGCCTCCACCGATAATGGAGGTGAGATACTGGGCACGCTACATGCCCAGTTCAGATACTTGTCCGAAGGCTCTCAGCTGGTGGATATGAGGGATCCCCGGATGAGAGGGCCTGGCCGTTTCTCGCTCACTGCTGTACGGAGGTAAGGTGCTGAGCCGGCAGCACATGTAGCCTACCTCGTGAGCGAGTACTAAAAGGTGTAAAAACACCTCGGTCGCACGTTCCGATGAAAGTCTTTAACTGTACTCATGGAGTGAGTGTAGTCAAAGGTGGAAAATTGTCTCGATGACACGAAATGGAACGCCTGGCTTGCGAATCCATTACGTGGCAGACCAAAGGAAAAGCTTGCTGTGTGGAAGTCGAAATAAGAGTCTAACTTGTCTCGAACCTGAGGAAGGCTAACCTCATTAAAAATGCCCGCTGAAGCCGGAAGTGTCAGCCTACGGGCGGCAAAATAAAAATGGCACTACGCAACTACGTCCGAGTGAAATGTCTTTCGTGACCGGAAAAGCTCTAACTAGTCTTCCCTCGTGCTAGGAAAATCTACCTTGTTTCCGAATGCCGCTCTTGCTCGGAACAGCTCTGACTAGGTAGTTCTCCTAATGTCCTTCGTGCCTGGAACAGCTCTGAAGGGCACAGAGACAAGCACATGTCCGAACCGAAAACTCGCTGAGTGGATACCGTCTGCAGACTGGCCTGGTTTGTGCGGGAGCGGCCCGTGGTGAAGGAACGCCCAATATGTTGAAGTGAGGATTTAAAGCAGCCATGAGCAGGACGTGACGATTCCCTCGGTAAGCCCAGGACCAGGGCGCTATGTATCGGCCCTCCAAATATGGAAGCAGCCTTGGATGGCGGAAAATGCTATGGACTGTCCCTGCCTTCCTCTGAGGGATGACCGTTGTCTTCGACCGTTCCAACTTGGCCAGCTGGGTTGTAGATGGCACCACAAAAGTGAGAGTCTCCCAGGAATGCTACCTGGTCAAAAAAGCACGCTGTCGTCGGATGTGTTGGCCTACGGGTTTCGGCCCAAGGGCGCATAACAGACACACCGCAATCACATCTGAAAAAAACATTCCGGATGAACGAAAAGAAGAAGAAGAAAGGAACAAGATGAGATGAGATGAGACTGGCATTCACCCTTCTATCTGAAATATACAAAACATATACTCCCACAGTGATTTAATTTGCCTACCACGGTAATTAGCCGGTCTCTCTGGCTGTGGGGTTACAACACTTTCTCTCTGTAATCCCGTTTATCACGCAGAGTCTCGTAGCGGAGCGAGGGCTGAGGCGGTTCGACCCCTGCTCGTGACTTGCGGGATATTGAGCCGGCCGCTCAGAAAGCAATGGCAAACTACTGAGCGTAATCTTGCCAAGAGATCAACATACAGCTGAAAGATGCTGGTGTTGACAGCTAAGTCCTGTAAAGGATATGCTAAACAAAATTTAAAAAAAAAACAAAAAAAAAAAAAAACCACGGTAATTAGCCTTGGTAGGCAATTAAAATTACCGTGGTAATATATGTATTGTACATTTCAGCTTGATGGATTTATTTCATTGCTTTAGTTTATGTTATTTGATTCCCGCAGTACGCACCCAGCCAGGTGTGCAATCAAGTGTTTTTTGTTGTCGTTATTTAAACAGTTACATGTTTTAAAAAATAGCTATATTTCTGAATCTATCAGCATCGTCTTCACAGCAGTCTCCTGTCCGCACCATTTCTTCTTGTCCATTCTAATTACAAACATCACTAACAGAACTCTGGGCAAGCATTAATTAGGTGAACTGTGCCGGAGTGTATCTTTCTGTGGACAGCTTTGAAGTAGGGCGCAGAAACTGTTACTGGCCAGGGGTAGATAATCTAAAGATGCATCGTATCAGAACTCTCCCCTTTCAGGCGGTAGAGATGGTCCACAGATGCCTGGGTATTCCAATGGTGTGACAACCAGATGCCCTCTGTGCAAGATATATGGACGGAGAATTGGTCAATATGGGAGGGAGAGGAACGTCATGGTTGTTGTTGAAATTTTTAGATAGATAAAGATATTGGACATTTCTTTCTTTCTATCTTTCTTTCTTTCTTTCTTTCTTTCTTTCTTTCTTTCTTTCTTTCTTTCTTTCTTTCTTTCTTTCTCTTTCTTTCTTTCTTCTTTCTTTCTTTCTTTCTTTCTTTCTATAATTAATTTTTTCAGTGTCAGTACCCTGCCTCTGTTCATTCTCTTCCCTCATTGTCCCATGAGCTGATTTGATTGCAGACCCAAGGAGGGGTACATAGCTGTACAGCTCACGGATCAACATCAGCCGTGTAACATTGTGTAAACTTATAAGTAGTTGTATCAGTGTCTAAGCAACTAGAAAATCGATAGTCTTAGAGATGTTGATATACAGACGAACATGCTGTATGTCATGGAAACAAAAACAATCAACTACAGAGGTTCTAGAAAAACTGTTAATGCAAAAAATGCGCTGATGAAAGAAATAACAAAGGAGCAAGAGAAATATTTCTGCCACGTTAAAAGACATAACACTCTTATATAAACTATACTGCAGGGCAAGGTTGAGGGCAAGCGAGCAAGAGGCAGACAACGATACAAGTGGGAAGATAACATCAAGAGATGATCGAACACCAATCTTACAGAATGTACAATCAAGGCGAGAGACAGGCAGTGATGGAGATCCATTGCAGCCAACCTTCATTGTGGAGACGGCACCTGATTGATTTATCAGTGTCTGTTTATTGTTTGTGTGCTGTCGAAGGTTCTAGATGCAACGTTCATTTTGCCACTTGTGATTGTGCTTAGTGTAATGTCTCTCTTTCAAATTATTTTATCTATCTATCTATCTACTTCATCGGAGTACAGAGTGTTGACCAGATACTCTGGTAATTCCCCGTCGAACCATTCTCTCTAGGCTCTGATGATGTATCTACTCTTCAACACAACACACATGATCCCAAAGGGTCCTAAATACATTTAGCCTTATCATGCACCAATACCTCACTCAACAGTGCAGACACAGCCAATCTGTCCGCCTGCTAGTTTCCCGCCACACTAGCGTGTCCTGGGTGAAAAGATCCAACAAATCCTGCCTGTCTTTGAGTTTGTATTCCATTAAAGCATGCCCCTCTACACGAAGCAATCATGTCTTCACAATTCTCAGCAAGCTCTATGAGTTCGTTACAATCAAGATACGTGTGTGCTTTATGTCCTCCTGGCAACGGAACCGCGCAGTGACTGCCTCCACCTCAATTCTCATATGGATGTGTCCCATACAAGAATATGTCACATACAAGGATGTGCCCAATACAAGGATGTGTCCCATACAAGGATGTGTCCCATACAAGAATGTTTCCCAAACAAGGATGTGTCGAACACAAGGATGTGTCCCATAAAATAACGTGTCCCATACACGGATGTTTCCCATAAAATAACGTGGCCCATACAAGGATGTGTCCCACACAACGATGTGCCCCATTCAAGGATGTGTCCCATACAAGGATGTGTCCCTTACAAGGATGTTTCCCATACAATGATGTGTCCCATAAAAGGATGTTTCCCATAAAATAACATGTCCCATACAAGAATGTGTCCCATACAATGATGTGTCCCATACAAGGATGTGTCAACACAAGGATATGTCCCATACAAGAATGTGTCCCATACAAGGATTGTCCCATACATCGATGTGCCCCATACAAGGATGTGTCCCATACAAGGATGTGTCCCATACAAGGATGTGTCAACACAAGGATATGTCTCATACAAGAATGTGTCCCATACAATGATGTGTCCCATACAAGGATGTGTCCCATACAAAGATTGTCCCATACAAGGATGTGTCCCATACAAGGATGTGTCCCATACAAGGATGTGTCCCATACAAAGATTGTCCCATACAAGGATGTGTCCCATACAAGAATGTGTCCCAAACAAAGATTGTCCCATACAAGGATGTGTCCCATACAAAGATTGTCCCATACAAGGATGTGTCCCATACAAGAATGTGTCCCAAACAAAGATTGTCCCATACAAGGATGTGTCCCATACAAGGATGTGTCCCATACAAGGATGTGTCCCATACAAGGATGTGTCCCATACAAGAATGTGTCCCATACAAAGATTGTCCCATACAAGGATGTGTCCCATACAAGAATGTGTCCCATACAAAGATTGTCCCATACAAGGATGTGTCCCATACAAGGATGTGTCCCATACAAGGATGTGTCCCATACAAAGATTGTCCCATACAAGGATGTGTCCCACACAAGGATGTGTCCCATACAAGGATGTGTCCCATACAAGGATGTGTCCCATACAAAGATTGTCCCATACAAGGATGTGTCCCATACAAAGATTGTCTCATACAAGGATGTGTCCCATACAAAGATTGTCCCATACAAGGATGTGTCTCATACAAGGATGTGTCCCATACAAGGATGTGTCCCATACAAGGATGTGTCCCATACAAGGATGTGTCCCACACAAGAATGTGTCCCACACAAGGATGTGTCCCATACAAGGATGTGTCCCGTACAAGGATGTGTCCCACACAAGGATGTGTCCCACACAAGGATGTGTCCCATACAAGGATGTGTCCCACACAAGGATGTGTCACATACAAGGATGTGTCCCATACAAGGATGTGTCCCACACAAGGATGTGTCCCACACAAGGATGTGTCCCATACAAGGATGTGTCCCATACAAGGATGTGTCCCATACAAGGATGTGTCCCATACAAGGATGTGTCCCATACAAGGATGTGTCCCACACAAGGATGTGTCCCACACAAGGATGTGTCCCATACAAGGATGTGTCCCACACAAGGATGTGTCCCATACAAGGATGTGTCCCACACAAGGATGTGTCCCATACAAGGATGTGTCCCACACAAGGATGTGTCCCATACAAGGATGTGTCCCATACAAGGATGTGTCCCATACAAAGATTGTCCCATACAAGGATGTGTCCCATACAAAGATTGTCCCATACAAAGATTGTCCCATACAAGGATGTGTCCCATACAAGGATGTGTCAACACAAGGATATGTCTCATACAAGAATGTGTCCCATACAATGATGTGTCCCATACAAGGATGTGTCCCATACAAAGATTGTCCCATACAAGGATGTGTCCCATACAAAGATTGTCCCATACAAGGATGTGTCCCATACAAAGATTGTCCCATACAAGGATGTGTCCCATATAAGGATGTGTCCCATACAAGGATGTATCCCATACAAGGATGTGTCCCTACAAGGATGTGTCCCATACAAGGATGTGTCCCATACAAGGATGTGTCCCACACAAGAATGTGTCCCATACAAGGATGTGTCCCATACAAGGATGTGTCCCACACAAGGATGTGTCCCATACAAGGATGTGTCCCATACAAGGATGTGTCCCACACAAGGATGTGTCCCATACAAGGATGTGTCCCGTACAAGGATGTGTCCCACACAAGGATGTGTCCCATACAAGGATGTGTCCCATACAAGGATGTGTCCCACACAAGGATGTGTCCCATACAAGGATGTGTCCCACACAAGGATGTGTCCCATACAAGGATGTGTCCCACACAAGGATGTGTCCCATACAAGGATGTGTCCCATACAAGGATGTGTCCCATACAAGAATGTGCCCCATTCAAGGATGTGTCCCATACAAGGATTGTCCCATACACGTATGTGTCCCATACACACTGCCTTGTGTCCATTGTGCTTCTCAGGATCACTCGCATAGTTTCATTCTGAATGCGAACAAATTCGTTTCATTGATATGTCATTTGTGTCTATTATATGAAGTAATCATCGAGTGGAGTATTACACTAATAAATAAATACAAACTCACCAAACCCGACACCCCACATTGTGCCAACAGCTTCGGCGGAGGATAAAAGTTGTGAGCATAGAAGTCTTACCCTAGTGCGAGGGAATGCAACCTAAATACTACATGTCATGGCAAGGCAGACCAGGCCCTAAGCCCTGGTTGGCAATTGGTCTAAGATGAATGCTCCGACAGGCGGACAGTTAGAGCATTACTTTGCTGACTCAATCTGTCTTCTTCAATCTGTCATGTTATAGACATTTGGTGTTTACCTTTCCTCTGATGTAAACTAGGCAGACCGAGAGAGGGATCAAGATGCATGAACAACAACACATGGTCTGTAAAAGCAGCCCAAGCTTTATGCCATGTAGAAGTATAACTCCATTTGATAAAACTATCTTGCATCAAGACGACAAGACGCCAGTCAATCAAATACAGGGAGACGATATGAGAATATGTAAATGGTTAACGAGTGAATAAAGTTCAGAAGTCAAGAACGTTTTCATACGCATTAAAGTGCATTTGGCATACGGTTCGATTCACAAATTGGCCAGTACGGATGTTTACAAAATAAGGAAAGGTTTATGTACCCAAACTTTATCTGTGGTTAGTTAATCCCACGACTAGCCTTTTTGGAAAAGAGCCAAACAACTCGGAGGACCCGAGAGCGATTTTTCCGCATATCCTTTACAGGACATCGCTGTCAACACCATCATTTTACCACTGTTGTTGATTTCTTGTCAAGATTACGCTCAGTAGTTTGCCATTGCTTTCTGAGCGGCCAGCTCACTTATCCCGTAAGTCACCAACGCGGCGAGAACCGCTACCAATTCTCGCGCGCTGCGTTACCCTACGTGGATAAACGGGATTACGGAGAACGTCGTTTAACGCCTAGGCCAGGGTGACCGGCACCCGAGAGCCATTGCACGCCTTAAAACTTTACAACTCCCTCGGCAGTTGGAAAGGGGCGAGCCAAATGGACCGCCATTGAGGCATACTTCAAAATGTGAACACTAACCATGGTCGGCGTGTTTGAGAGGTTTAACGGCTTAAACTGTCGCTTCTGGTCATGGTGTTTTTGTGTTCGGTCTCTTGGACTTAAATCTTGACTTCTCGTCTTTGACTTGGCGACGTAAATAACAATTAACCCTGAAGTCGGAGAGAGTTCGCCAAATCGCGAGGGAAACTGGTAATAAGGAAAGCCACCCCTACCGCAAAATCAGTCCAGTGCATTTATTGGTAATCGCAATTACTAACAGCTGTAGCATGGTGTCTGGACTATCTACGAGTTCAAAGCGAACGTATGCAAAGGAAAGAAAAAAAGAAATAATAATTATTAAAATCAAAAAAGAAAACAAAAAACAACAACAAAAGTTGCATCATCATATGCCATGCCGATATGCGAAAGGCGGTGATTGTCCGACATCACACGCTATAATCAGAGTCGTGGATCAGCTCAGCATTCTTGTCTCGACCATACCACGTGGCCAAGCCATCCAGGTATTTATTTTTCAACCTTTCCTTTGTTCTCTTCCCCTCAATCTTGCCAGTTGTCACCAAGTTCTCCAAACGTGTCCAAAAAGTGTGACTGTCTATGCCTAATTTATCTCAGTTTGTGGTTTTCATTTGTTTCTTGTAGGACTTGGTCGTTGGTTTTTCTGCCTGTCCATGGTATTTTTTGCATTTTCCACAGAAACTACATTTTCACAGCCATCAGATGTTGTTCAGCTTGTATGGTCATTGTCCACGCTTCACATCCTTACAAATGTACAGGTTCTATGTAGCACATCAACACTCTTTTTCTCGTTGCAAATGACATATTTTTATTGGTCAGTATGTGTTTCATTTTTCAAAAGGTTACCTTCGCCAACGGCTTACAAAACTATAAATAGCATGTCTGATTCTGTTATGAACGCTATGAGTTCCTTACTACATTACTTATACCGGCTACGAAGTTCGTGCTCTGTGCGGACACTGCTATAGTGCGTATTTAGACAGCCTTCTACAACGAACGTGATAATGTGCCGAAATCAAAAATCAAAACAAAACAATTAGAATAGGATCGCGAGCAAACACAAATTGTGAGAACCCCTGATGGAACGCTCAGATACCCTCGCTTAACGCACTATTCAGGGACATGACCGCTTAAGACCTGCCAATTAAAACGTGCCAGATATTCCACGTTTGTGAACATCAAAGGACCGTCTATTCCTTTGACTCGCCTAAATCTGTCGGCAGCCAGTCCGTCCCCTACTCATGGAGTGTTCACATGAACTCGGCATGCGCCCAGTGGGTTAGGAGTTGATACCGTTGTAATTACGTGTGCACATGAGCTGTTGCAAGTTTACTGTGAGCACAATAAACTGCGGGGGTGGGGAAGTGGTGAGGGGGGGGGGGGGAAATGTCAGCCGTACTTTAGAATCAGAGAAGCTAGTTCAATGTTGGGGTATGATGTGATAATCTCATGTTAGATACGGTAGTTGGGGTATGATGTGATAATCTCATGTTAGATACGGTAGTTGGGGTATGATGTGATAATCTCATGTTAGTTACGGTAGTTGGGGGTATAATGTGATAATCTAATGTTAGATACGGTAGTTGGGGGTATAATGTGATAGTCTAATGTCAGATACTGACTGGCATCTTGCCGTCTTGATAGGCGATAGTTTGTTTAAATGGAGATATACCTCTCCATAACACAAAGCTCGGGCTGGATTTAGAGACCATGTGTTGCCCATGCAGCAAAGTCCATCTCTCCGCCTGTCTAGTTTACTCCAGGGGAAGGGTAACACCAATACGTCTGGAACAAAACAAGCTGCAGAAGCTGGCGGATCAATAAAGCAGTGCTTTAACTGTCCGCCTGTCAGAGCTTCCATCCTAGACCAGTTGCTACCAAGACTTAGGGCCTGGTCTGAGCTGCCATGACATTTAGTCTTTAGGTTGCATCTCCTCGCACTAGGGTAAGGCTTGTACCCTCCCATTTGCACTCCTCTGTCCGAAGCCATTGGCGCAATGTGAGGTGTCGGGTTGGTGGTGTCGCCCATAATTCGGCTCTAAAAGAAAGCAGGTAGTACCGTCTTACTGTCCTACTGTAGTTAGGGTGTAAAGTGATAATCACATGTTAGATACTTGTCGTAATAAGTGTCGTCCCTGGGGTGAGGGGAATCAACACCTACATTCTTTTAACCCCATATCATTATCTTGAGGATCTTCTGGATTTCTGTCCACAAAACCCCGTCAGTCCTTGGATCTCTCTCTCTCTCTCTCTCTCTCTCTCTCTCTCTCTCTCTCTCTCTCTCTCTCTCTCTCTCTCTCTCTCTCTCTCTTACCACTGGACCATGCCCCCCTCCCCCTCATCCTTTTCCAAAACATACTACACAACTCTCACTTCTAAAAAAATGACAAATTAATTTATTAAAGAAAAGTGTCAGGTATGTGCAAAGTGTATGTGTAGAATGTCTGTCGTATAATCTAGAGTGTATGCAGAATCAGACCGAACAGTTCAGGAGAAAAGTCTGCTTCATCACAGTACCGGCCACACAACAGCACCATAGATCAAGTACAGAAGGACCTCACCAAATGATACGTCTCTCCGGCCAGATGTCGACTTCCTCCAGTAGCTCTTGGATAGTTCTATGTAACATGTTGAAGCTAGTTCTATATAACATGTAACATCTAGTTCTATATAATATGGTGAAGCTAGTGTTTTGTAACATGTTAAAGCTATTTCTATGTAACATGTTACAGATAGTTCTATGTAACATATTCAAACTAGTTCTATGTAACATGCTAAAGCTAGTTCTATGTAACATGTTAAAGCTAGTTCTGTGTAACATCTTGCAAACAGGTCTTTCTAACATATTTGAACTAGTTCTACGTAACATGTAAGAATTCTTTTTCTAACCTACAATGGCAGGGATTTATCTCATAAGATGTTATACCTTCTTGTAATGCAACCTTTGTTTGTCCTAGTCTGTTCTTATTCTCTGCAATACACCTTCCATCTGCTGTTATGTGTATACCTCGAGATTTGCATTTACTTGTCCCAAATAAATACAGCTGACTTTAATTGTCCAAATACGCATGGTGGGTCTCGTTGTTATTACTGATACATCTGTCTTTCTGTTATTGAAGCTAAGGCTTATTCTAACAAATTTCTGGCGAGGGACACTGGTAATGGAGAAAGCTAATTCAAATGCAAAATGCAGTTTAGTGCTACTAGACCACGTTTGAGATTAAAGCAAGCGAGAGCAAAATTTTAAAAAAAATACACTTTCTACAGCAACTATATTTCTGTTTGTCTGTATAATTCTGTCAGTTATTCTTGCAGTCGGGGAGCGGCTGGCCGAGTGGCTAGAGTGCCGGGCTCTCATTCGTGAGAATCTGGTTCGAATCCTCGGTAAGATGTGGAGCTTTTTCTGTCCCGGGGGCAAAAAGAAAACTCTAACCTGCACAGTTCGCGGTGACTGCACTAGCCATGCGGCCTTAATTCCTCAGGCTCAAGACCCCTGTCCTACACGGCAAGGTACTATATAGGCAGTAAATGACAGTATATTCTTGCAGTCTACCTCTTTGTCAGCTGTTATTTACATTGTAAGATTAACACGCGAGGTGAGGTGGACACTTACCTTCCTCGTCGCCCTGCCTACCCAGACAGTTCCAAGAAAAATTCTGAATCTTATCAGGATCCCGTGTTTATGTGGCTAGGTCGACTACATAGCCATATGCCTAGACGAAATAAGCCTGCCTCTGTGAGAGTCAAAACCCAGACTATTGTCTTGGCAGACAGGCTAACTAACCTCTGAATGAATAAAGAAAGTAAATAATGATAAACGACAGGAAACAGAATAAGAGATAGAAAATAAGGCAGGGAGTTCATTCATTCATTCATTCATTCATTCATTCATTCATTCATTCATTCATTCATTCATTCATTCATTCATTCATTCATTCATTCATTCATTCATTCATTCATTCATTCATTCATTCATTCATTCATTCATTCATTCATTCATTCATTCATTCATTCATTCATTCATTCATTCATTCATTCATTCATTCATTCATTCATTCATTCATTCATTCATTCATTCATTCATTCATTCATTCATTCATTCATTCATTCATTCATTCATTCATTCATTCATTCATTCATTCATTCATTCATTCATTCATTCATTCATTCATTCATTCATTCATTCATTCATTCATTCATTCATTCATTCATTCATTCATTCATTCATTCATTCATTCATTCATTCATTCATTCATTCATTCATTCATTCATTCATTCATTCATTCATTCATTCATTCATTCATTCATTCATTCATTCATTCATTCATTCATTCATTCATTCATTCATTCATTCATTCATTCATTCATTCATTCATTCATTCATTCATTCATTCATTCATTCATTCATTCATTCATTCATTCATTCATTCATTCATTCATTCATTCATTCATTCATTCATTCATTCATTCATTCATTCATTCATTCATTCATTCATTCATTCATTCATTCATTCATTCATTCATTCATTCATTCATTCATTCATTCATTCATTCATTCATTCATTCATTCATTCATTCATTCATTCATTCATTCATTCATTCATTCATTCATTCATTCATTCATTCATTCATTCATTCATTCATTCATTCATTCATTCATTCATTCATTCATTCATTCATTCATTCATTCATTCATTCATTCATTCATTCATTCATTCATTCATTCATTCATTCATTCATTCATTCATTCAGTAGCATGTCCTTTGCAGAGCCTCTCTCCAATAACAACGTTCGGGAAAATGTATCGGTCATAAGCATGATGTCCCGCTACCAATACACCCATCTGGAGATCATTTGCCACACCCTGCACTCATCTTCTCTTTCAGGTTGTATTTTCTTCCTCTCTTCCCAGGAATATTCCCCTCCATTATTGTTCTCTCCAAACTTTCATAACGTTTCAGGTGACCAAAATATTTTAATCTTCTTTGTTTTATCGTCTTTAGTAGCTAATCTTCTTCAATATTCAGATCTTGCCGTTTGTATGCATTTGTTCTTTTCTGTATCCAAGATATTCTTAGAACTCGTCAATTAAATTTATATTCAAAGGCATTTATGCGTGTTCAGTTTGTTTAATAAGTGTATGTTGCAATGGGGAAGATGTGTGCTCTTAATAATCTAATTTTTGTCATTAAGTTCTCCAATCCATTTCTTCTCATAACATGTCCAAAAAATTTTGACTACGTCTAATTTCTCTAATCAATTTACGATTTTCATTTGTTTCCTGTAGTACTTGGTCATTGGTTTTTCTGTCTGTCCATGGTATTCTTTGCATTTTCCTCAGAAACCACATTTCTGCAGCCATCAGATGTTTTTCAGGTTGACTGTACATTGTCCAAGTTTCACATCCATACAAAAGAACAGGCTCTATGTATCCCCTCAACACTCTTTTTCTCGTTTCAATTGACATCTTTTTATTTGTGAGAATGTTTTTCATCTTGCTAAAGGCTACTTTCGCCATGGCGATTCTTTTTCTAATCTCTTCAATTCATCTCCCATAAGATGTTATTACTATTCCGAGATAATTGTACCGATTCACTTGTTGAAGAATATTCCCATTTACTTGTATATTACATTGTGGTACTTCATTCTTCCTAGTGACGACCATAACCTGTGTCTTCTTACAATTTAATTCCAACCCCAGCTGCTCACTGTGTACCACAACTGCGTCTACTAATTGTTGTAGATCTTGTGCATTGTCTGCAATCAGTACTGTACCATCTGCATATCTAATGTTACTGATGTTTCGTCCTCTAATGCTGATTCCATTTATATCTTCTATATTTCTGAAAATATTTTCACTGTATAGGGAAAAAAGATCTGGAGACATTACACATCCCTGCCTAACACTTCTCTTAATAGGTTGATATTGTCCCACTTCATTATCAATCCTTATGGCAGCTTGTTGTTTCCAATATATGTTTTTTATAAGCCTAATGTCTTTCCCATCAATTTGTAGATCTGCAAGCATATCCATCATGATGACATGTCTAATTCTATCAAAAGTCTTTGTGTAGTCAATAAAGCAAAGATGTATATCCTTGTTTACTTCTATAGCACGTTCAATGTTCGCAGCATATACACAGCATTTACTGTACCCTTTCCTTCTACAAACCCGCATTGTTCTTCCCCTATTTCAGGTTGTATTTTCTTCCTCACTCTTTGCATTATGATTCGCCTTAAGACTGATCATCTACTGGCCACTAAATGAATAAAGATCGAAAAGCACGATAAATGAAAGAAGACAGAATGAAAAATAGAAAATAAAGGGTGATAGACATGGCGGAATCAATAAGAGCACTTGTTCTCAAACATCTGGTGTGCTGATGCCGGGGTTGCGAGTTCAACCCATTCACCGCTCAGTTTGACCAAAATGTTGACTTCTCGTCCTTGACATGGGGACGCAAATTACAAGTACCTCAGAAGTCGAAGTCTGATGGCGAGGGACACTGGTAATGGGGACACTAAGTCACACTCAAAAATCAATCCGGTGCATTAGATGTAGTAGCATGTCCATGGACTATGCTTGAATTCAAAGCGAGCTAGTGCAACATTTTTTATAACAATTTACAACAAAAACAGTGAGAAGAAGACACATAACTGCCACAGAGACATCACCCAGACCATAGTCTTGACAGTCAGGATTACTAACCACTGAATTAATAAAGAACGAGAAATGAAAGAAGACAGGGTGAAAGATAGAAAAGACAGCAGAGAGAAGAAGAGAAACAACTGCGACAGGGCCAAAGGAAGCTTCAGCTGTAAGAAAACAACAGTCCGGATGTTCTGTGGTAGTCTACAATCATCATCACAATCTCCAAATTCAGCTGTCCACTTGCTCACTGGACACGGCAAGACATCACAAGTAGCAATACTTCACACGTGTGTCCGGTCTCCGTGACCGGAAGCGGTCACTTACCGCATCCAGCTTCTACATAAAAGAAAACCACCAACAAATGGCGACCCAACCACGGGACTCATCAGTCGCCAGGCTCAAGAGCTACTCAAGAAAACGACCTGTTTGTTACTTTGGCGGCGACATCCTTTGAAGTTAATATCCGTGCCCTTGTGACCGATCCAGCAACACAACAGTGTCTTCTGACATTTCCACAAGAACAGCTACAAGTAGTAAACAGAACTAGGTGTCCAAGATGAGAAGAATTAAATTAATGCAGTACATTATTTGTTGGGAAACGGTTACATCTGTTGATAAGAAAACAAGAAAGATTGATTAATGTTGAATGTTGGGAAATAAAGTGATATCAAGAAGAATATCAGCCATCTCTATGTCGTGAGCAGCAACAACACAGGTGGTGGCTATTGATCGGAGACAGTGAAAACAATACAAGACTACACAAAGCGGTGACAGGCAAGACCAGGTGAAATACTAAAGTAAAACTACAGGACCCTTTTACAAGCCCTGAGGTCTATATGGCCTTACCTCCCTATTTGTATAAACCAATGGGCGGACATTCGATGGGAGATATCGTCAAAATCATGCCGGCGGCCTTTTCTTTCCTGCACATTTCCTGGTTACCTTTTAAGGCTGGGTTGAATCGGGAGCCTAGTTCACTTAAAAATAAAATCCCTGATTTGATGAGGATTCAATCAATATCAATCAGGTGGGGTTCTAGTCACAGAGGTCCAGCCGCTCCTTTTGAGTGCATTGGGTGTTTGAATAAGTGTGATGTATTCCCACCAAGCGTGGAGTGAACAAGAAAATTAAACACAATATGCTGCGCAATATCAAATATTGTATATCAGTTACTCATTATCACTCTTTTGTAGCCCTGGATTATACACAAACACTTACAGTTACCCGCAAACCCAAACACGCATACACAATTACGTACCAGCTCGAGCACGCGCGCACAAACATGCAGACACATAACACATCCCGACAAACGCCATTCCAATTTCTAAAAGTCATTGTTATAGACCGATATGAGAGTATCCTTTCGGAAAATAAATTACTTTTCTATCATATTTACTACAGAGAGATAGAGAGGGAGAGGGGAGAGAGAGAGAGAGAGAGAGAGAGAGAGAGAGAGAGAGAGAGAGAGAGAGAGAGAGAAGAGAGATTGAGAGAAAAAAGAGAGAAAGGGCGAGAGATAGAAAGTAAGAAAGAAAGGAAGAAAGAGGACGAGAAGAGAGAGAAAGACAAAGAGAGAGAGAGAGAGAGAGAGAGAGCGAGAGAGAGAGAGAGAGAGAGAGAGAGAGAGAGAGAGAAGAAGAAAGAGAGACAGAAATCGTTTAGCTCTTTGTGTCACAATATAATTATAACAATATAATGTTCAGACCACATTTTGCCATATTTGTTGAGCATATGGATATGCTTTATTGACTATACAAAGGCTTTTGATAGCATTAGACATGTCAACATGGTGGATATGCTTGCAGATCTACAAATTGATGGGAAAGACATTAGACTTATAAAAAACATATATTGGAAACAACAAGCTGCAATAAGGATTGATAATGAAATGGGACAGTATCAGCCAATTAAGAGAGGTGTTAGGCAGGGATGTGTGATGTCTCCAGATCTTTTTTCCCTGTACAGTGAAAATATTTTCAGAAATGTAGAGGATATAAATGGAATCAGCATTGGAGGACGAAACATCAATAACTTTAGATATGCAGATGATACAGTATTAATTGCAGACAATGCGCAGGACTTGCAACAATTAGTAGATGCGGATGTTGTACACAGTGAGCAACTGGGGTTAGAATTAAATTGTAAAAAGACTCAGGTTATGGTCGTCAGTAGGAAGGAAGAAGTGCCACAATGTAATATACAAGTAAATGGAAATATTCTTCAACAAGTGAATCGGTACCTCCCCGGATGTGTCTCCACCTTGACGTGGTGGGGGAGCTTGCGTGTCCCATAGACCCCATTTGCTTGCTGATGGATGAAAAACTGCATATCGGACAGCTTATGGGATAGGGACCAGACTAAGAGAGACACAACCTGCTGCTCTGCAGGTGAGACTGAGGATAGAAGTCTAAAATTTAAATCAGGCGTACGAAGGCAGAAGTTCTTGGTCCGGACAAAACACTAAAGGCTCCCTGTCGAGGGCTGTGGCTGAACGCCTCTAAGCCACAAACCCTCGGACCTGAGAGCCGAGCCGATACCCACCTTTCGAAAAATAAAGGCGTGATACTGAGCAAGCTACATGCTCAGGTCTGATACAAGTTCGAAGGCTCTCAGCTGGGGGATATGAGAGATTCCCGGATGAGAGGGCCAGGCCGTTTCTCGTTCACCGATGCACAAAGGTAAGGTGCTGAGCCGGCAGCACAAGTAGCCTACCTCGTGAGCGAGTAAAAAAAGTCAAAAAAGTGCCCCAGTCGAAGAAAATGGTTGCGAAAACTGTCTGTTTCTAACTCATAGAGAGTGTCGACAAAAGTGGAAGAACGTCTCAATGACGCAAAATGGAATGCACGGCGAGCGAACCTATTGCGTGGTCCGAAAGCAAAAGCTTACCGAGTGGGTGTCGCTCGCAGTCTGACCGTCCCCGGTGTGTGCTTGAGCGATCAGTGGCAAACGAGTTGCCCAACACCTGGAAGTGAGGACTAAAGCAGCCATGAGCAGGACGTGGCAACTCCTCGGGTGAGCCCAGTCACAGAGCAATATGTGCCGGCTCTGCAATTATGGAAGCCTCCTTGGATAGCGAGGGAATGCCCATGTCCTGCCCCTGCCTTCCCTTGAGGGCCGACCACGATGTCGTTCATCGTTCTATCTTGACCAGCTGAGATGTTAGCGACATCACAACAGTCCAACGTGCCTCGAAACCAGAGGAAGGCTAACCTCATTAAAAAATGCCCGCTGAAGTCGGAAGTGTCGTCCTACGGGTGGTAAACTAAAAATTGACACTACGCAATTACGTCCGAGTGAAATGTCTCGTCAGAATGTCTCTCGTGTTAGGAACAGCTCTGACTACCTAGTTTCCGAATGCCGCTCTTGTTCGGAACAGCTCTGACTAGGTAGTTTTCCGAATGTCTGTCGTGCCTGGAACAGCTCTGACGGGCGCAACGACAAGCACATGTCCGAAAACTCGCTGAGTGGATGCCGACTGCAAACCTGTCTGGTTTGTGCGGGAATGACCCGGGGCAAACGAAATGACCAATATATTGAAGTGAGGATTTAAAGCAGCCATGAGCAGGACGTGACGATTTCCCTCGGTGAGCCCAGATCCAGGGCGTTATGTGTCGGCCCTGCAACTATGGAAGCAACCTTGGATGGCGGAAAATGCCATGGACTGTCCCTGCCTTCCTTTGAGGGATGACCGTTGGCCTCGACCGTTCAACCTTGGCCAGCATGGTTGTAGATGGTACCACAAAAGTGAGAGTCTCTCAGGAATGCTACCTGGTCAAAAAAGCACGCTGTAGTCGGAATGTGTTGGCCTACGGGTTTCGGCCCAAGGGCGCATAACAGACACACCGCATTCACATCTGAAAAAAAAAACACTCCGGATGAACGAAAAGAAGAAGAAGAAGAATCGGTACAATTATCTTGGAACAGTTATAACATCTGATGGGAGATGCCTTGAAGAGATTAGAACAAGAATCGCCATGGCGAAAGTAGCTTTTAGCAAGATGAAAAACATTCTGACCAATAAAAAGATGTCAATTGAAACGAGAAAAAGAGTGTTGAGGGGATACATAGAGCCTGTTCTTTTGTATGGATGTGAAACTTGGACAATGAGCAGTCAAGCTGAAAAACATCTGATGGCTGCGGAAATGTGGTTTCTGAGGAAAATGCAAAGAATACCATGGACAGACAGAAAAACCAATGACCAAGTACTACAGGAGACAAATGAACATCGTAGACTGATTAGAGAAATTAGACGTAGACAGTCACAATTTTTTGGACATGTTATGAGAAGAAATGGATTGGAGAACTTAGTGACAACTGGCACGATCGAGGGGAACAGACCAAGAGGAAGACCGAGAGGAAAATACCTGGATGGCTTGGCCACATGGCATGGACGAGACAGGAACACTGAGCTGATCCACGACACTGGTGATCGAGTGAAATGGCGAGTCATGACCGCCCACGCTTTCCGGCATGGCACATGATTGATTGATTGATTGATCAGATATTTGCCATACCCATCAGGGATACAGTTAGCCTTCTAGACTATGTCGTGTGGTGTTGATAATCAGAGCAGGTATGTTCTTTATTATTCTCAGATCTGTATCATCAGTGTTTAACATTTCAAATATTGTAATCCTTTCTTCGTGTTTTACCTTATCAAATGCTTGTGTGTAGTCAATAAACAACAAATATAGATCTCTGTTAATTTAAATCTTTGTTATTTGATTCATAAGTAACCAATAACACATTATTGGATTTTTTTCAATCATTGGCTGTTTTCAGGTTTTGCAGTCTTTCAACGGGTGACAAATAAGTCCTTGTTATGAGTTCACAATCATCCCGAGCGACATACATTGCATTACGTAACTCATTAGACAGGAATATGTATAATTACAACATCAAGACTCGTAGCAGAAATCTGATGTGGACATGTGAAGTGTAGTGACCATCACATTGTGTAGTGACCATCCCATTGTGTAACGCAAGGAGGGATAGTTGTCCAATCTCTCTCCCTCTCGTAGCGAACGACGAAAGGTGGAATCAAACTTTTGTCCGACTGCATTCAAACCATTATCAGCGTAAGATCATAACGGCTACAACTACGCAACCGGAACAAGTGTATTCAAATTCAGTAAAGGAATTACTTCATTATTCAATAATTTCCACCACTCACCGATCTTCCTGGCTTGAATAGACGGGATATGCACGTATTCCCATTAATAAAAAAAAAAAATGAAAGTTTGGAGAGAACAATAATGGAGGGGCATATGTCCTGGAAGAGAGGGAGAGGACGGCCAAAGAGAAGATGGGTGCAGAATGTGGCGGATGATCTCCAAATGGATCTGACGCGGAACATCTTGCTTATGGCCGAGAAGTTTTGCGGAAGGTTGTTATGGAGCGAGGTTATGCAAAGGACATGGTATTGACTGAGTGACTTAAAAAAATGATACTGCTGTCACTTATATAAGAGTTTCAGGAGCGTGCGGGGTGATTCCTTTAAAGTTTATCCCGCAGGCGACAGGCAGCATTTGCACCGATGAGATACCGCGAAAAGTAGAATAAGATTTTCAATGTGCACAGTTGGTTGCTGCAGTGCTCTAGCTCATAGATATCAATTGGGGAACTCTTTGTGGCCACTAAGACAGTTCATAAATAAACACGGATGTATTCTTTGGCGCTCATAGATGTAGAAGAAAGAAATAGAGACGAAGGAACTCAATAGACAACATAAAAATTGAAAGTTATACTTACCGACGGGGATTTGAACGTGTCCCCTCCAAATGACGACAACGCCTCGCTGCAGGAACAAGTGTACTTCAACGCGTCCTCTCCTCTAAATGTCTTTCTTCTATTTCCTTCGGCGAGAAACAATACTAGTGTTTATTTATGAATCACCCGGATCATTGATCAGAGTGTCCGACCGTATGACATGCAATTGTATCAGGTTAACCTCTTCTGGGAGTCGCCGCAAGGCTGTAGCTAGCACGCTTGCCTGTCTGTGCAGTGTGCATCTGTTCGAGTTATTTTAAAATCTGACCCAGCCAAAAATGGGTACCAGGAAATGCCCTGGGAAGTGGACCACATCGCCCATAGAGTGCCGAAGGTCTATACACACGTAAGAGGCTACCATCATGTAGCCAATACGATCAAGGCGTTTGTACACATGTCCTTTACTTACTAGCTGGTTGGACACTGTTAGAACATTGTGGGAACTCTATTGGAACACTTTGGGAACTCTATTGGAACACTCTGGGAACTCTACTGGAACATTTTGGGAACTCTATTAGAACACTTTGGGAACTCTATTGCACCACAATGTAATATACAAGTAAATGGGAATATTCTTCAACAAGTGAATCGATACAATTATCTGGGAACAGTCATAACATCTGATGGGAGATGCCTTGAAGAGATTAGAACAAGAATCGCCATAGCGAAAGTAGCCTTTAGCAAGATGAAAATCATTCTAACCAATAAAAAGATGTCAATTGAAACGAGAAAAAGAGTGTTGAGGGGATACATAGAGCCTGTTCTTTTGTATGGATGTGAAACTTGGACAATGTGCAGTCAAGCTGAAAAAAATCTGATGGCTGCAGAAATGTGGTTTCTGAGGAAAATGCAAAGAATACCATGGACAGATAAAAAAAAAACAATGACCAAGTACTACAGGAGACAAATGAAACTCGTAAATTCTCCCCCGATGTGTCTCCACCTTGCCGTGGTGGGGGAGCTTGCGTGTCCCATCGACCCCATTTGCTTGCCGATGGATGAAAAACTACATATCGGACAGCTTATGGGATAGGGACCAGACTAAGAGAGACACAACATGCTGCTCTGTAGGTAGACTGAGGATAACAGTCAAACTTTTAAATCAGGTGCACGAAGGCAGAAGTTCTTGGACCGGACAAAACTCTTAAGGCTCCCTGTCGAGGGCTGTGGCTGAACGCCTCTAAGCCACAAACCCTCGGATCTGAGAGCCGGGCCGATACCCACCTTTCGAAAAATAATGGCGGGATACTGAGCAAGCTACATGCTCAGGTCTGATACAAGTTCGAAGGCTCTCAGCTGGGGAACATGAGAGATTCCCGGATGAGAGGGCCAGGCCGTTTCTCGTTCACTGCTGCACGAAGGTAAGATGCTGAGCCGGCAGCACATGTAGCCTACCTCGTGAGCGAGTACAAAAAGTCAGAAAAGTGCCCCAGTCGAAGGAAATGGTTACGAAAACTGTCTGTATCTAACTCATAGAGTGTTGACAAAAGTGGAAGAACGTCTCAATGACGCAGAATGGAACGCACGGCGAGCGAACCTATTGCGTGGTCCGAAGTCAAAAGCAAAAGCTTACCGAGTGGATGTCGCTCGCAGTCTGACCGTTCCTGGTGTGTGCTTGAGCGATCAGTGGCAAACGAGTTGCCCAACACATGGAAGTGAGGAACTAAAGCAGCCATGAGCAGGACGTGGCAACTCCTCGGGTGAGCCCAGTCTCAGAGCAATATGTGCCGGCTCTGCAATCATGGAAGCCTCCTTGGATAGCGAGGGAATGCCCATGGTCTGCCCCTGCCTTCCCTTGAGGGCCGACCGCGATGTCGTTCATCGTTCTATCTTGACCAGCTGAGATGTTGGCGACATCACAACAGTCTAACGTGCCTCGAAACCAGAGGAAGGCTAACCTCATTAAAAAAATGCCCGCCGGAAATCGGAAGTGTCGTCCTACGGGTGGTAAACTAAAAATTGACACTACGCAATTACGTCCGAGTGAAATGTCTCGTCCGAATGTCTCTCGTGCTAGGAACAGCTCTGACTACCTAGTTTCCGAATACCGCTCTTGTTCGGAACAGCTCTGACTAGGTAGTTTTCCGAATGTCTGTCGTGCCTGGAACAGCTCTGACGGGTGCAACGACAAGCACATGTCCGTAAACTCGCTGAGTGGATACCGTCTGCAAACCTGTCTGGTATGTGCGGGAATGGCCCGGGGTTAACGAGGTACCCAATATATTGAAGTGAGGAATTAAAGCAGCCATGAGCAGGACGTGACGATTCCCTCGGTGTTCCCAGCACCAGAGCATTATGTGTCGGCTCTGCAATTATGGAAGCCACCCAGGATGGCGGAAAATGCTATGGACTGTCCCTGCCTTCCTTTGAGGGATGACTGCGAAGTCTTCGACCGTTCCAACTCGACCAGCTGGGAGGTGGACGGTACCACAAAAGTGAGAGTCTCCCAGGAATGCTAACCTGGTCAAAAATGCACGCAGAAGCCGGATGTGTTGACCTAAGGGTTTCGACCCAAGGGTGCCTAACGCACACCGCAATCACATCTGATAAAACACTCCGGATGAACGAAAAGAAGAAGAATAAACTCGTAAATTGATTAGAGAAATTAGACGTAGACAGTCAAAATTTTTAGGACATGATATGAGAAGAAATGGATTGGAGAACTTAGTGACAACTGGCAAGATCGACGGGAACAGACCAAGAGGAAGACCGAGAGGAAACTACCTCGATGGCTTGGCCACATGGCATGGACGAGACAGGAACATTGAGCTCCACGACTGTGGTGATCGAGTGAAATGGCGAGTCATGACCGCCAACGCTTTCCGGCATGGCACGTGATTGATTGATTGATTGCAACATTCTAGGAACACTAATGGAACACTTTGGGAATACTGTTGGAACATTTTGGGAACTCTAGTGGAACACTTTGGGAATGATGTTGGAACACTTTGGGAGCTCTATAGGAACACTCTAGGAACTCTATTGGAACACTCTAGGAACTCTATTGGAACACTTTGGGAACTCTATTTGAACACTTTGGGAACTCTATTGGAACACTCTAGGAACTCTATTGAAACACTTTGTGAACTCTTCTGGAACACATTGCGAATACTATTGGAACACTTTGGAAACTCTATTGTAACACTCTGGAAACTCTATTGGAACACTGGGAACTAACTCTATTGGAACAATGTTGGAACACGTTGGGAACTATTGGAACACTCTAGAAATTCTAATGAAACTCTTTTGGAACTCTACTGGAACACTTTGGGAACACTGTTGGAACACTTTGAGAACACAGCTCAGCTAGAACACTGTGGGAACTCTATTGGAAAAAATGTTGAAAGACTTTGGGAACACTGTTGGAACATTGCTAGTGTGTCGGCATCCGTGGCTGAGGTTCAGTGAACGCAATTTGTCAGCCCAGACATGCCTGGGTTGACGTCAGTTGGTGGTGATTTGCGAGCAGTTAGCCTTGCGTTGATTTTCACAGTGGTATGAGTACCGGCTATTCAGAAAGCAATAACAATCTACAGAATACAAAACTGCCTAGAATGTCGATTCTACCATTGCCTCTACCACATTCAAAAAGTCGCTTTAAATTCGACAGAGTCGACTTCATTGCACCGGGTTTTATCCCATATGGCTCGGTCTCTTTCCGTAGCGCAGAAAGCGTCGCACCAAGCACGAACTCCGTAGCTCTAGCGACGACCCACAGGAGTCTCGGAAAAATTTACCTCGTGAACCGAAGGACACGGCCCGGAATCGAACCCACAACCTTCGGAGCCCGAGTCAAACGGCTTGACCACATCGCCACGGAGACTCCAACTCCGGAGACTACCACGTTAAACCTCAAGAAAAGGTTATATTGGGGTCCATCCCTGGCTCGGATTAATAGTCCTGTGACTGAGTCAGCCGCAAGTAGAGCTTGCCCACGGTTTTACCCTCACAAGTTTATTAATTTGAAGGTGACTGTAGTCCATACGCGGCAATAGTGATGTAACTGCCTAGAGAATCAGAAAAGCCATGCAGCTAACATTTCAATCAATCAATCAGGTGCCGTCTTTACAATAAAGGTTCGTTGTAATGGATCTCCAACACTGTCTGTCTCTCGCCCCGACTGTACATTCTGTCAGGCTGATGTTCGTCCTTCTCTTGATGTTATCTTCCCAATTGTATCGTGGTCTACCTCTTGCTCGCTTTCCCTCAACCTTGCCATGCAGTATGGCTTTTATAAGAGTATAGCTAACTTTTACTTTAGTGCTATTTTAGTCCCAACAATGACATTAGTCTCCTCAAGATCTGTCCCCGATCTTACACGTGGGCACTATATATTTCACAGAGAAGAAAACTAAGAGAGGAAAGACGCTGCCCACTGCATCCCCTAATGCTGTTTATTAGTTGATGCGGAGTTATATTATATAACAGACGTATTGCAATACGGCTACTGGATTGCCTTGACATGTATGCAATCATGATTATTGCTCTTGTGCGTGATACAGAGCTAGCGATTGAGCTCCCCTGACCTTATATCTCTGTTATTGGGAAGTTTCGGCTCAATTCTCGCCTGCCTACGCCTCCTTTTACACCAAAATCTTCCTATAAATTCACGTGCCATCGCCTGTAAAGCGAAAAGCTTCCGAACATTTTAAAATGAGCTGTATTTTACCCATTAATAACCACAATTTGCTGGAGTTTTACAGTAAGCAAATGTGGGTATTATCACGGGCTGAAGTTACAGTTGCGAACACCACGATGCTCCCCACACTCGGTCCACTCACGCAATCGTATAAATAACATCAGTTCGCATTGCCTGGGCCTCCATGGGCAACACGACCTGCCAGCACGTTTTCCCTTAATTACAGGCATTTAATCTCGGTGGGCGATCCCACTGCACCAGACCTCGTGCACGAAGTGGGTTCTTTGAGGACCTTTATAATTATCACATAATCCCGGGGCACGAGGGCTCCCTCAACTGCCATCCCGCTGGTCGTTGGTCACTTTCAAGGGTGGTTGTTTGCAAAGGAGCCGATCATTTGATAGCTGACGGCCTGATATACTCAAGTATTTCGAGCCAGGAAGCGGGGACTAGATCAAACGGTTACGTGGTGATATCTCCAGCTGACAACGTCTTGTTAATGTTACTGTCTATTCTTCAGTAGCCGTGTCTTAGCGCGATTGCTAGTTTTACGGAAACACGTTAAAAGCACTGTTAGCGCATGCGAGCCACAACAGATTGACAGTAACCAGACAAGTGATAGTCGTTAAGACTGGCAGTCTGAGTCCCGGAAGTGCAGATTATTATGGACTAACGCAGGGGTGGGCAAACTACGGCCCGCGGGCCGCATGCGGCCCGCAACTGATTTTATGCGGCCCGCGAGGGCATTTAGAAATAAAACATTTTTATTTCGTTTTTAAGTTATTTTGTTGCATTTTACAGAATTTCATGTACCGTTATGATTGTTTTAACATTTTTGATAACATTTTTTTTCTAATTATCTATTTTTGTAAACAGTTCTTGACCCTCGTAATGTAATGCTTCTTCTTCTTCTTCTTCTTCTTCTTCTTCTTCTTCTTCTTCTTCTTCTTCTTCTTCTTCTTCTTCTTCTTCTTCTTCTTCTTCTTCTTCTTCTTCTTCTTCTTCTTCTTCTTCTTCTTCTTCTTCTTCTTCTTCTTCTTCTTCTTCTTCTTCTTCTTCTTCTTCTTCTTCTTCTTCTTCTTTCGTTCGCCTTAAATATCTCTATAACTGCAATGTTGCCTCTTGTATGAATTTAACTCTCCAGTTAACTCTCTCTTTTTTTCGGGGGGCTGCGTGGTCTCGAGATATGGTGTCCGCCTCGAGTATTTGAGGTCCCGGGTTCAAGCCCCGTTGATTACCGGGATATTTTCACGTGGACTTCTAGTAATAAAATTTCCCGTTGTCTCTGGGTAGTGAGATCGGACGCCCGTGTATATCGTTGCACACGTAAAAAATCCCTTGGCAGTTGGAAATAGAAAAAGAGTAGCCTAACGGCGCTGCCCGGGCAAAATTTCGAGTTAAAAATCTACCCAAAGTATTTTCTGGATCCTCGCCGGTGCTATGGAGTTCGTGCACTTAGCTGAGTTTCTCCAGACCCAGATTTGCGTTAGGAGGAGATCGGAGCACTTATGGGTTGCACCTGTGTGCCGTGATGTTGATCCATCGACTAAACTAAATTAAACTAACTCTCCTTTTTAGTTCACTCAGCAGTCCATAGAGTTGATCTTCCACTGTCGTCTCTCTAAGCCAGAAGGTTTGCCTAGACATGTTGTGATTTTAGCAGTCTTTGAGTATGTGCTCTACTGTCTGCGACGCCAATCCACATGTGTACATTGCTAATTCACCAATCTTGAATCTTGTATACACGTGGTTGCATAATCTATTGTGTCCTGGTCTGAGGCGCAGAATAATGACTTGTTCTGGTCTGTCCGTAACGTGGTAGTGGCCTTGAGCAGGTTTTGGTGGCCTTCTGACTGATTTGATCATTCTTTTCTTTTGGTGGTATGTAACGGGTACATCAAGTTGTTCTTCTTTGGCTTCTTCCTTAGCCAATCGATAAGTTCTGTCGTTTCCGGGTACTCCACAGTGGGATGTTATCCACTGTATGGTAACCTTATGCTGATTGCTAAGTTAAGAAAGTAGTGTCCATCGTACTGGAAATTTCCCAGATATCACGTCGTTTTCGTTGAGGTGAGTTTCTTGCAAGCAACATACGCTTACCTTTTATTGGTCCAAGATGTTATTTAGTTATTTTTTTTTTTTTTTGCTGACTCCCTCCGCATTCCAGTGCATTAGTTTTAGTCCTTGTTTTGTATGGCCAAACTCTCTATTCTTAGGTCCCCTGGCTCCAGAGGACATCTGAGAAGGACCTCCAGTAGCTGGGGTTTAACCCTTTCGATACATAGGGCCCGGCACTGCACCTACCTGGGGGCCCAAAGCATGGCGAGCACCATAACATTTAGCAGTAGTCGACATATTTCATTACGCGTGATTGTGTGGCATCCTGATTTCTGTGATGCGCCTCGTGTCTGGTTGCCTCCGTCTTCAGCACCTTTCCTTTGCTTGAGCAGACTGTGGTCTTACTCGAGTTTAGGTTTGTAGGCACGTACACACATGTCTGAGCATGCATGTATGTGCATACACATATAGATCGTTCTGGTTATTTCTCAAAGCCAGGGACTCGCCACCGCCCCTTCTCCTGTTAGTTAAAACAATTCCGCCACGAGAAGGCCAGGAGTGGACTTTTGCTGTATAGGTGATGAATGCACGAGCCATTGGGGTATTTATGCAAGGTTGAACGCTCACCCCAACCCCGCCCCCCGGCTACATACAGCAACATTTGGAACCATGTATTGCTAAAATGGGAATTTATCAATTTTCATATAGAGAAATATTTATCGACATGTAAAAATTTAATAAGGATGATTTTTTTTTGAAAAACAGATGTTTCTCCGGTAAATAAAATGATGTATTTTGCAAGACAATATTAAATTTAAAAGTTTTTTGCTGTTATAAATTATTTCCACATTTACAATGTTCAAATTAATTTATTTGTTGTAGTAGTCTTGATATATTTCTGAAATTTATTCTGAGTTTACTACTTGTTTGCCGAATAATTTATTTTCACACACAGCCGGAAGTAGGTTTTGTTTTATTTCCGTTTTAAAGTTTTGTACAATTCTAACTGTTTGAATTTTATTAAAACAATGAGTGTCAATAACAAACGTAAGATTGAAGATGAATGCTGTATTTTTAATGATGAATGGACAACTAAGTACTGGTTTATAAAACTTGGCAGCAAACCTGTCAACAACCCATGTGTAAGGCATCATCAGATTACTTCTCCCACACCACACAAGAAACTTGCAAGTCGTGTGAGAGGAAATAAATGATACCTTTTATTGCCGTTGGCTCTTTACAAGTACATAACAGTCGCTATCAAACCACACACAAAGCCACAGAATTGCCTATCACTAGTTTCCTAAACTCTAATGCTATCTCTATCTATTTGGTTACACAAAACTCCTATCAACACTAAAACGAGGTGCTCGCTACAAAGTCAGTCCCCAGTCTGACTTTCTTACTCGCGTGGCTACACAGCACGCGGAAGGACCTTGAGGTGTCCTTCGGCTTTTTGCGTGCCGTTGCCCCTGGCACGCTTACATTAGCTGTCTTCTGTTGAGTGGCAATCGTGGCTATCACGTAGGCGTGATTCTGTCGTGACCAGAGTGCTAACTATCTGGTCAACGTCTCCGTGTCTCATGAGAGAACTAGTTAATAGTCCCCCATTCTATCACCTACCCTGCCCTTATTCCGGGGCAATGTATCACCTCTAATCTATATGAGGTTGACCACTCTTCCCGGTGGTGTTCTATCTTGAGGCAGACCTCTGGCCTCATATTTCAGTCTTTGAAATTGTTTGCTTGTTGTGTCGTGAATCAGTGGCTGTCTTCAAGGAGTACAATTTTAAAAGACATTATCAAACAAAACATTCCGATTTCGCATACAATTTAATAACCGAAGGGAGGGAAAGAAAATGCCTGGAGTTGGTGAAATATTTGGAGAAACAGAAAACTTTTTTCACTAAACAGTCTTAAATTAAAGATGCTGCAACAGAGGCTAGTCTTGTGCTGTCACACAGAATTGTGAAACAAAACAAACCATTTTCTGATAACGAGTTCATTAAGGAATGTCTGCTACATGCATAAAACATTATGTGTCCAGAAAAAAACAACAGATTTGACAACATTACTTTAACACAATGCACATGTGGATTGGCGTCGAAGACAGCAGAGCACACACTCAAAGACACAACAACAGGCCATAATATATTCAATGATGTTACTAACTGTATTGAAAAAAACTTGGTTGGTTTGGAACAAAATGGCAAGTGTTACAACTGACGGAGCTCGTGCTTTGACTGGAAAAAATGTAGGTCTAGTACAGTTAATAAGTGATAAGATTAAAGCAGAATATTCAGACCACACATTATTACCACTTCACTGTGTGATTCATCAAGAAAGTCTGTGTAAAACACTTTTGAATATCAAGCATGTTATTGACCCAGTTGTCAGTGTCATCAACCTCATCAGATCAAGAGGACTTAATCACAGACAGTTCAAGGCATTACTTGATGATTTGGAAACTGAACATTCCGATGTCCTGTACCACACCAGTGTTCGATGGCTGAGTCTGGGCAAGGTGTTGAGGCGAGTGTGGGAACTCAGAGAAGAAATAGTGACGTTCCTAGAGATGAAGGGCATTGAATGTGACTTTAATACTGACATTGCCAATAAATAGTGGAAGTTAGACTTTATGTTTGCCATTTACATTATCGAAAAGTTAAATGAACTGAATGTCAAACTTCAGGGCAATGGTGTGTTTGCACATGAATTGTATGTACATGTAAAATCATTTCAGGCAAAACTCTCACTGTTCTCCAGAGAAGCAAATGAGAAAAGATTTTGTCACTTGCCTTTTTGTCACTTGCCTTTGCTGAAACAAGAAACCATTTCTGGTGAAATGACTGAAAAGTACAAAGCCAAATTAGATGCATTGATTCAAGAATCTGGATGGAGATTCCAAGATTTCAAGAACTTAGAGCCACAGTTCAATATTCTCAGTTCCCTTTTAGTGTAGAAGCTGATACAACCACAGATGGCATACAGTTGGAGCTGCTTGACTTACAAGAAGATCATGACCTGAAAGATAAATTCAAGTCAGATGGTATGCTGGATTTCTATGGATCTTTATCACAAGATTCATTTCCCAACTTTAAAAACTTTGCAGCTAAACTTTTGTTGTAAAATCTTGTTAACATATTAGTAAAAGTTTGTGTCCATATTGTCAAATATAATGTATAAGTGTATAAGTAAAATAAAATTGCAATAATTAGTTATATGCTAAATAACCTATAAATAATTAACAGTTACTTATTGTGATAGGTTGCTGTAAACAAAATGGACATGTGTGTGTGTGTGTCTGTGTGTGTGTGTGTGTCTGTGTGTGTGTATGTATGTGTATGCGGCCTCCCCCTTCCCCCCCCCCCCCCCCAATAGCTTTACATTTGTCAATGCGGCCCTCCACACATACACACATTTTCCAACCCATGGACTAACGGATTCCGAGGCAGTGTTAATCATAGCTGCGTTTGAATGGAACCTGGGCGTAAAATTTATGGTATCGGTTTGGGATACTTTTACACGTTCAGCGTTTAACAGATAGATATATAGACATATGGATTGATACATACATAGGCAGGCAAGGAGTGAGACAGACAGACAGACAGACAGACAGACAGACAGACAGACCTATTTTTGAGATCTCAAGCATAGTTCACACACGTACTGCTGCTGCTGCTTCTGTTACTACTACTACTACAACTACAACTACAGCTACAGCTACTACTACTACTACTACTACTACTACTACTACTACTACTACTACTACTACTACTATTACTACTACTACTACTACTACTACTACTACTACTACTACTACTACTACTACTACTACTACTACTACTACTACTACTACTAATGCTGCTGCTACTACTACTACTACAACTACTACTACTACTACTACTACTACTACTACTACTACTACTACTACTACTACTACTACTACTACTACTACTACTACTACTACTACTACTACTACTACTTGATGCTACTATTACTTCAACAACAACAACAACAACAACAACAACAGCAATTATTACTATACTATTACTACTAGTATAATTGTTCATTATAATTGTTTAACTATAATTGTTCACTATATATGCGTGTGCGTGAGAGAGAGAGAGAGAGAGAGAGAGAGAGAGAGAGAGAGAGAGAGAGAGAGAGAGAGAGAGAAGTGGGTATCAGAGAGAGTGAGAGAATGAATGTGTGTGTGTGTGTGTGTGTGCACGTGCGTGCGTGCGTGTGTGTGGAGAGAGTGATTGAGCGATAAATGGTGAGGGAATGTGTCAGTGCATGCATTCGTACGTGTATGTGTGAGAGTGAGTGAGGGAGTGTGTGCGTGCGTGTATGTGTTAGAGAGTGAATGAGTGTTAGTGTGTGTGTGTGAGAGAGAGAGAGAGAGTAAAAGAGTGAGTGAGTGCGCTAGGGTAAGTGAAACATTGAGTGATAGCGTGAGGGTGTGTGTCTGTCTGTGTATGAGTGTGTGTGTGTGTGTGTGTGTGTGAGAGAGAGAGAGAGAGAGAGAGAGAGAGAGAGAGAGAGAGAATTAGAGATAAAGTGAATGAAGATGGACAGAGTGAATGAATGGGGGAAATAGTGAGTGTGAGACAGAGAGAGAGAGAGAGTGAGCGAACGAGAGAGAGAGAGAGTGAGACAGTGGGAGAGTTGATGTGTTAGTGTGTGTGTGTGTGCGCGCGCATGAGTGTGAGTGTGTATATGAAAGAATACACAGAGAGAGAGAGAGAGAGAGAGAGAGAGAGAGAGAGCTGAGCAGATGCATGCCATGTAATACGCATGTTATGTAACACGCGAATCCATATGTTTGTGTATTCTCATCTGTCATGTTATCAGTTAAATACCAATTGATTTTATCATGTACTAGCTGACCCTACCCGGCTTCGCCCAGTCCCTGGTGGGGAGCATCTCATTTAATTCATATAAGTAGTCATATAAGTTCCCGTTCCCGTTACCGACTATCTGTCTGTCTGTCTGTCTGTCTGTCTGTCTGACCCGGCCCGACATCGCCCAGCTCCTGGTGTGAAGCATCTCATTTAATTTATATAAGTAGTCATATAAGTTCCTGTTCCCGACTGTCTATCTGTCTGCCTGACCCTGCCCGGCTTCATTAAATTCATACAACAAAAAAAATGTAACTTAAAAGAACGTTCTACCACACACCATCCATTATTTTTAATGAAAACTCTTTCTAATCACCTGCATGACTACAGTAACTTCTTAAGCAAAAAAAGATGAGTTACAATGTTATGCATTGTGCATCATTTTCATGAAAACTTTGAAAATGCCTTACAGATTGTATCATTATTTATTATAACTCATATGCCGGTACATAACTATGGACAAAGAGTTTATAAATCTTTGAAAACTATGCCACAATATGACTATAAGTTATACAGAAAAGTTATGCCCCTTGAAATAACTTTTACAGAGTTAGGTCCCCTGAGATATATGAAATTATGATGAAAAATGAAAAATGAAATAATACTGAGTAAGCAGGCGATTTCACACTAACAAAATATCACAGTTGACAGCTCTGGAATAAAAGGAAGGCGTGTAGAAAATTTCATCTCAATCGGATGGGCCGTTCGCGAACGGATAAAGGACATACATAGATATATACATACATACAGAGATACATAAATACGGACGCACAAGTCTTTTTTTATATATAAGAGAAGATAATGTAAACTTATGTACATTACTGTAGTTTGAGTGAGAGACAGAATGAGTGAGCGTGAGAGTGATTGTGTGTGTGTGTGTGTGTGTGTGTGTGTGTGTGTGTGTGTGTGTGTGGGAGCATCACTATTTTTACTTCACACCCTGTTTATGTACACATTTTACTCCATGTTTAACATTTTTATGAGACTGCTCACGACAAGTGTCAGTGTATGTGTGTGAGTAAAGTGTGGGAGTTTGTTCATACTAGTTTCAATGCTCACGTGAGGCATTTTGTATGTGTCTAGATGTGAGGAGGTGTGAGTGTGTGTGGAGGATGTGTGTGAGTGTGGGGATATGTGTGGGTGGGGATGTGTGGGTGGGGATGTGTGGGTGGGGGAATGTGGGTGGGGGTATACGTTTGGATGGGTTGGGGTGTGTGGGTGTTGGTGGGTAGTGATATTTGTGGGTGTTGGTGGATGTGTGGATGAATGTATGGGGGTGAAAGTAGGGGTGTGGGAATGGGTGTGGGGGATGTGTGTATGGGTGGAGGATATGTATATGGGACGGGTGCAGGGGATGAGTGTTTGGGTGGGGGATATGTGTGGGTGGGTGTAGATGTGTGGATGGTTTGGGGAAGTATGTGTGGGTGGCGGGGTTGTGTGGGTAGGGGATTGTGTGGGTGGATTGGGGATGTAAGGGCGGGTGGGGAGAAGTGTATGGTGTGTGGGTTTGGGATATGTGTGCGGTGTGTTGGTGGGGGATGTGTGCATGGTGTGTGGATGGGAGGTATGTATGTGGTGGTATGGGTGAGGATATGTGTGTGGGTGGGGGATAGTGTGTGGTGTGGGGGATGTGTGTGATGGGTGCGGGGAATGTGTGTATCGGTGGCGGATATGTGTTGGTCAGTAGAGGGTATGTGGTGGTTGGCAGAAGTATGTGTGGGTGGCGGAGGTGTGCGGGAGGGAGATGTGTGCGTGGATGGGGAATGTGTGGGTGGGGGTGTGTGAGTGGCTTAGGGATGTGTAGGTGGGTGAGGGATGTGTATGTGTCGGGGTGGGATGCGTGAGTGGGTGGAGGATGTGTGTGCGTAGGGTTATTGTGATCGAGAGATGTTTGGTTGGGGGTGTGTGGGTGCGTAGTGGAAGATGTATGCGTGAGTGAGTGTGTGTTGGTGGATGTGTGGGAAATGCACGTGTGGGTGGGGAGAGGTGCGTGGTGTGTTGGTTGGGGATATTGTGTGGGTGGGGTATGTGTGTGTTAGTTGGGGTATGTGGGGTGGATGGGTAAGGGTATCTGTGTGGGTGTGGGTGGGAATATTGTGTGGTATGTGGGTGGGGGATATGTGTGTGGTGTGTAGGTGGGCATGCATGGTGGTATGTGGGTGTGGGATGTGTTGGTGAGGGATATGTGTGCGGTGTGTGGGTTGGGAATATTGCGTGGCAGAGGATGTATGTGATGTGCGGGTGGAGGTGTGTGTTGTGGGGGATTGGGTTAGGGCATGTATGGGTGGGTGGAGGATGTATGTGTGGGTGGTGGGGTGTGTGTGCGTGGATTGGGGATGTATAGGTGGTTAGGGAGATGTGTGTGTGTGTCGGGGTAGGGAGATGTCAGTTGGTGGGGATGTGTGTGTGTGGTTTTGGGATGTGTGAGTGGATGTGCGATGTGTGGGTTGTTGGGGATGTGTGTGCTTGGGTGGGGAATATGTGGTCGATGGAAATATGGCTGGGGGATGGGTGGTTGGAGGTGTGGGTTGGGAGAGGATGTGTGGGTTAGGATGTGTATGTGGGTGGACGTGGGATGAGTGGGTTGGTGGGGACTGTTTGTGGGTGGCGAGTGTGTTTTGGTTGGGGGAACAGGTGAGAGCAGTGTGTGTGGGTGGGGTATGTGCGGGAGGGAGATGGGTTGGTTAATGGGGTATGTATGTGTCCCTGGGTGTGTGTGTGTGTTTGGGTAGATGGGGTTGTGTATGTGGGTGGGGTGATGTATGGGTAGGTGGGAGATGGGTCTCATAACATGGTAATTTGTCTTGATTATGTTTACAACATTCATTTCACAATGTTTATCTTTCTTCCTATGTAAATGTATAATGCTCTTGATGAACGAAAGACGAGTGATTGAAAGGGCCGAATGTAAGACGGGCCTGCGTGCCCAATTTGTGACCCTTTTAAAATAAAGTTCATTTGATTTGATTTACTACTACTACTACTACTACTACTACTACTACTACTACTACTACTACTACTACTACTACTACTACTACTACTACTACTACTACTACTACTACTACCTCTACTACTGCTACTACTACTATTACTGCTGCTACTACTACTACTACTACTAATACTACTACTACTACTACTACTACTACTACTACTACTACTACAACTACTACTATTACTACTACTACTACTACTACTACTACTACTACTACTACTACTACTACTACTACTACTACTACTACTACTACTACTACTACTACTACTACTACTACTATTACTACTACTAATACTAATACTACTACTACTACTATTAATACGTGTACTAGTACTACTGGGTGCTGCTACAACTACTAAATGCTACTACTATTACTTAGCCACTTTAGTAACATGTTCTAAATGTCTTTTTAATTATATAACCTACATAGTTGGATACCATTTTAAAAAATAAATTCAACGGTACCTTATTCAAGTCTGTAGGTTAATTATAAGCCTAGATATTAATGTATGTGTGTCAGCTGATCATTTAGTATGAGAATACAGGGAAAAAAAACGATTTTGACCTTCTCACTTTTTGTGACCCAACCTGCAACTGTTATTTACACTGAAGCCAAGGGATATTACCACTTCTGTTCTCTAACTCAAGGACAGATAACTCTGTCAGTTTATACACACACACACACACACACACACACACACGCACACACACACACACTCGCACATACAGATATATACATCTGCACGTCATGCTATGATGACGTCAAACCGCGCGTGCTACTGCGCACTGGTGTCAACGCGAGGCCGCGAGGCAGAGATCCATTTTAACCTGAGATTTCGCCTTACAAAGTTATCCAAAAATAATCGACCTCGGCATGCCATCTTAATGATGTTATTTTGGAATGTCCCCGCCGATTTAAATAGTCGAAAATTTCACAGTACGCATAAAAATGGATGCTCAGTTGAATTATTCATACAAGATCGATTCGCAACGTCTACGTATAACGAAATTTACGAGTCAACTTACGTCTTAAAAAGACAGGCTCTTTATCTCGGTAAAAAGAAAAATTTGAGAAGCCAAGATGTATAGATGTGTAGACAATGGTGGAAACTACAATTCTGGGTAATCGGTTTCTGTTTTAATTCGATCTCGAAATAATCGCGGAATTTAACATCATGCGTTCGATTACAGCTACATATCGGAGACCAAAAAAAAAACAAAAAAAAAACCGAACGCTACCACTTAAAATAAATTTGGTAACATACGGCAAACATTAACCGCAGATTACTACTGCTACTACTATTACTACTGCTGTTACTACTACTACTACTACTACTACTACTATTACTGCTGCTGTTACTACTACTACTACTACTACTATTACTACTACTATTACTACTACTACTACTACTACTACTACTACTACTACTACTACTACTACTACTACTACTACTACTACTACTACTACTACTACTACTATTACTGCTGCTGTTACTACTACTACTACTACTACTACTACTACTACTACTACTACTACTACTACTACTACTACTACTACTACTACTACTACTACTACTACTACTACTAGGTTATACTACTACTACTACTACTACTACTACTACTACTACTACTACTACTACTACTATTAAGTGCTACTACTAGTAAATTTAATGAAATGATTCTATATAGGAGCTAGCCTTCCCTATTACAAGTGTCCTCCGCCATCAAGCGAACCCACTCGGACTTCAGATGCACGTGTAATTTACGTATCCGTAAAAAGAACAGTAAGTCAACATTTAAGTTCAACAGTTCGTGGATTGGATTTAACATACTAAGTCGCTGTCATCTGAGAATGTTATTTCTGCTGGTCGTTGGTCACTTCAAGGGCGGTGGCTTTTAATGGAGCCGATCTCTTGGGACTTGGCGGCTGTATATACACAAGTACTTCGAGCCAGGAAGTGGAGACTAGATCAAACGGTTACGTGGTGGTATCCCCAGCTGACAACCTCTCGTTAATGTTACTGTCTATTCTTCAGTAGCTGTGTCTTAGCGTGATTGATAGATAGTTTTACGAAACCCGATGAAAGCACTGTTAGCGTATGAGAGCCACAGTAGAATGGCAGTATCAGGCTTATAGGGGTCAGCATGACCGAATGGATAAGAACGATCGCTCTTAAACTTCCGGCGTGCTGATGCCGAGCTAACGAGTTCAACAGCTACATCGGCCAGTTTGACTAAAATTTCGACTTCTATCCTTGACTTAGGGACGTAAATTACAAATACCTCAGAAGTCGGAGTGGATTCGACTGTTGTGGGGTGGGGGTACACTGTTAATAGGTGTAGGCCGGTGCACTAGAAATAGTAGCATATGCATTGACTATCCTTAAGTTCAAACCAAGTGAACGCAAACATTTAAAAAAGTAACCAGGCATGTGATAGTTGATAAGACAGGCTGTATGGGTCCTGGGAGAGCAGATTATTATGGACTAACGAATTCCGAAGCAGGGTTAATCACAGCTGTGTTTGTATGGGACCTGGGTGGGAAATTTAAGGTATCGGTTGGGATTGTTTTACATGTTCATCGCTTAACAGATAGATATAATATAGGCCTAACGGTTGATTGATTGATCAGACAGAGAAGCAGGTAGCAGGCAATCAGACGATGAAAGAGCGGGTAGGTTGGTTGGTATTGCAATTTTCAGACGGTAAATACATGGATTAAACAGCAGGGTGTGGACAGGGGAGAGAAATATATGAAGCACATCAGGATGATCGTGGATGAACAATGGAACATTTTTTTTTCACATTTCCTATTTACAGGACATCGCTGTCAACACCAGCATTTTACCACTGATGTTGATGTCTTGGCAAGATTACGCTCAGCAGTTTGCCATTGATTTCTGAGCGACCGGCTCACATATCCACATAAGTAGTCAACGCGACGCTACCCTCTACCGAATCTCGCGCAGCTGTGTTCCCCTACGTGGATATACGGGATTACGGAGAATGTCGTTAATACCTTCGCCAGGGAGAACGGCAGTGGAACAGTTACTCGCTGTAAACTAATGGATTTTCTAGGGAGATGTTGAATCAGCTATAGATGTGCCCGGAATAAATGATGTTAATAAGAACTGTTTTTTGTTGTTTGTTTTGTTTTGCTTTGCTTTGAGTTAGAGCGTAGTACACACTGGATTAAGTTGTGCATGTGCACTAGCTTTTCCTGTTACCAGTGTCCCTCGCCATCACGCGAACCCACATCGACTTATGTGGTACTTGTAATGTACGTCACCAAGTCAAGGACGAGAAATCATCAGTTTAGTCCAACTGTCTGGTGTAGAGGTTAAAGCCTCCTCCTCGCCACCAGGAGTGTCTAGTCGGTCGTGGGTCGAAGTACATTTGTTCCTACAGCGAGGCGCCGTCGTCATTTGGAGGCGACAGGTTCGATCCTAGTTGGTACCTATTATAGCGTTCAAATTTTATGTTTTCTAGTGCGTCTTCTAGTCTCTACTTCCTTCTTCTCCTTCTGTGAGCGCCAAATAATACTATGTGTCTTTGTTTACGTAATTGTCCTAGCCATCAGCACACTGGAAATTTCAGAGCGAGCGGTCTTATCCATTTGAACCTTTTGATCTCAAGAACTAAACTGAATTGTTTCCCAACCTGGGAATTTCGGCATCTTTACATCTCTTGGAGATGAAACAACAATTATAAACTTTACACTGGGTTAAGAAATTCTTGGCCAAACGATTTTGATAATGTGTACTCTTCCTGTTGGTCATTATGCTGAAGTATGTTGCTTATGTTAAAAAAAGGTAGTTGCAGATCCTTTACAGGACGTAACAGTCAACTCCTGCATTTTTTTTGGGAGGGGGGGGGGGGTGATTTCTTGGCAAGTTTACGTTCAGTAGTTTGCCATTGTTTTCTGAACGACCGGCACTCATAAAATTTTCATTTAAAAAACGCATGATGGTTTGCTGCCAAATATCCCGCAGCTGTGTTTCGAACGCGGTATGCGGGATTACGACCAGCGTCCGTAACCCTCTATCGCGGAGCTGGCTGTTGACTATGAAATGCCTAAATCACGTGGATCAAACATTAACTTAGGTCTCATTCCAGCCAGATCGTACGTGTGCCGAATCAAAATCTGGTTGCATGCTAATATGCATCTCCGCAGGTGTGGGGATCCAGGTTTTGCACATTCCACTGATGTCTGGGCATGGAGAGGGCATTCAAGATCCTGCAACACAGTCCTGTAGAGATAGTATTTTGGTACAGGGTCAAGGGAAAAATCTCTACACAAACGAAACGTACGAGATAAACGCAGCTAAACTCAGATAAACGCAGATTAATGTAGATAAACGCAGATAAACATAGATAAACGCAGATAAACGCAAGAGAATCTTCTTGGCGAAGTGGTTACGACGCTTTCCTCGCGCTCCTAAGGTCGTGGGTTTGATTCTGAGCTACGTCGTTCGGTTTACGAGTGCAATTTTTTCGGAACAGTTGCTAGAGCTACGGAGTTCGTGCCTGATGCAACGATTCCGGCAGACTGCCCTGCAGAAAGAGACCGAGCCATATGAGTTAAAACATGGTGCAAAGTCGATCCTTTTGGCTGTTACACTTTAAATAAATTCAAGCCATGCCATAGCTCTGACGACCTCAATGTCAATATCTTGGGATTAAGGGTTAAAAGTGTTAAACACAGGACCAAAAAAAAAGTGGTGGGGGGGGGGGGGAGAAAAGAAGAACTGTCATAAGACAAAGGGCATTTGTGCTAGTCAAACGAAGTTCAAGTATTTATCTTTAACGTAAAATCTACATTGTTGTATTTATAAGAGACACGGAGAGCGATTTATACAATTACACACAAACTAAAAACATTCATTTAGTGGTGTCTGCACAGAACAGGACTACAATGATATGAGCTGAGTTGAGTTGTTGACTGGGTTGAGTTAAAAACCGACATCACTGCTCTAAGAACATTCCCATACGTGCTCCGTGCCCTCGTTCAACAGCCAGCGAAGAGTCATACTACTAATCGTTCCCACCGCTATCTGATTTAAAGTTCTCCTCGTCTTCCCTCTCAGTTTTGAGATTTTTTCCAGAACCCCTGCCGATCCCCCGCAATCTCCTTCTTTCCACATACGGGTTCTCAATCTGTCCCCTACCTTCTCCACCTGGTCCCACACGCTCACGACCATCTCCCCCTTGTCCACAGGCGATCTACCACCAAGAGGTGTCTTCCCTGCCAGCCTATCAGCCTGTTCATTCCCCGGCATGGCCAAGGCAAATTATCCATACAATTCTCACAATCTTTGACTTCTGAAGCGACGATAGCCATTCCACACGTAACATTCCTTTCTCTACCTTACTAAGCATACTCTTTGAATATGGAATGATACGATGGAAAGACTAATGGGGAGCTTGGAGCAATAACTACACAGAATCCAGTTAATTAAGAGTTGAGAGACAGGTGGTGTGATAGGGGTATCCCCAATCAAAGGAGAAGTTGGTACCTCCTGCCCTCCGGTAGTCTAGGGACACACTTGGGTAAGGTGGAGTACCCGTTTATCCCCCCGATCAGGGTCACCTGAAGCCGTGAGTGCAGTTGGTTGTGGAAGTTGAAGAGCAGCCAACAGATAGTTGTAGGTTATGGTCTCCAATTTCACGACGGTAGGCAGAGAATCTCTTTTCGGAGACAATGGCTACGGTATGGACCAGTATGGTCACCGCTAAGATGGAAAGCAATGGCAAATTACCTTCTTTACATGCCAAGATAGTCATGTCTCGTGTACTAGTCTGGGTCTCGTGTACTAGTCTGGATGGTTTAGTCACGTGGTATGGTCGAGACAAGAAAACAGAGCTGATCCACGACTCTAGTAAGATGGCGAAACATGGACCACCACTCATGGCACAAGATGATGATGACGAGGGAAAGGCGCTGGTCATGGATAAGGCAATCATAGAGCAAACGTGAGAATATTGTAACTAGAAGGTACGTTCACGCGAAACCACAGGAGAATGTAAACAGAAAGAGACCAACAACACACAGAGGAGTGAACTAAACACAGAGATGAATAATATAGGGATGGAGCTGCAGACACCAGCTGCAGGAGATAGTAAAAGATATACCGGCTTTTAAGTACACTTGTTCTTGCAGCGTCGTCATTTGGAGGTCACAGGTTCGAATCCCCGTCGGTAACTAGAGTTTTCAATATTTATGTTGTGTAGTGCGTCCTCTAGTCTCTAATTTCCTTCTATGAGCGCCAAACAATACATGCATGTTTATGTATGAATTTGCGTGAATTAGTTGAGGCTTACGTCCCAGCCAATCAACCAGAGTTGATACTCCAGCAATGGCTCAAGCTGCAGTCAAACTGCCATATGTCCTTACTTTGTTTAACATCATCACCACGCGCCATGCCGGTAAGCGTAAGGCGCTAGGAGAGGTCATGTTTCGTCATCTGACACAATCAAAGAGTCGTGGATCAGCTCTGGTTTCTTGTCCCAACCTTGTCATTTGGTCAAGCCATCTAGATATTTAATTCTCTGCTTTTACCTTGTTCTTTTCCCCTCAATCTTGCAGGTTGTGACCAAGTTCTCTAGTTTATTACATCTTCTTCTTCTTCTTCTTCGTTCATCCGGAGTTTTTTTTTTTCGGATGTGATTGCGTTGTGCCTGTTTACAGCAGAGCTGCGTTCTTGCGCCGTTAGGCCAACACATCCGACTTCTGCGGGCATTTGTTGACCGGGTTAACCTTCCCGGGTTTATTACATCTCATAACGGGCCCAAAACAATATGTGAGTATTTAAACAAGAGACAACAAAAACTATATAACAGAGCATCACCAAGTCCCAATCTAGCACCGCATCCTCTACAGGTTGCCTCATCCGGGGTGCCAAAAACGGAACCTCCCGCGAAACCCTCATTTCCAGAACGTTTATTGATCCAGCTCACGAGAACCATAATCTGGCGATCAGAGATACACCTCTTTAGGGAAGATAACAATGATCAGTAACTCATTTCAAAATCGCATTATCCCCCCTGTATTGTTTTCACTACAGAGGCCCTTCTGTTTTTATATGTGACGTCATATTCTCTTAATAAGTGTTCCCGCTCGCGTGCTGGCATTTTTGGGCCGTGGTCCAGATTATTATCACGTCCAACTGCTCGCATTCGTTTCTGAGAGGGCGCCTTTCACATGGTTAATTTAAACTGGGCGCCTTTCACAGTGGTTAATTTCGAGTGGGCGCCAATTAACTGTTAATGCTATTTGCCCCTAAAATCAGGGGTTATCAGTTTTGTGTCACACTGGGAATCACGTTCGTGGTTTCACTTTCCTTGCCAAACGTGAGCTTGATTTGTTGTTGGTTCTGTTAAGGGTTGTGTGTGGTAGAGCGATAGAACACAGGCAGGCACGGAGGCAGATACATCGATTCCTAGCTAAATAGGTATTAGGTAAACGAAGAAACAGATAGACAAACGGTGGGTGGATGGGTGGAAGGGTAGGTAGGTTGGCAGGCAGACAGTTATATAGACATACAGACAAATAGATCTACAGTAGATGGGTAGGTAGGTAGGTGGGTGGGTGGATAGGTAGTTAGATAGATGGGCAACTAGATGAATAAACAGATAGACAGACTGACAGACAAACTGACAGACAGACTGACAGACAGACAATGTGAAGCCCTGACAGTGAGCAGTCAAGCTGAAAACATCTAGTGCAGTGGTTCTCAATCTTTTTTGGCCCGTGCCCCCCTTCACAATATTTTCAGACCGTCACCCCCCCCCCTTTTCGTATGACCTACCTACCCCCCCCCCCCTCCGTCCCCGCCCCTACACAGTATACATAATAATGGAAGCTAAATTTAATAGCACATACTAAAACAAGTCTAGACGGGGAATTCCCCACCGGTTGAAAACCACTGATCTAGTGGCAGTGGAAATGTGGTTTCTGAGGAAAGTTTCAAGAATACAATTGACAGACAGGAAAATCAATGAGCAAGTCCTGCAAGAAACAAACGAAACCCGTAAACTTACTATAGAAATTAGACGCAGACAGTCGACATTTTTTTGGACACTTTATAAGAAGAAATAAATTAGAGAACTTGGTGACATTTGGCAAGACTGAGAGGGAAACAACAAGGAAAAGGCAGAGAAGTAAATACCTGGATGGCTTGGCCAGGTGGCATGATCGAGACAAGAACACGGAGCTGATCCACGACTCTGGTGATCGTTTGTGATGGCGAAACACGACTGCTCTGATTCATCGGAAAGCACGTGATGATGATGTGTACTATTGTCAGACAAGGGATGAATTATGTAGAAGCTGTGGAGCTATAATTGCATAAATAAGTGATGAGAACACTTTGGGTCTCTTGGAAAGTGACATATGCCTAAATGTCTCGGATAATGGTTTAAAATAAGACACGGCTACTGAAGAATAGACAGTAATATCAACAAGACGTATGCAAGATGAGCATCTAAAAAACAAGTACACCGCGGAAATCACGGAGTTATAAAATCTTCGCTGTCGTGGACGGATAGAAAGAACAATGAAGATATTTTGAAAGAAGGAGGTCAGCATGGCGGAATGGATAGGAGAGCTCGTTCTTAAACTTCCGGGTGCTGATGCCGACGTAGCGGGTTCAACCCCCTACACCGGTCAGATGAACTAAAATTTTACTTCTACTCCTTCGCTTGAGTACATAAATTACAAGCATCTCAGAAGTCAGAGTGGGTTCGCCTGATGGCGAAGGACACTGGTAATAGGGACAGCTAATCAACATGCGAAAATCACTCAAGTGCTCTACATGCAGTAGCAGGTGTATGCATTCCCTTGAAGTCAAAGCGCACGCACGCACACGCACACACACCCACACACACACACCCACACACCCACACCCACACACACACAAACACCCACACACACACACCCACACACACACCCACCCACACACACACACAGACACACAGACACACACACCCACCCACACACACACCCACACACCCACACACACACACAAACACCCACACACACACCCACACACACCCACCCACACACCCACCCACACACACACACACACACAGACACACAGACACACATACACACCCACACACCCACCCACACACCCACCCACACACACACACAGACACACACACACACACACACACACACACACACACACACACATTCCAACACAGAACAATGCGGCATGTCAGTAAATCTCCCTGAGACGAGACATAGAAGTACTGCCTGTACATTAACATTTCCTCTTCTGATTAGGCAATCTTCACGTTGAGTAGTAAAATTCTTACTTTGAGACCCTGCACGAATTTAACTAAATTCCCTTTTCGTAAATCCCAATTGCATGTGCCTTCAGCAGCCTCACCAACTTCACCTCATCGGACAGCCATTAAAATCCCCCCGCGCCAGCATCGCCATCAACTGGGATCGCGTAGACGAGACGGTACCCTATAAAGCTCGTAACCCCGTCAAACACAATCAGACTTGTAGAACTCCAGACTCCCACATGATGGCGACATTCTGAGACTACCCTGCGGGCTTGGGGTGCGTACTGGACTAGGAGCCAGCACGGGCAGATGCCATAGGGGGGCAGGATTGGTTAATGGAGCCAGCCTTTCAATCACGGCTCAGACATCAAGACTCGTCAACTGCGCAATGCCGGTGGACACACACACACATACACAGACACAGACACACACACACAAACATACACACACATCATTCATACATACATACATACATACCTACATACCTACATACATACATACATACATACATACATACATACATACATACCTACCTACATACATACATACATACATACATACATACATACATACATACATACATACATACATACATACATACATACATACATGCATACATACATACATACATACATACATACATACATACATACATACATACATACCTACCTACCTACCTACCTACATACATACATACATACATACATACATACATACATACATACATACATACATACATACCTACATACCTACCTACATACATACATACATACATACATACATACATACATACATACATACATACATACATACATACATACATACATACCTACCTACCTACCTACCTACCTACCTACCTACATACATACATACATACATACATACATACATACATACATACATACATACATACATACATACATACATACATACATACATGGCGTTACATTACGTCAGTGCTAAAAATAGACCGCGTGTAACGTGTCATCGTTTATTGAGCTGGCATGACGACAACACAGGTTCTGGATTGGCAATCTTGTAGGTATTCAAACAATTTCCATGGATCTTCATCTGGCTTTCATCTTTGTTTGATTCAAACTTTCCATTCATGCCTTATTTATACATTAATATGACGGTTTTGCTTATTTAAGTCTGTCAAGGCTAATAGTATTAATTATGCGTGGTGTCAATCCCTCCCTCCCCCCCCCCCCCCCAACCACCAAAAATTAATAAATAATAAATAAATAAATAAATAAATAAATAATATTTTTTTTGTAAAAAATGAAATTTTAAGTTTTGCTAATCTAGGGCATTCAGAATAGTAAATTGAATTATTGAATGTAAACAGAGAGGCCTCACACAATAGGTTGCGCGATTTATTGCCTGACATATTTCGTTGCAACTTGTCAGGTGCAAACTGCAGAGTTGTATAACATACGAAATTAATAAGGGAATTACGCCTTGGCGAAATGTGTTTTAGGTAATTCAGCCAAAGAATCATTCATATACTCACATTATATGTTATATATAACACTGCAACATGCACCTGTCGAGATGGAGCGAAATATTCCAGGCTATAAATCGTGCAACTTATTGTTTGTGGCTTCTGTTAGGAAAATCTGTCCGATTTTGTTTTATGGACACCTTTTATATTTATAGTATGCCCCACAGAATTTTTTAAAATATTATTATGTTTATAAATGTCTCAAAGGGATTCTTTTTTTTTTTTTTTTAATGTCCCAACAGGATTCTGGATTTGGTTGTTTTCTAAATTCGTTCGCTCGCATTGAATTCGTTCGCTCGTGTAGTCAATGCCTGACTGATTTTTGCGCGTGGACTACTTTTTCATATTACCATAGTCCCTCGCCAATGCAGCTTACACAAATGATTACATACTATGGGAACAATTCCTTTCAGATTAATATCCAGTCGATTTAGGGTCGGAAATTACAAGTATCCCAGAAGCTGAAGTGGATTCGCCTGATGGCGAGGGACACCGGCAAAGGGGGAAGCTAATCCACATCTCAACATCAGACCAGTGCACTCACAAGTTGTGGCAACTATTAGAGGTTGTATCACGTGTATGGGTTAGGGTTGAGTCCAAACGGGCCAGCGCAGAAAATATGTCCGAAATGTGGTTGACAGGAAAATTAATCTGAGGCTCTGATGGATCCTAATTAAAAGGCATAAAGGAAAGATGGATGGATGGGTGGATGGTTGAATAAAGGTATTGATAAATCCATAGATGGATGGATGGTTGGATGGATTAAATGGATGGACGGATGGATGGATGGATGGGTGGGTGGGTGTTTGGGTGGTTGGATTATTGGTTGGATGGATTGTTGGATGGATGACAGCGTGGATGGATGGTTGGATGAACGGATGGATGGATGGTTGGATAAATGGATGGTTGGATAAATGGATGGATAATTGGATGGAAGGATGGATGGTTGGGTGGATAGATGGATGAATGGATGGATGGATGGATAAAAGTATGGATGGATAGTGGATGGATGTATGGGTTGGTGGATGGTTGGTTGGATGGATGGTTGGATGGTTCGTTTAATGGATGGTTGGATGGATGGGTGTATGGATGGTTGGATGTATGGGTGGATGGATGGTCTGTTGAATGGATTGATACACAAATGCACTTTCTTATAACAATCCATGTAAAGCATTTCACCCGTTAGGTCAGATATAGTTCCGATACAACCTTTCACACCTTCAATAGTATGCATTTAGCAATTAATTATTTCTTAATTTAATGGTTTAAATGCTGCATTTTGCTTGTAGGACGTTGCAATCAACCTCAACACCAAGTTTAATTTCTAGGCAATGTTACGTTTACTAGTTTGCCATTGCTTTCTGAACGGGCAGTCAACGCTGAAGTCTAACTGATAGGTGTGCGGAGTGAACCCCGTACCCCGCCGTCAGCGAACTAGTAGTTTAAACGCGAATGCTTTAAACCCCCGCACAGACCTCCCATGGTCCGAATTTTTTTTTAATATCCTTTTTACAGGACATCGCTGTCAACACCAGCATTTTACTGCTGTTGTTGATGTCTCGGCAAGTTTACGTTCAGTAGTTTGTCATTGCTTTCTGAACGACCGGCTCCCATACCAACTCGTTAAAACCCAGCGCGACGCGGTCTGCTGACAAATCGGTCGCAACTGTGTTTCGAACGCGGGTAACCCCTTAGCATCGGAGATCTCTGATTGTCCGAATAGGGACCTCAATACCAACTAAACTCCGGCTTATCCCATCGCAACCACGACTCATGACTTTGTGTGTGCCCGTTCGCTCGCAGTGAACTCAATCGCAGCCCCTACTACTTTCAGTAGCACTGGACTGATTTTTGCACGTGTTCTATTACCAGTATCATTCGCCATCAACCGAACCCACTCAGACATCAGAGGTACATTCTGTTTACACCCCCATGTCAAGGACGAGAAGTCAACGTTTTAGTCCAAATGACCAGCGTCAGGGTTGAACCCATTACCTCGACATTAGCACCCCGGATGTTTACAAACAAGCTGTCTTATTCGTTTGGCCATACTGACTCGTTACCTAAGTTCAGCTTTACAAACAGACATACACTCTATTCCAAAAGCAAACATGATCAAAATGTAATTATTGAATTCATGATTTCTCTCCTCATCATATGAACATTAAGTACGTATTCAGCAACGTCGCAATGTACAATAATAAACTTCATTTCGCGTGTCGCCAGGAAGAAAATACACGCTTGGCGCCAATATGTGTGTCGCCTTGGTGAGTAGATGCACGCGCTGTCTAGGCCAGGGCGCCTCTGATTGCGGAGATCAAAAGACCAGTGACGTAGTACTTAACGAATCCATTATCAAGACAGTTTTTAATATCTGACAGATGCTCTCACGACATCCGGTTCTTGCCAGCTTGCGGTTATTTTAACATGTGTACACCAGTTTCCGGTAGTTAATGGAAAACTGTATATGTCTGAGTGTGTGTGTGTGAGTGTGTGTGTGTGTGTGTGTGTGTGTGTGTGTGTTTAGGTACGTGAGTACGTTTGTATGTACGTACTTACGTATGTAGAAGTGGGTGGGTTTGATTTTTATGTTCCATGTCGTATACTGGGCAGGACTAGGTAGTAACTAACTGCCAGAGGGATATTGCTACACACCCATTTTTTTTTTAAATGTTGCATGTCCTTTATACAGGGCGTTGTAATCACCCCCAGCACTATTGGTAATTATTGATTTAATAGGCAATGTTATATTCGGTAGCTGCCCTTGCTTTTTTAATTTTTTTTAATTTTGAACGACCGTCGCTCATACCATAACAATCAGTGCAAAGCCATCAGCTACCAGATGGCTTGCAGCTGACTTCGAACTCTCGACTCCTTTGTCGGGTAATTGGGAGACTGCGTTCACTAACCCCTAAGTCACAGAGGCACACACGTCTACAGTTGAGTTGAGCTGAACAATGAACCGATATCACTGCACTCAGGACATTTCCAAACGCGCCCCGACCCTCGTTCAACAGCCAGCGAAGAGTCATACTGGTAATGGTTCTAACTGCCATCTTATTGAAATTTCTCTTTCAGGGCCTAGGGCACCTGCCAACCACCCTCCCCCGCCATATCATTCTCTCCACATACGGGTTCTCAATCTGTTCCTCAGCTATCTCTAACTGGTTCCACAGGCGCGCAACCACATCTCCCTTATCCATAGGTAATCTACCACCGAAAGGTGTATTCCCTGCCAACCTATCAGCCTGTTCATTCCCCCGCAATCCCACATGATCAGGGCAGACAATCGATACAATTCTCACAATCTGTGACATCTGAAGCTACGCAAGCCATCTGCACGAAACGTTCGTTTCTTCACTTTACTAAGCATACTCCATGAGTCCTTATGAATGCAATGTGTGTTGCAGCGGTCTCCTCCATCTATCAGAAGACTGCTGTTACTGCTTCCACATCCATTCTCATACTGAAGGTCGTAGTCTCATATGCCAGACTCTCCTTTCTCTTGCATCGTCCATTAGCTTTCGCAATGAAACGTCTATTTCTCACTACAGACCCATCGGTTTAGATCATTATTTCACCTTTATGTATGTTGCCCCGGATCAGTTGTTGCATCTCAAACTGTGCGGCCTACTGCCCATTCCCTGCACTCATGACCCCGTGTTATTACATTATGCCGTTCCGATATATACAGTGCCTGAACACTATTTGGCAACTTTCTGGAAAAGCAGTCTTCATGAAACTCTGCAAAGAAATGATTCCACTTTATGCAAGGTTATTTTAAAGAAACTGCGAGATCTTCTCCTACTCTTCACCACGAAGACTAGAGTATTTGGCTCACGGGATAGTGAGGCGTGCAGTTTCTCAATTCCCCGACATACCGATTCGATAGTGCGAAATTGTGGTGGGAGATTTGGGAGCAGACCGCTTTGCGTTGTTTTTGGTGATATGAAGCGTCTGCCGTTCTTAAAGAAACCGAAGACTACTGAATTAACATTGCCTAGTACATCACGCCAGCTCTGTGGCGAAGGGTTTGCGAACGCGATTCGTAAACCCGCATACTGCTTTCGAAACACAGCTGCTGGCGATTTGGCAGTAGACCGAGTCGCGTTGGTTTTCAGTCATTGGTATGAGTGCCGGCCGTTCAGAACGCAATGACAAACTTCTGAAGGTAAACTTGAGAAGAAATCACTAACAGCCAAAACATGTCGGGGTTGACTATGACGTACAGTAAAGGAAATACAACTAACATTTTATAGAAACTGCAAGATCTGCTTCTCCTATAGACCACGTAAACTGATTAGAGAAATTACACGTAGACAGTCAATGTTCTTTGGTCACGTTACGACAAGAAATAAATTTGAGAACTTGGTGACAACTGGCAAGATCGAGGGGAAGAGAACTATGGGAAGGCAAAGACGTAAATACCTGGATGGCTTGGCCACGTGGCATGGTCGAGACAAGAAAATTGAGCTGATCAACGACTTTGATGATCGCGTGAGATGGCGAGACATGACCGCCCACGCTTTCCGGCATGGCACATGATGGTGATGATAGACCACGTGACATAAGGGAAGCAACAAGAGAGGACAGAAGTGTGCTTTAGAACCTGCCTAGGTAGGTCTTGTCTGCAGTGTCAAATTTGTCACAGCCTTTTCATACATTATCTCCCTTGTCTCATCGTTGCCTTCTCGACTGTACACTGTTCCACACCGTTCCACCCAATTACTGTATCTTTCTTTTCAATGACACTCTTCACCTCCCTCACACTAACCACATAATGTTTATTATTACAGCAAAAACACCCTAAATATTCCCGAATGCAACATTATTGTTGTCGCCATATCTAGCTGCGAAATCTTCCCCGTCTATGGCTGGTGGACAACAAAGACTTCTAGGCACGGCCTGTGTGTATGACAAGAGTTTGAGAAAGAAAAGTATCCCGTTTCTTGTTTGAGTTGTCTCCTACTTGTCATTGTCAGTTTTTTGCGCTCCACTCTGTTTCGTGCCATCACACACCCAAAAACTGTCATCTGTCACCCAAGGTTCACTGTGCTGACAGTCTTCGCCAGGTACTATACTGTGATGGCACACACGCAGACACCCAGGATAATACCCTACCAGAAGAAGAGGATGATTATCCGCCTGGCTGCCCCCGTTGATCGGGCCAGATACACTCAGCAGGGGGTGGACAAAATGAGCAACAGTGTTGAACATGCCAGCAAGTCTGCTAATCTTGATGCCCCACGCGGAGTCATAGAGTTTCTAGACAACCGCCCAGAACATCATCTTTGCCCCAGAGTGTCACAAAAACTGCCCAATCTGCTTGTCGTCTGATAGAAACTGAAAGTATTCACTGACGAACAGACTAAGCCTTGTTGCCTTCACTTGGGCGTCACAGAATGAATCATTGAAGAGCAACAGAGCAGGCCTATCTAGAACGGATTACGACTTGTTATCTATCTATCTATCTATCTATCTATCTATCTATCTATCTATCTATCTATCTATCTATCTATCTATCTATCTATCTATCTATCTATCTATCAATACATCTATCTATCTATCTATCTATCTATCTGTCCATCTGTCTGTCTGCCTGCCTGCCTGCCTGTCTGTCTGACTGTCTGTCTGCCTGTCTGCCTGCCTGCCTGCCTGCCAGCCTGCCAGCCTGCCTGCCTGCCTGCCTGCCTGTCTGCCTGCCTGCCTGCCTGTCTGTCTGTCTGTCTGTCTGTCTGTCTGTCTGTCTGTCTGTCTGTCTGTCTGTCTGTCTGTCTGTCTGTAGCTCCTTGAATATGAGAAGAATTAACACAATGAACCCCAACATCGGTGTCTGCTATGTTATTACATGTAGCTTTTCCACAGGCAGATACATTTCTTATGTTGGTTTTATTTATACAAATATTGAGAGCACAGTTCTTGCGCCCTGATTCGTGCTTCGGTGGATTCTGGCAAATAGATATAGTGAGCATACGTCGGTAATTGGAATCGTGTTTCTGTGGATTCTGGGAGCATAGATTGTGCTGTTTGGTTCGTATTCCTTTGGATTCTAATATGTGTTTATAGAGATATTTTATCGTGCTGGTGGTTTCGTGCTTTTGTGGATTATGGCATATCGATATAGGAAACATAGTTCGTGCTACTTGGTTTGTGCGTGTAGCTATTGAGTTTTATACACACTGTGAGCATAGTCTGTGCTACTGACTTCTTGACTGTGTGGAGTCTGGCATATAGACATGGGAAGTATAGTCTATGATCTTGGTTTCGTGCAGATGTATAAACTGGCATACAGACATGGAGACATAGCCTGTGCTAATGGTTTTGTGCTGGTGTGGAATCTGATATATAGACATGGGGAAAATAATATGTGCTATTGGTTTTGTGCTAATGTGGAATCTGGTATATAGACATGGGGAATATAGTCTGTGCCATTGGTTTCGAAAAGGTGTAGAGTGTGATATATAGACACTGGGAATATAGTCTGTGTTACTGGTTTCGTGTAGGTGTGGAATCTGGTATATAGACATGGGGAATATAGTCTGTGCTACTGGTTTCGTGTAGGTGTGGAATCTGGTATATAGACACGGGGAATATAGTCTGTGTTACTGGTTTCGTGTAGGTGTGGAATCTGGTATGTAGACATTGGGAATATAGTCTGTGTTACTGGTTTCGTGTAGGTGTGGAATCTGGTATATAGACATGGGGAATATAGTCTGTGCTACTGGTTTCGTGTAGGTGTGGAATCTGGTATATAGACATTGGGAATATAGTCTGTGCTACTGGTTTCTTGTAGGTGTGGAGTCTGGTATATAGACATTGGGAATATAGTCTGTGTTACTGGTTTCGTGTAGGTGTGGAGTCTGGTATATGTCACAAAATAAAACCGTGTGTTTAACAGGTTGATTATTATAGAGGATTTTCGGATTAAGCGGACGATCTGCCAGCGACAACTATTTTTACTAACAGAGTAAACACAGCTGCACAGGTTACATCGTGTCAGCCCATAAACACATTTGGTGGTGAGTGAGAAGGAATGGATACATCGAGTTGGCAGTTCATTAACAGTTAGAATCACATATGATTGTCGGCTTAGGATATGGAATGGTTCCGTTTGTCATCTATACTGCCGGACATCAGAGGGAAATGGCTGCTGGGATTGTCACCACGGAACAGAAGATTGACAGTTTATCAACAGGTCGGAAGTGCCCGACTAGGGAGAAAACAGTGCATCTGTCAATTCTTGGTTTCCGGCACATCGAGAGGATTGACGGGGTTATTTGCAACTCTTTGTGGTAACTCGACAGAAACTCGCTGGCTTGTTTTGAGAATCTAAACTATTACTGACAACTTTGACAGGACTTAAGCCAGGAAAATAGTTTCCTGACAAGGGATGATCTGCCACTGTGCCACCTGTGTGGGGGCATAAAGGATAACGTCACGTGGCCAACTTTAGGAGTTGCCATAAAAACCCGAGTTGGGACCAACTGGGGAAACTTGAAAATGTGGATCTAGGCAGACATGCTTGTCACTGCAGCAGTTAGAACATCTAACGTGTGAAGGAGATATTTGATTTAGTTTACACGAGCCTGTATGGCTACCATTAGATGTAATTTAGTGTAAACTGCAGTGCCGTAAGGTATAACCTATTATATATATATTCGTTATAATTAATATAGACTGTGGCCTGGTTAAACTATAGTGTGATGATTAGCACGGTTAGTGGAAACTAGCTAGAGTAGTGAAGTGATACGTGGCTCTGTTAGCTAGAATAGATTAGTGAAGTGCTGATAAGCTTTACTAGTTGAGAATTGAGTAATGAGGGATAATTGGGATCTTCCCGTAGGTGTCCCTGGTGGGCGGGGTTCCGCATTCTGTTTGCTGATTTTTTCTTTGTCATAGCCTGATTCGGCTCTAGGTGGGTAGCTAATCTGCTCTATGACTAATTCTAGTTAGCTAAAGATCATTAAGCAAGGTGATAGGCTTACACTCAGCCGAAAGGATCAGTGACTAGTACTATCACCAGATGTGTTGTTTCTATCCTAGGTTCCCTACCAGATCCAAGGAAACTCAACAAGTTTTTGGGAAAAAATCAAATCCAAAAGGGAAGAACACCAGTTCAAGAGTCACTAGAGTTGCATACAGAACGTAACTTACGCTAGAAGGAAATTGATTCATCAAAGAGAGTGATGCCTACTGATGCACCACACAGCATTAGACAGTAGTAACGAACCGAGAACCGGCTAAGAGTACCTAGTGTTAGTACAGCAACAATTAACATTAGAAATTAGCACTTATGGACTGAATGGTTCGATGTGCAACGAGGATGATCTGTCGACTAACTAACTAACTAACTAACTGCGTACACACTACAAAAGACTTGTGCAGTTTGTTAAGGAACGTTAGGAACGGACATTGTGTAGAGTGCAACCGGTCCATGATTAACTGTTAATACCACCGGTGTCTATTTCGGATGTTCATGAAATTGGATTACCAGAGGTCTACAGAGGCAAAGCAGTATCCGGCAAGATGGTTTCGGCAACGGGTGAGAAGTACATGTTCTGACGTAACGTGCTGTGGTCTATCTTTGCTGGGATCAGCTGACTGGGTTGCTGTCTGAGAGTCAGAGTCTACACACTTTATAGAACACGTCACACATTTTCTTCACATACACGTCTCATATACGTTACACTTTTATTTTAATAAATTACTCTTTATTAATTTTTAGAAGCAAGAGTTGTTGAGTATGTTGCGTTGGGGAAGTATGAGAAGGGAGGCATAGTACGACAGTGAGAGAGTGATAGGAAAAGGTGTCCATAGGCTGATGGAGTGTGTTGGACGGAAGCTGGTGGATTCTCCAGAATATTGAGAGGGAAAAAATATTATAATGTGGGTGTCGGCTCTCTTCACTCCAGGGACGACACTGTAAAGGAGGACACGACAGTATATAGACATGGGGAATATAGTCTGTGTCACTGGTTTCGTGTAGGTGTGCAATCTGGTATATAGACATGGGGAATATAGTCTGTGTTACTGGTTTCGTGTAGGTGTGGAATCTGGTATATAGACATTGGGAATATAGTCTGTGTTACTGGTTTCGTGTAGGTGTGGAATCTGGTATATAGACACGGGGAATATAGTCTGTGCTACTGGTTTCGTGTAGGTGTGGAGTCTGGTATATAGACATTGGGAATATAGTCTGTGTCACCGGTTTCGTGTAGGTGTGCAATCTGGTATATAGACATGGGGAATATAGTCTGTGTTACTGGTTTCGTGTAGGTGTGCAGTCTGGTATATAGACATTGGGAATATAGTCTGTGTTACTGGTTTCGTGTAGGTGTGCAGTCTGGTATATAGACACGGGTAATATAATCTGTGCTGTTGGTTTCGTACAGATGTGCAGTCTGGTATATAGACTTGGGTAATATAGTCTGTGCTATTTGTTTTGTGCATCTTGAAGATCTGTATTATAGATTAGGGTAATATTGAATACTTATTTCACCGAACAATAAGATCGTTGTTCAATCCAACCGATGACTCATTTAATCAATTAGTCAACCAATCAATCAACCAGCGATAAAGAGCCGCCATTAGCTGTTAATGACATATGAGTCTGATATGCTTCAATTTTCACATATACTACTCCATGGCATTATGAAATGGGGTGTCCGATTTCATTATCGTTTACTCCCGCAAATCAAAGGAAAGCCAGGTGTCCTGCTGGTAACTTCAAACCATTAAATTAAAGAGATTAATGTAATTAATGCAAGGTGGGGCGCGGGTTCAACACTTGGGCGCGTCCCTTGCCAAATTGAGGGAAACATTGCCCACCTTTTTCTCCTGTTTCCCCCCCCCCCCCAGGCCCACAAAATGTGATGAGGTTATCACACAACAGTCCCATAACAGGAAACTTTAGGACATTAAAAAAAAATGTAAAGTGCAAAATAAACACAATTCAGATACTAACTGACACCGGAAATCGAGTGGTTTAAAATAAAAGCAAACAAAAGTATGCATCGCACGCCAGCAGGGAAGCATATTGAAAACCGGTGCAAACCTTTCTGAATATAATAGTTTCCTGTCTTTCAGGATACAAAGACAGCAAGAGACGAATCACATTATCGCCAATATCTGGGCGTATAAACCGCAGGCTTCGAGCTGAATCACGCAGAGAGAAGTCAATGGATGTCCGTAGTATATTTTCTTTGGCGAAAGTGGTGCTCAAACACATGCCCGAAGGACTACAATTAACAGGGCTGGACATAGGAGATATTTGCAGGTGGTATTTGGCTTTGTAGTACCGCCCCTAATGGGGTCAAGGGCGACTACATTAGTAAGGTCACAAAGGTTAGTCAACGTCTATAGATTGTTTTTCCGGAAATGTTTCTGATGCATTGCCTTGATATCAACCAGCTGTGTTCAGAAACATCAAGTTATTGGTTCTCTCGCTTTAAACTAGGCGTAGTACACACACGTGATACAACTGGAGAGTGTCGTGAATTGATGTTTAGTGTGGATTAGCTTTTACTGTTACCAGTGTCCCTCGCCATTAGGCAAAAGCCACGCCGACTTCTTAGGTACTTGAAATTGACGAAAAGTCAACATTTTAGTCCAACTGTCCGGTGTAGGGGTTGAACCCGCTACCTGACCCTCAGCACACCGGAAGCTTAAGAGCTAGTGCTCTTTCCCATTCGGCCATGCTGACCATCATTAAGTTGTTTTTGATAATGACCTCTGGACAAGTTCACCTCTACGTCACTCCACGTTTGTTTACTTTAAAAAAAGTAATGAACCGTTCACAAGTATGTAAAGGAGCCTGTTTAGGAGCATTTTGCATATATAGATATGCCGGTAACCGTGGCAAAGGCGTTACGGACGCGGTTCGTAATTCCGTTTACCTACGTTCGAAACACAGATGCGACCGATTTGGTAGCAGACCGTATCGCGCAAGGTTTTAACGTGTTGGTATGGGAGCCGGTCGTTCAGATGGCAATAGCAAACTACTGAACGTAAACTTGCCAAGACATCAGCAACAGCAGTGCTGGTGTTGACAGCGATGTCCTATAAATAGGATATATATATATATATATATATATATATATATATATATATATATATATATATATATATATATATATATATATATATATATATATATATATATATAAGCTTCGATTACCCCTAGCTCGTTCAACCTCAGAGAGAAGCATATTAGGGTCCGTCACCGGATCAGATTAATAATTCTGTTGCCAGGGTCTTAATTAAAGATGATTTTTGTAGACAGAGGGTAATGGCGAATATTACTAGAAACACACTTTTATAGACAAAAGAGCAATCGTAGGTGATTTAGTCAGTTTCACGGCGACAGCCTTTCCTCCCATAGATATTTCCCGGGTACACACGGTAGACCAGGGAGCCCACGTCCATTTACAATTCGAGTCCACCACAATGCGGATCGAAATCTGAACTTTGGTCAGACAGACAGATATGCAGACAGATAAATCGATTCAAAGACAGACTGAAAGATAGACGGACGGACGCTTAACTGGGTGGGGAGGGGAGGGTTTAGGACAGACAGACAGACAGACAGACAGACAGACAGACAGACAGACAGACAGACATAGTGTGAACAGATAGAATGCGAAACAGAATCAAACAGCGAGACATACAGAAAGGCAGACAGCATACATTCAAATAGACATACAAGAAACAAACAAGTGTTCTACAAGAGACATACAAACAGACATTCGAGAGACACATAATACTAAGCACCGGTTCACCAGTATTAAGGTGATCTGCCACGAATCCCAAAGATTAAAAAACAAAAACTTATTGACCTAGCCTACCCTGGGTGCTGTCCCGAGCTTCAACCAACAGACAATTAGGTTATGGAAGTCTTGATCCACATCAAACAAATCTGTTGACAGAGAAGGTATTACCCCTAGCATTAAATGTGATGGCAGTAAACAACTATGGCCGCTCGCACAAGGGGAGGTCATTATCTAAGTGGCATACAGACGATAACAAGGCTATGAAGAAGAAACCACAGAAATTCTCTTGCCATTTGCGTTTCCCCCCATTTCATATTGTCATAAACGTTGATAATTTAATCCGCGCAAATGTCACTTTGTCACTGGCAGGCCAGCCATGAAAGCACTATTACTGTCCGTTTTCCCGAGGAATTAAGTCTTCCAAATACGGGCTTTTACTCAAATGAAGTCGAAGACTAATGGTCAAAAAAGGAGAATGATGGACGTCATGAACATATTGAAATCCGAGTATTTTAGTGTCTGAATTGAGGGAGAAATGCTTGGAAACGTAGTCCATCCTTTCCTTCAGAAGTATAAGTGCATTTGTCAAACCATCAAAGAAAACAAAAATCCTATAAAGGACAAGCAACTAACTTTCCTTTTTGTTTGCGTTCGCTCGCTTGAACTCAAGCGTAGTCCACACACATTGCTTCTAGTAGTACTGGACTGCATTTTGCGCGTGAATTAGCTTTCCTTATTACCAATGTCCCTCGCGTTCAGGCGACCCCACTCCGACTTCAGAGATACTTGTAATTTACGTTCCCAAGTCGAGGACAAGAAGTCAACATTTTAGTCCAACTGTCCGGTGTAGGGGCTGAACCGCTTACCCCGGAATTAGCGCACAGGATGTTTATGAACGCGCGTTCTTATCCGTTCGGCCATGCTGACCTTAACTTTCTTTTAACAACAGAAAAGTTAGGAACGAAATAAAAGGATTTGAAGACAATATTTTCTTATGTGTATATAAATAATAATATTAATAACCTAAATAATATATTGTACAAATTTTGTCTGGCATATTTCGCAACATATCTTAGTAAATTAAGATATATGCCGCGACGTATGCCATTTAGTAGTGCGAACCACAATTATGTAAGCAGAAAGACATAATAGTCTCTTTAAACTGCTGTATTTGACAAAGTGTATTGTTTATTTCAATTGACAGGATTCATTATGCTACTTCATTATATGTTAAACTTCTTTTTGTAGGATGTACGTGATAAACTACAGCGACATATTCCGGGCAATAAATTGTGCAATTTATTATTTTTGTCTTCATTATTCGACATAAAATAAGTTCCACAATAAATCCGTGGGTGTGCATGCGTGCGTGTGAAACCGTTATAACTATATCAAACATATGACTTTCCCCCCACATCTGTCTGTTCACCCCGGGGTAGCTTTATTGTAACTGTACACCCCTAGCGATTTATGCTCATTGCAACTGTATGTTTACGGTAATTGTATATCCAGTGTAACTAACTGCTTTTCATTTTATGGAATGCCAGTTGCGCCCAATTCCTGATGTGATGTTGTGTAAATGTGTGTGTGTGTGTGTGTGTGTGTGTGTGTGTGTGTGCGCGCGTGCTTGCGCGTGTGTGCGCGCGCGCACATGTGTGTCTGTGTGTGTGGTTTTTTTTTTTTTTTTTTTTTTAAGTGGATCTACGAATGTTGCTTCAGAAGTATAAGATATCAGTCGGAGAGGTTTCGATTGATGACGTGGGACAGTGGTATTAAGGGATACTAACCTTCACGCAAAATCTATACAGGGCACTACTTGATTGTAGAAATTAACACTAGTTGTAAGGAGCGTTGGTGGACTACGCTTGAGTTCAAAGCTAGCAAGCAAAAGAAAAAAAATCTTTTAAAAAGTGTGTATCCATCTTGAAATGGTAAAGTAGTTTGCACGTACCGCGCAAGTTAATGATGTATGTTGTAAACTGTTGACTGAAATGTCCGCAGTTTAACTTCGTACATTAATTCCTTTATAGATTGTCACATTGTTCTTACGCTTCTTAGACCACCGTCATTTGACAGCACTGCTCTAGTATTTTCAAGCCATGAAAAATAGAACAAATAATATTTTATGAAATCTTTTAAATAACATAACGCTTCTAGGATCTTTCAGCGAGGCGCTGTCGTCACCCATTTGGCGATAAATTAACCTTCGTCACTGAATAGGTTAATGGTTAATCCTTTCATGCTGTAGTAAGCATACACGTCGATAATGACGTTTATTTATTTTGTTGTTTCCGTTTATGAAGTCCAAATGGATGACCATAGTCTGGCAAGAATGAGGCAGTGAGGAGTGACGAGGGGATCTGGCCGTCGCTCGACGCTCAGAGGAAAGGCGAGACGGACATATAATCAGGTTGAGGAGAGGAGTGGGTCAGAGTGCCAGCGGAGCAGTTAGACTTGTGCAGAGTTATAATCACATTGAGCCGGGAGTGCAGGGAGTGGCCAGCAGGGTCCCCGGAAGTGGAAATCCAGCAACTAATTCAGGACAATGCTCACTCGAGTGATGTGATTATCTACATGGATGGTTTGGTGTTGAGAGGTAGTAGAAGTGCCTGGGGTTTCTTGGCAAAGGCTAATGATCGACGTTTGGTGCAGGAGGGCCTGGCATGTGATACCACAACATCTAGTTAAGGATGGAGGTGGAGGCAGTCAGTGCAGCTTTCCGCTGGATGGAGAATACGACACACACACACATCGTGATTGTAACTGACTCAGAAAGCTGAGTAGGGTGAGGACTGGCAACCTTCGTGCAGAGTGGCTTGCTTCGCTTCGGAAGTCATGGGTGGCAAGCATCATCTGGACCTTTTCTCCGGGGCATGCTGGTGTGCTAGAGAATGAACAGGTAGACAGATTGGCTGGCTCTGCAAAACTTGGTCGAGTATTTATGCATGATAAGGCAGACGTGGTTGCGGCCTTATGGGAACACGTGTACACCTCGGAGGAGCAAATGGATCACCATGGTCTGGCAAGAATGCGACAGCGAGGAGTGACGAGGGGATTTGGCCGATGCTCGACGCTTAGAGGAAAGGCGAGACGCACATATAATCAGATTGCTACTGGTACTATTGGGATTGGAACTCTTCGCTGGCTTCTGAGGATGGGGACGGAGCGCTTATGGGAATGCCCCGAATGCTATGATGTCGTTTCCTAAATCAATTAATCAATCAATCAATTCCAGGATGCGAATTTCTAGTACAGGCCTAACATATCCCATAGTGCCTGAGCTTGAAGAGAGGAAAGAGACCTCTTTAAATCAGTTCCGTGGAGATTGTGCTTGTGTACTGGGGAGAGGGAAACTTATTTCCGGTAGCCTTACTCCGATATATGTATGCCCTTTTCTAGCTTGAAAATAAATACATCGGACTTAAGACTTAACATTGTCTCCACCAGCTGTTTAATCAAAAAGCTAACCAACAAATACACCAACCAACAAACCAATACACTAATCAACCAATCAACAAACCAACCGACCAAACAAACAATAAACCAGCCAACGAATAAACCAACCAACCAGTAAACTAACAAACCTATCAACCAATAAACCAACCAACTAACCAAAAAAACCAACCAACCAACCACACACCAAAAAAAAAAAAAAACCAATAAACCACCCAACCAATAAACCACCCAACCAATAAACCACCCAACCAATAATCCAACCGACCAACAAATAAACCAACCAACTAAACTATAAACCAACCAATCAACAAACCAATAAAGCAACCAATCGATCAATAAGCCAACCAACAAATAAGCCATCCAGCCAACCAATAAACCAACCAACAAATAAGCCATCCAGCCAACCAATAAACCAACCAACAAATAAGCCATCCAGCCAACCAATAAACCAACCAACTAACCAATAAACCAACCAACCAATACGTCACCCAGCCAACCAATAAACCAACAAACTACCAAACCAAAGCAACACTAAACCAACCAATAAAACAAGCAATCAACAAAGGAATAACCCAATCACCCAACCAGTAAACCAACCAATTTATCAACCAATAAACCACACAAAAAACCAACAAATTAACCAAACAACAAATAAACGAATCAACCAAACAACCACCATTCAACCATGTAACTAACTAACAAATCAGTCAACCAACCAACTAATCAACTAACCAACCAAGCAAGCAACCAGCTAACAAACCAACCAACAAACTAACCAACTAACAAATCAGTCAACCAACCAACCAACTAACCAACCAAGTAAGCAACCAGCTAACAAACCAACCACCTAACTAACCAACTAACAAATCAGTCAACAAAACAACCATCTAACCACCCAAGAAACCAGCCAACCACCTAAAACTAATAATTCATTAGTGCTATATGCTATCTGGTGGCCACCTGTCTCACCGCCAGACACACCTCTAGACCAATAACAACCCGCAGAAACGTCTGTGGCTGTCACAAACCCGCTGTTCATTTACACCACCTGAATAGTCACCCGCCAAAGAAACAGACACCAGTTCATCATTTCAATGTTGTTCTTGTCAAAAAGTTTCAAAAATCAACATCATTCCGACCCGGAGAAGAAGGAGCCATTCTGCCTAGCCATCATGTTGTCTCCAGAGGCAGACGAATTCCATTCTCTCAATGAAGAGCTCTTCTCCAATCCTGTCACATCCTATTGCCTGCCCAGCACCCCGTGATCTTTATCTGGAGGCCCCACACAACAGAGATGCTAACACTGATGGCGGATGCACGGGTAACTCAGCGGGATGTCAGGGTTATTGTACACGGCGAACGATGTGAACCTAAGCAAGGCTCTATTCCAACCATGCTCACGCCGCAGCCGTCGCCCCTTATGCTTTGTTCTGTATGTATTTCATATATCGCAGCCAGGTCACAATCATTGTAAACTGACAGGAAAATCTGCACTACAGGCGACCTATTGGAAATCAGCATGGCCGAATGGATAAGATCGTTAATTCTGAAACATCCAGTGGGCTGATCCTGAGCTAGCGGGTTCAGTCCCTACACCAGGCAGTTGGTCTAAAATCTTGACTTCTCGTCCTTCACCTGGTGACTTAAATTACAAGTACCTCTGAAGTTGGAGAGGGGACGTTTGATGGCAAAAGACACTAGTAATAAGAAAAAAGCTAATCCATACGCAAGAGCCAGTCTCATGCACTAGAAGTAGTAGCAATGTATGGATTACGCTTGAGTTCAAAGCGAGTTAAAAAAGTAAAAAAAAAAAAATTATTACCTATTCTCTTTCTCGTACTCGCAACACAAATCACAGCCATGTATTTAGTTTAGATTACACCGGCTTCAAGGAAAATGTAGATTGGTTAGTACATCAACAAATTGGAACCATACCATTATTTATGTAGGGAAAGTACATCATTCTTTATCTCTGCCTGTTGGCCTAGTGGTCATATGTTAGGATTCCCATATAGACGAATATTTAAATACTGACCTAGGCTACCAGCCTCAAATGGATACCAGGAATTGTCATGGGAAGTAAACTATGCAGATCTAGATAATGACGACATCGCCCATCTAATGGCGATTGGTGTATAAAAAAATTCGGCTTGCGTCATAAAACCAAGAGGCCCCGTGGCGCGTGAAAGGTTTCTTTTGTTGTTACTTTATTTGTATATACATCACTCTTTCTTTGACTTGAGCAGCGACTGATAGAAAGATGACTGTCTAGAATGTAAAGCGTTATAATGCAGGCCCAGAAGAATAAGGGGAGGAGAAGGAAGAAGAACTGAAGAAAAAGAAGAATTGGAGGAGGAGGAAGAAGAAGGAGAGGAGGAAGAACAAGGGGAAGGAGGAGTATCAGCAGCAGCACCACCACAAAAAGAAGAAGAATGAGAAGAAGAAGAAGAAGAAGAAGAAGAAGAAGAAGAAGAAGAAGAAGAAGAAGAAGAAGAAGAAGAAGAAGAAGAAGAAGAAGAAGAAGAAGAAGTAGTAGAAGAAGAAGAAGAAGAAGAAGAAGAAGAAGAAGAAGAAGAAGAAGAAGAAGAAGAAGAAGAAGAAGAAGAAGAAGAAGAAGAAGTAGTAGAAGAAGAAGAAGAAGAAGAAGAAGAAGAAGAAGAAGAAGAAGAAGAAGAAGAAGAAGAAGAAGAAGAAGAAGAAGAACAACAACAACAACAACAACAACAACAACAACAACAACAACAACAACAACAACAACAGCAGCAGCAACAGCAGCAGCAACAACAACAACAACAACAAACGAACTAACTTTATTTTCAAACGGTTATGAATTGGGCACGCAGACCCGTTTAACATTCTGATCATCTGATACATTATTTAAATCTCCCATACTTAACATAATTATTTCGTTTTTACATCACTTATAAAGCTTATTTTAGACAACAACGACAACAACAAAAATAATGTCCATTATAAACGTACGGCATATATGCAGTAATCAATAATGCATTACTCACTAAATCTAATTTTTGACATGGCAATTATAAGTAGCTAAGGTAGGCTGTAGCGTATCTCACTTAGGGGAATGTCTATTATTATACTTAAGAAGAAAAATAAGTAGTACTACTAGTAGTAGTAGTAGTAGTAGTAGTAGTAGTAGTAGTAGTAGTAGTAGTAGTAGTAGTAGTAGTAGTAGTAGTAGTAGTAGTAGTAGTAGTAGTAGTAGTAGTAGTAGTAGTAGTAGTAGTAGTAGTAGTAGTAGTAGCAGCAGCAGCAGCAGCAGCAGTAGTGCTAGATTGATAAGTATTGAACCAGTACCGTCTTGTTTAGTCACACCGCGCACTATTAAAATACACTACCAACTGTCTTAATTAATATGTAAATTTATTCAAAATCCCGTGTCATTTTCTCCAATTTCCATATATGGGTTAACTCGTACTCCATAAAACCGAAACCGCAAGACATGAAAGATTACATCCGCACTCTATCGACTAAGGTGGTCTATTTTCCGCTAAAGTTTGCACTTGGCAACGGCAGACAACCGTAACACAGTCAGAACTTTCCTGAAATTGTGTACCAAAATAAAACGGAGAATGTACTGAGCTGCTGCACGCCTCAGATATGAGATCTCAGACATGAGAACTGAGATTAAGAAAGATATGATGCTACAGTACAAGATGGGCCAATAAGGTCGAGAGAAATCCGCTTTGTTGTTGTGCACTTGCGAGCTTTCGAATCGGACTAATTCAATTAAATATTGGTATACCGAGAACATTCCTGGGGTTCTTGGCTTTAACCGTAGTGTTTTGTTCATAGCTAAATTAACCACCCTTGCTATCTCAAAATGGGGAACGTACTTATTCCTTGTCCTGGTTGCACCGTACTGTGGCATCATGACCTTTCTTTAAAGTGTTCGTAGTCGCTTGGTAAGCCAAGAAGTTGCTTAAAAACTATAAGCCAGAAAGTAAATGGAATTGTGATATAATTTTTTGTTTGGGCACAATATGGAGGATAGTTCTGACTATATCCAATAAGAAGTGTTTATTTAACACGGGCTAAATTTATCTGATATCTAGCCAAATTAACAGAATATATAGCAAAATTAACAGAATATGTAGCTAAATTGCAGGACATATAGCTACATTATCAGGATAAATAGATAAAATAAATGGATACATAGCTAAATTAGCAGGTTATATAGTAAACAGGACATATAACACTAAAAGTAGTACCTCGTGTATGGACTACGCTTGAGTTAAAAGCGAGTGAATGAAAAACACGAAATTCATACATCACTTATAACGCTAGTGTTAGCAACAGCAATAACAATATATGCCCTATAAATGTATGGGAACTGTGCAAAACATTATTACTACGTGAACCACTAATATAAATTATTTAGGTGGAAATTGTTATTTGCTATCGTAGTAGCTATAGTAGTAGGCAACGGAGACGTAAGGAGGCGACAGAGGCCGTGGCAGGGGATGAAGCTGGCATCCCACGACCACACGTGCTAAGGGGCAAGCACAGGCTGCACGGGCTCTCCCTACCGAGGGAGGGAGGGAGGGCTTGAGAGTGGACAAGGCAACAGCGAAGGGACAAGCATCACATCAGGGATGACTAATGTGACCGAGCGTCTTCACGGCAGGGGTAAGACGCCCGGAGTCATGACCCGGACGGGACCTCCCCCAGAAAGTATCAAGAAATTACAGGCCCGAAATACTTGGGGAAGGGGGTTTACTTCTGACGATCAGAAGCCCCCTGCCGTGTTTGCCCCGCGTCGGAGTTTTTACGATTATTTGGGAAGCTATTGCTTACTACTGAAAGGAGAATACTTTCAAGGTGGGGAAGCTATAGACACAAAATATCTCAACACTGTTGCATGGTTATCAACAGGTACATGGTTCTATACATAAGATCTTTATCCTGTTGTCTTGCAGGGTTCATCTTTTTTTTTTTTTTAGAAGAAGCTGTTGAAATCAAACCATATACAAACCGACTGAAGGCAAGGGGAAACATCCGTTGTATTTGTTCTTGGTAAAGCAAGATGCTGTACAAATGGGGATTGCAACTGAATTGTCTAGTCCGATAGTTTGAATTATGTGCTACAGGTAATGTCCGATATTCATCAAGGTACTCTATGCAGATAAGATTGTTTGAAATAGCCCATACATTGCTAGTTGTATCGACACTAGAATATGGCGCGGAAACCTAAACAATGAGCAATCGATTATAAAGTAGAATAGAGGCCCTGGAGATGTCGATATACAGAAGAATATGTCGTATTTCATGGACACGGAAACAATCGTATACAGAGCTTCTAGAAAAACTGGGAATGAAAAGACGGTTGATGAAAGAAATTTAAAAAAAAAGAGGCAAGTGAAATATTTGGGCCCCTTTAAAAGATAAGTCTGATAAAATCCATACTGGATGGCAAAGTTAAATGCAAGCGAGCAAGAGGTCGACAACGACAGAACTGGGAAGACAACACCAAGAGATAGACGAAAAGCAGACTGATAGAATATAAAATCAAGTCAAAAGACAGCCAGTGTTGGAGATTCATTGCTATTTACCTGCATTGTGAAGACGCCACTTGATTGATTGACTGATAAATTGCTACTTGGTATGTCAGAACAATTATAGAAAATAAATAAGAAACTGGAAAGCGTCAAGAATGAAATGGATAGAATGAATGTCAATATATTAGATATAAGTGAGGTGCGATGATAGGTGTGGGAATAAAATAGCTAAACACATAATTATTTACTTAGGAGTGAAGACGTGAAAAAAAAAAGAGGATTAATAATTTGAATAAATCAATAGAGATCCCCGTGACCGCGAGGTTAATGCGCTTGAGCTTAAACTTCCGGTGTTGGGGTAGGGAGTTCAACCCTTCTACCGATCAGTTGGAATTTAGCTTTCACTTCTCCTTGAGAAAGCAATGGCAAACTACTGTCTATAAAATAACTTTGGGGTTGATCTTAACCTTCTGCAAAGGCCAAACAACATTTTTAAACAAGTGCAAAAAGTTAAAGTTAGTAAGTTAGTTAGGCGATAGATCACCCTCATTAAACATCGAACCATTCAGTCCCTAAGTGCTCGGATGCCCTCCTCAGCAAATCCCGCGGGGTGTAGCGGTTCACGACACCAGTTCACCAAAAAAAAAAAAACACAGTTAAAGGATTGTGGATAATCTAAGACAGAGCGCTAATAATGAACCTCCGTATCAAAACCCTGAATATTAACATAATCTGGACGTACGCATCATCTGCGGACAGCCCAGAAGGGAAATGTGTTTGATAATGAGTTTGACGTGGCTTTGGTTCCGTACACAATTGTTGAAATTGAAGTGATTTGTGGGACCTCTATGTAGAAGTAGATAGACAATAAAATGGTTAGCGGTATGAGATCGTGATTATGGCCTTCGTGTCAAGGAATCAGCGAGGTGACTAGCGTGGACAGAATCTCATAATACGCCAGCAAGTAACATCTGGTTCAAACACCATCCTCGACACTTAAGGTAACGAAAACAGTGGTCGCTTATGTTGAGTTAATACCCAAAAACTAATGAATATATAAATATGCACAGCAAGCTTGACGAGAAAATAGACACCTGGAAAACGTCAAGAATCAAATGGATAATGAATGCCAATATATTAGATGTAAATGAGATGCGATGATAGGTATGGGAGAAAAATAGCTAAGCACATAATTAATTACTCAGGAGTGAAAACATACGTGTTTTGCCTTTCGGTAATCTTGCTGGTTAGATTCTGTGTTCATTCGTGTTGTTGTTTTTATTTTGTGTGTTCATGATTAACGGCTGATATACGCCTTGGAGATTCGCAATCTAACTGGCTTCATACTTATTCCAAAGAGATTCAGAAACAGCTTAGTAAGAGCATGAATTAGAATAGGAGCAGTCCGCTACAGTAATCATCATCATCATCAGGTGCTATGCTAACTGGCGTAGGCCTTCATGTCTCTCCACTAATTTCGTTCCATTGTGGTTTCGATCAACTCTGTTAATGATATTCCTCCATGACACCGTCTTGGCCCATCAAGCATCATTTATCGCGGTCTGCATCTGCTTCTTTTACCCATTGAATTTTCTTTTCTTCATTTGTTTGTTAGTATCAACAAGTCCAGGTCGACCCAATCTAAAATAGACATCAGCAGATTTCATGGAAAATAACGAAAACCTGGTGCGATTGATTTTAACATCGAGAGACGGTTGGTATATATAAAGCATATAGTGTTAGTATCATAACCGGCTCTGTGGCAACGGCATTACAGATTCAATGCGTAATCCCGCAATCCGCGTTCGAAGCACAGTTGCGGGGATTTGACAACAGACCGCATTGCGTTGGTTTTCAATCAATGGTATGAGTCCTGGCAGTTCAGAAAGCAGTGGCAAACAACTGAACGTAAACTTGCCAAGAAATCACAAAAGGCCAAAAATGCTGGAGTTGCCTGCGACGTCCTGTAAAAGATATCCAAGTAACTTTTAAAAGTATCATAAACCCGTCGGAGTCTGTGGTTTAGAGGTATTTATTTTCCCGTGTTTCCATCCTGTTTCAGGATATTGCGGTCGACATCAGCATCTTTCAGCTGTATGTTGATTCCTAGGCTAGATTACGCTCATCAGCACGCCACGACTTTCTGAGCGACCGGCTCCATACTCTCATAAGTCACTGGCGCGACTCGGACCGCTTCTAATTCTCGTGCGCTCACGTCAACCACGAGAGAATTCGGGGTTACGGAGAAAGCTGCTAACCGGTTTAGAGGTATAGTGAACACAATCTCACAATGTTCAGACATACCGTGTCTAGGGTTCGATATCAGTCACGGTCGACTTGGAAGTAGATATATTTGCACCCAAAGATTGATTACAATGGTATGAGAGTTGGCTTTCAGAAAGCAATGACAAACTCATTCATTCATTCAGTAGAATGTCCTTGCAGAACTTCGCTTCCATAAGAACTTTCCGGAAAACTTCTCGATCTATATCCAAAATATTTTTAGAAGCCGTTTAAAACATTTATATTCAAAGGCTGTTTAGCTTGTTTATTAGGCAAGCATAGTAGGCAAGTATGGACTAGGGGAACAGAATGGAAGAGGTTGCACACTAGTACAGTGGGAGAAAGAACAAGATTTGATTATTCGAAACACCTGGTTTCAACAGCACCCAAGAAGATTATGGACATGGAGGAGTCCTGATCATAAGATCAGAAATCAGATTGACTACATCCTCATCAACAGAAGATTTCGAAATGCCTTAAAAGTCGCAAAAACTATACCAAGCGCAGACTGCTACAGCGACCGTAGATTAATCTTAAGGAATTTACATATAAAATTAAAGAAAGTCAAATATTCATCAAGAAACACAAAATTTGATCTACAAGCTCTGAAGAGTTAGAAAATAAAAGATAAATTCAACGTGGAGGTAAAGAACAGATTCGATGCATTGTCCGATATGGAAATATTATTTCAAAACGTCAGTGACCAATGGGAAATATTAAAGAAATCAGTCAACCAAGCTGCAAAAATAACCATCCCAAAAATAAAGATAATAGGGCGCAAGAAATGGATGACGGAGGACATCTTAAAACTCAAGGAAGTAAGAAGAAATGACAAAAATAACAAGGAAAAATATGAAGAGTTTCACAGGAAAATTAGGAAGCTATGCAAAGAGGCAAAAGAAACATGGCTTGAAGAAAATTGCAAGGAAATTAAACACCAACACAACACCCGGAATACCAAACTGATGCACACAAGAATTAATGACATCACTAACAAAAGAACACACACATCAACGGGTTGCCTAAAAATCAAAGATGGCAAAATCATAATAGAAAAAGATCAGATTTTACATGCGTGGTCAGATTATGTGAAACGATGATACAAGAGAAGAACAATATGATGATCGGAATAATAATGAAGGACCATCAATTTTGAAGATAGAATTTCCGAATGCTCTTAACCATATGAAAACTGGCAAGACTCCGGGTACAGATAACATCAAAGTAGAAATGATCAATGCCTTAGAAGAACATGGAATAGACCAAGTCACCAGACTACTGAACACAATATACGATACTGGAGATATACCTCCTGAATTATGTAATTCTATATTTATTGCAATCCCAAAGAAATCAGGAGCCATGGAATGCGATCATCATAGAACAATTAGTATAATGAGCCACATCACGAAGATTCTGCTGAGAATTATCATGCAAAGAGTTAGGAAGAAAATCCAACCCGAAATAGGAGAAGAACAATGTGGGTTTGTAGAAGGCAAGGGTACAGTAAATGCTGTGTATACACTGAGAACAGTAATTGAGCGTTCTATAGAAGTAAACAAAGATCTATATCTTTGCTTTATTGACTACACAAAGGCTGTCGATAAAGTGACACATGTCGACATGATAAGAATGCTTGAAGATATACAAATTGATAGAAAAGACCTTAGACTTGTAAAAAACATATATTGGAAACAACAAGCTGCCATCAGAATTGATAACGATGTAGGTCAATATCAGCCTATTAAAATAGATGTGAGACAGGGATGTGTAATGTCTCCAGATCTGTTTTCCCTGTACAGTGAAAATATATTCAGAAATATAGAAGATATGGAAGGAATCAACATTGGGAGACGATACATCAATAACATTAGATATGCAGATGATACAGTCTTGATTGCAGACAATGAACAGGACCTGCAAAATTTAGTAGATGCGGTTGTTGCACACAGTGAACAACTAGGGTTAGAACTGAATATTAAGAAGACACAGATTATCGTCGTCACTGGGAAGAAGGAAATACCACAATGGGATATACGAGTAGATGGGCATAGTCTTAAACAAGTGAATCGATACAATTATCTCGGCACAGTCATAACATCTGATGGGAGATGCCTTGAAGAGATTAGAACAAGAATTGCCATTGCGAAGATAGCCTTTTGCAAGATGAAAAACGTACTGACCAATAAAAAGATATCAATTGAAACGAGAAAAAGAGTGTTGAGGTGCTACATAGAACCTATACTTTTGTATGGATGTGAAGCGTGGACAATAAGTAGTGAAGTTGAAAAACAGCTGATGGCTGTAGAAATGTGGTTTCTGAGGAAAATGCAAAGAATACCATGGACAGACAGAAAAACCAATGAACAAGTCCTTCAAGAAACAAATGAAGATCCTAAACTGATTAGAGTCATTAGACGTAGACAGTCAAACATTTTTGTGCATGTTATGAGAAGAAATGAATTTGAGAACTTGGTGACAAGATCGAAGGGAAGAGACCAAGGGAAAGACCGAGAAGTAAATATCTGGATGGCTTGGACACATGGCATGGTCGAGACAGAAACACGGAGCTGATCCACGACTCTGGTGATCAATTGAGATGGCAGAACATGACCACCCACGCTTACCGGCATGGCACATGATGGATGGAGCTTGTTTAGTAAGTGTCCAGGTCTCACGGGCGTATGTTGCGATGGGAAAGATGCATGTTCTTAAAAATCCAATTTTTATAGTTTTGTCTGTCCCAGTCCACAATTTATTCAGTTGTTTTAGTTTTTGAAGCTATTACATGATAGGGTTCACTGCAACGTCCTGTAAAGGATATTCAAGAAACGTATATTATCAATTCTATAGTCCATGGCTGGAAGAGGGGTTTCTTGTTGTTGTTATTGTTGTTGTTGTTGTTGTTGTTGTTGTTGTTGTTGTTGTTTTCTTTGAAGAGGGACCGGAGGTGTGGTTTTTGAGAAGAATGTGTCAAGGACAGAGAAGAAACCAACGCGGAGGTATTGACAACTGTGCTTGTTTTACTAGATCATTTATGAAGAAGAGCAGCTGGCCGAGTGAATAAAATCCGGGCTCCCATACAGGATACTCGCGTTCGAATCCACGGTAAGATGTGGATTTTTTGTCTGTCGGGGACAAAAAGAATACACTGCACAGTTCGCGTCGACTGCACTAGCCAGGCGGCCATAATTCCTCACGCTCTAGAAACCATCCCCTCCTCCTTTTCCCCCCGTCCTTCACTGCAAGGTGCTTTGGGTAGTAGATGGTTTTTTTTTAATGTCAATAGAAAATAGTTTTTTATTTTGTTTGTTTAATTGTTTGTTTGATCCGCGTTCATTCGCTTTGAACTCAAGGGTAGTCCAACACGTGCTGCTACCTTGTTAGCGCACTGGACTGATTTGTGCATGCGGTTCATCTTTCTCTGATACCAGTGTCGGGGAAAATAAATTATTAAGTGAGAGGAAAATAGTACGCTGGAGACATAGATGAGAGAGAGGGAGAGAGAGAGAGAGAGAGAGAGAGAGAGAGAGAGAGAGAGAGAGAGAGAGAGAGAGAGAGAGAGGAGATTTGTATGCGGAATGTTGAACCATTTGGGCTACTTCATATAGCCCATTCGTGTGGCGTTGGTGATTACATATGTCAACAACATTCTTTTTCTTATACTGCCAAACATTTTTGGTGCTGATGTTTCTCCATGCCTTGATGTTAGACTGTCCAGCGTCTTCTCTCTTGGTCACCTCCTGACCTGGGATCCCAGGTCTATTCAGACTAATATAGTTATCAGGGCATGACGTGGGTAGTAAGGATTGTCGGCGTTATTTTGACCACATGACCAACCGAATGAAGATTAGCCTATAGAAATATGAGTCTAGCATAATAAATGCATTGCACTTTAAGGCACGCAAAAGAGCCTTTTATATTGTGTATTGTTTTTAAACAACTTGTACACAAAATCCTACTGTTTGAATTTGAAAAGGTCATCATCAAGTGCCATGTCAGCTGGCGTTGGCGTTCATGTCTCTCCACGTGTCTCTGTCTTTGGTGTTCAGGATCAACTCTGCTGCTGGTATTCCTCCGTCTCAATCCATCCAGCATCATTGCTCTTGGACGGTCTCTGCCTTTCTTCCCTTCGATCTTTCCAGTCGTCACAATGTTTTCCAATGCCTCTCTTCTAACCACATGACCAACGAAAGCTCTTTGTCTCTTTATTATTGTTGTATATAACGTGTAAAGGTAGATAACTAGATATCCAGCTAACTACTAAAGGGAGTCCAGAAAAATGCACTCATCTCTCTGCTTATTGGTTTCAAGGTATCAGCAACATATGCTTTATTAGTGATTAGGAAGAATCGTCGTGATGACACTCCGGGCTGACCCATTAGTGCTCCGATTTCCTCCTGAAAATGTCGCCCGGGTATGTCGACTAGTCGCACCAGTTGTGATGTGCTGGTTAAACTTGTTCACGTCTGCCGACTTCCCGCTTCACTCTAATCACCATCACTCGGGAAAGGAAAACGGATTCCTAAGCTCTCTTATAGTCATTTGTGCGTCCTGAATCATTTAGGCATTGATTATGTCTGGCCCATTCATTGCTCTCCCGTTGTATTGCTTTCTTCAAATATTTTCTTTATCTTGCTACAGTCATGTTAACTACAATATTTCCTGTATTGCATTCTCCACCCAAGCGCTGAATAGGATAGACTAGGAAAAGGAATCACTCAAATATGACAGTTATTATAACGTGTGATTTACATAGGCCATGAAGTAAATTTTTTGCCCCGTGGTACATTTTGCAGTATTTTGAGCATCATGGCTGCCAGTTCATTTCCCTGTGTGCAGAAATGGTGACGTAATTTACGACCAAAGCTGACACTAGTTGTCGTGTTTCACATGCGAGGGAATCTGCGATCTTTTCCCGGTTCATGGAGGGCTGGAGTTTTTCAAGTTAACTTCAATGCAGTCCTCAGGCAGATCATGTGATGTAAAGTAATAGTTAAAAGTTAATTACAAATCCTGTACAGGATGTCGCAGTCAATAGCAGTATTTTTTGGCTGTTTGTGATTCCTCAGCAGGGTTTTACTTTCAGTGGTTTGTCATTGCTTTCTGAAAGATTGGTACGATACCGTTGTATGAAAACCAGCGCAAGGCGGTTTCCAAATCCCCCGTTTTTCCAAATGCCAAGAGATCACAATAGCGAAAAATGCTGGTATTGACTGCAACGTCCTGTAAAGGATATGCACTTTTGTATTTATTAGTGCGGTGACCAGATCACACCCTGGCTTTCTCTGCCAGTGAAAATCATGTGTACATCTAATGAAGTGAAGTTTATCCTTAGGCAGGGCTCAACCTACACCAAGATGGGCTTAAGGCATTGCAGACACTTTGGACACGCGTTTTCAGCCACCAAAACTGAGCCATCTGCATACCAAAGCTTGTTTGTAAGAGATGGCTTCAAATTAAAACCTTAAATATGTGTGTGTGTGTGTGTGTGTGTGTGTGTGTGTGTGTGTGTGTGTGTGTGTGTGTGTGTGTGTGTGTGTGTGTGTGCTTTTTTTTTTTTTTTTTTTTTTTTTTTTTTTTTTTTTGACGCTGAAAATGAAGCACAGTTATAAGAAGTGATAGATATGCTCGTAATATAAGAAAGTCTGAAAACAGAAAAAGAGGATTCGAAATCAGCCGGTTTGGAAGTCGACCTCTTTACGTTGATTTCTATGGTGTCAGGCGTCGGCCGTTCAGAACTCAATGACAAACTACTTAACTAAAAATACCTAGTAAATAGCAAATAGCCAATAAATACTGCTAATGACGGCAGCGTCCTGTAAAATACATTGTAAATTACAAAACCTACCTCACTTCAATTGGCGCTGTTACGAAGGGGCTACGAATGTGATTCGCAATCCTGCATACCATGTTCTAAACACAGCTGCGGGAGATTTGGCAGTAGACCGTCTTGCGCATATGTTTCAACACAATGGTATGAGCGCCGGTCGTTCAGAAAGCAATGGCAAGCTACTGAACGTAAACTTGCTGAGTACATCACAACCAGACAAACAATCTTAGGATTGACTGCGGCGTCCTGTATATGACAACTAACTAACTAACTAACTAACTAACTAACTAACTAACTAACTAAATAACTAGCTAACTAACTAACTGACTAACCCCATTGGACAGTTGGATCACGTGACTTGGCAATGGCGTCACTATAGGATTAGAAAATGAAGGGACAAGGCCACGTACATAAAACCACTCTTCATGATTCAGAGATGTTCACATTAGCTGCATTACATGCACTCAATCTGTACTCTCTGACCCCTGAGCTGGCGGGGAAGTGTACATGACGCTTTATGGCGGTTGTAATATACATTTATGTCTGGCGTCACTCAAAGACACTATTAGAAAATGCAGGAAGTCGACAAAGAAACAAGAAAGAGAAAAGCAAGTGGGTACAGCCATGGCGTCACCTTGTCATGAATAGTTGATTAATCTTGACAGTTCAAAGTAAAGATGTGTGAAAAGAAAGACTAAATGCCAAAACATACACAACACATGTCAGCGCTGTGGCTTCTGGACAGTGAAGGCGTCTCACAAACAAAAAGTAAAAGAGCATTTTACACGAGTTAAGGCACTTTGGCATATGGTGCGTGACCCACATTTTTATACAGAAATAGCATTTGGGGAACCCTTTGATGCCACTAAAACAGTTAATAAATAAACACATTTTCAATTGTTATGTTTGTCTAGTGCGTCCTCTAATCCCTACTTCTTTCTTCTACTTCTACGAGAGCCAAACAATACGGGTGTGTTTTTTAAATATTGTTTTTTTTAATGAACTGTCATGGATTCTTCCAAATTTTATGTTGTTTAGTGCGTCCACTGGTTGTCTCCGCGTCGGTAACTTATGGGGTATGTGAGCCGGTCGCTCAGAAAGCAATGGCAAACTACTGAGCGTAATCTTACCAAGAAATCAACAATCAGCTGACAGACGCTGATGCTGACAGCGATGTCCTGTAAAGTATACGCGAACCAACAAAAAAAAGTGCGGCCACTAAACCTTACTTCGTTCTTCTACGTCTATGATAGCCAAACAATACATGTCTGTGTTTATTTATGAACTGTCTTAGATTCTTTCAATTGTTATGTCGTCTAGTGCGTCCAATTCGCTATCCCGCATACCCCTTTCGAAACATGGCTTCGGGCGATTAGCAAGAAGACCGCCTTTTGTTGGTTTCCATACAATGATATGAGTGTCAGTCGTTCCGAAAGCTATGGCAAACTACTGAACGTAAACTTGCCCAGAAATAGCAAACAGCTAAACAATGCTGGAGTTGACTGCCGCGTCTCCTGTAAAGGATATGCAACTCTCTCACTAGTGCGTCCACTGATCCCTACTTCTTTCTTCTACATCTATGAGAGTCAAACTATACGAGTGTGTGTCTTTATTTATGACTCATATTTGTATACACAAATGGGCACTCGTGAGTGATATGGTCAGTACCACGTCCATGTAGTTTACAGTTCTGGTTACAGTCAGTTGCATGTCTCTACACAACATCGCTATCAAACCCATCGTGATTTACTATATAATGTTGAGGTTCAGTAGTTTTCTTTCTGAACGGTCGACGCTCAGACCAATGAAATCAACGCAAAGCGGTTTTGGTAGCCATATTAGTTTTAAACAATGTCATTGTTTAGAATCAGCGATAAGCATTTGCAGAGACCGCTGGCGCAGTGGCTAGCACTGTTGCCTGTCGGGACGGTTCAAAACTTCTTCTAGTCAGGAATTGTTTTCATTGACTTGGGCCCGAGGGCAATCAAACCTAAAATGAAATGACGAAGATCAAGAGAAAGAGAAAGACCAGAATGTAAACGAGAAGAGAAGTGGACAATAAAAGACGAGGATTAGAAATAAGCGAAAGAGAAAGACAAAGCGGAGAAGAAAAAACACAAAAACTGGAGGATGAAACAATAAAAAAAAAAAAGATTAGAACAGGAAGATGAAAAGAAAGGGGAAGAGGAGAACTAAATAAAGGGTCAAGGGAAACAGAAGCGGGAGATGGGAAAGAGAAAGCGTAGACGAAGAACTATGAAGACGAGGAAAATAAGTAAAGAAATATTAGATGAGGAAGATGGAAATCTGGAGGAAGAGGAGAACTAAGTAGAATGACAAGAGAAACAGAAGCGTACTTGTATAAATGGAAAGCAGATGTATTACAAATTACAACAAGAGTATCAGACATATAATAACTTTATTTATGTTACGTTCATCTTTTAGTTCACATGAACATTTCATTGCTTTGTTTTTAACCATGTAATATGTACAACTGCGACAAGAGCAGAAGCTTGTACAAGAAGAATGGACACGAATCCAGAGCACACCCAACAAGATTATGCAGAATTTGTCAGATATTTTGAAGCAGGTCAGAACGTCGCTTTCATCAGATAAGATCGCTCACTCTTAATCATCCGGTGCGCTGATGCTAAGGTAGCGGGTCCAACCCCTACACCGCTCAGCTGTACTAAAATGTTGACTTCCCGCCCATGACTTGGGGACGTCAATTACAAGCATCTCTAAAGTCGGAGTGGGTACGCCTGATGGTGGGGGACACTGGCAACTGGGAAAGCTAATCCCCATGCAAAAATCAGCCCACCGCACTAGAAGTACTAGAAAGTGTATGGACAACACTTGAGTTTAAAGCGTTAAGATTCTCGTTTGTTTGCTGTTTTTCCACTCAGTGTTCGTTGACTCTTATATTTTCTTCCCTATCCATGTCATCGCTGTTCTCTTAAAACCACCATATTTAACGTTTAACATGCCCAAAGTGCACACTTCCATGGACACGATGCCGTCCAAGGACCAGATGTCTTGGATGTGCAGCTGCCGCAGAATGTCAATACTTGTTTCTTCTTCATTCATGCATTTTTCCTGCAACATTTTGTTCAAAATCCCAAACTTTCTTCGTTGGTGATTGCCAATTGGTCTACGCTTCTCATCCGAGTATTACGATAGGAAAGATGCATGTCCTGACACATTTAACTTTATGTGTTGTTGCTGTGCCGTTATCTCCCAATAATATCTCTGTTTAACTTAGGCGTTGCTATAGCCAGTCTCAACCTGACTTCTTTTTATAGTCCCAGTTGTTGTTGAGAATAATAATAAATAATATAACAGGCACAGAAGCAGGAAGCTGCTATGAATCTGTCAAGTGTTAGAACCATCGTATTTTGTGGTCCTGATTGCACCTTCTTTCTACCTTGCTGTAGACATCACCATCGTAACCGCTAACAATTAAGTCATAACGCCCAATGTTGCTTATTATGGAGGAATATGGGTTCAAGGTAATCACAATTGGTAGCATTTTCACTTTCTTGATTGCTTTTTGTGATGTACAAGGGAACTTCAAATGAAAACTTAAAAAGTGTGATAGACATTAAAATAACCATGCCATTGACTTGTAAACCTGTCAATATTACAGATGGGATCCATGTTAAGAATGTCTAGAAGGTTAAGCAGGTAACATCACGGTGCAGACGAACATGGCGACATCAAAATGGCAGTTTAAAGATGACCTATTTTTTACCAAAAAAAAGTATTTTCTTTTTTGTGAGCATTCTTTTTAAGTTCAGAAAAAATATTTTTAACTTTTGTCTTCACTGTATCTTTTGACAGGCAGGATTAACAGAGAACGGAAACCTGTCCAAGGGAACACATCGACACGCCATATTGTGGAAGGCCAGGGAAAATCTCAAAGATATCGTCCTGTTCATGTCCCATGCAGAAGATGTTCGTAACTTGTACGTGTAGAAGAAACATCAATGGCAATCAACAAGGTGAATTCAGCAATGCAGCTACAGAAAAAGACAATTTTGCTGACGATGACCGCTGTAAGGACGGATCCTTTGCCTTGACGTTGTTCTCAGAGATGGTGGACGAAACGTTTAGTGATGAGCTTTGTGCAAAACAAGATGCCGGCAATGGTTCTCTGATACTAGTGGACGAATCCGGGGATGCATCGCGACATACTTGTTTACCGACCATCTGCTTAACGCCATGATCGTTACACGGAGATCTGTCACAGCGAGAGCGCTTCCTTGAGTCTTCCATTGACCGAGGCGAGTGTAGAGAAGCATATTTCCGTTCGCATGAGCTTGTGGTATCTGCTTTTGTTCTGACATCTTTGAAACTTGGAATTGATCCAGTGTCCTCTATGTTACAGATGGGATCCATACTCGGTTTAAATGTATCTGAAACACAGGAAATATTTATAGCAAGATTAACCAAATATATTAAGACTTTTATAGACAATGAATACTCTGTCTGTCTGTCCCTCTGTCTGTTTGTCAGTCCATTCGAACATATGTCCGTGCGGCATCGATCGGTCGGCCTTGTCTGTCTGTCTGCCTGCCTGCCTGCCTGTCTGTCTGTCTCCTGCCTGCCTGCCTGTCGGCCTGCCTGCCTAACTGCTTCCTGCCTGCCTGCCTGCCTGTCTGCCTGTCTGTCTGTCTGTCTGTCTGTCTGTCTGCCTGCCTGCCTGCCTGTCTGTCTGTCTGTCTGTCTGTCTGTCTGTCTTTCCAATAGTACGTGTGTCCATGTTCACGTCGGTCGGCCTTGTCTGTCTGTCTGTGCGATTGCTTGCCTTCTGAGAAGCCCACTGAGATGGGCAAATAAGAGGTAATTCTCTGTATAATACTGTCTATAATAACATACACAAGAACCAATGAGCAAGTCCTACAAGAAGCTAATGAAAACCGTAAACTGACTAAACAGATTAGACGTAGACAGTCACATTTAGTGGATAAGCTCAGTGTTCCTATCTTGACGATACCACGTGGTCAAGCCATCCAGGTAGGTCCTTCTCTGCCTTCCCCTTATTCGCTTTCCCTCAATCTTGCCAGTTGTCACCGAGTTATCCAATTTATTTCTTCTCATAACGTGTCTTAAAAAAAAAAAAAATCTATGACTGTCTACGTATAATTTCTGTAATCAGTTTACGGTTTTCATTTGATTCTTGTAGGACTTGGTCATTAGATGTTCTGTCTGTCCTTGGTCTTTTTTTTTTTTTTTTGGTGCATTTTCCTCGGAAACCACATTTCCACAGCCATGAATTATGAATTATTTTTTTTTTGGGGTGTTTTTTGTTTTAGCTTGTCTGCTTACTGTCCACGATTCACATACATACAAAAGTACAGGTTCTATGTAGCACCTCAAAACTATTATTTTCTTCGTTGCAAATGACATAGTTTTATTAGACTGTATGTTTTCCATCTTGCAAAAGGCTACCTTCGACAAGGTGATTCTTGTATCTCCTATCAAATGTTATAATTTATAAATAGATGTACAGAAGGCCATAACATGGGTGATGAAATTCTGAAGATAGTTGCGTATCGTTTACAGGACCTCGCTGTCAACCCTATAATTTTGTTTGTTTGTTTGTTTGTGATTTCATGGCAAGTTTACACTCATTAATTTGTCATTGCTTTCTGAACGACCGGCACTAATACCATTATATTACTCCCAACGCAAGGCGGTCTGCTGCCAAATCGCCCACAGCTGTGTTTCGATCGCGGTATGCCGGTCTCCGTGGCTAAGAGCTTGCGAACGCGGTTTGAGAGCCCGTATACCTGGGTTTGAAACACAGCGGTGCTGGTTTTTTCGAAAAAGGTATAGGTGCCGGTCGTTCAGAAAGCAATGGCAAACTATTGAACGTAAAATTTGCCCAGGAATCACGAACAGCCAAATTGCTGGGGTTGACTGCTACGTCATGTGAAGGACATGCAACTAAATTTTAAAAAATGCGGGATTACGAATTGCGTCCGTAACCCCGTCACCTCACAGTTGGAAATTAGGAGAAAAACGTATTTTATTGAAAGTGACAGAATTTAAACAATGACATTAGAAAGTGACAAAATTTAAACAATGACATTAGAAAGTGACAGAATTTAAACAATGACATTAGAAAGTGACAGAATTTAAACAATGACATTAGAAAGTGACAGAATTTAAACAATGACGTTAGAAAGTGACAGAATTTAAACAATGACATTAGAAAGTGACAGAATTTAAACAACGACATTCGAAGGTGACAGAATTTAAACAATGACATTCGAAAGTGACAGAATTTAAACAATGACATTAGAAAGTGACAGAATTTAAACAATGACATTAGAAAGTGACAGAATTTAAATAATGACATTAGAAAGTGACATAATTTAAACAATTACATTAGAAAGTGACAGAATTTAAACAATGACATTAGAATGTGACAGAATTTAAACAATGACATTAGAAATACCATCGGCTTCACTACCCGCAGTGAACATGCCTTCGTCATCATCATCGTGATGTGCCACGTCGATAAGCATTGGCGATCATTGTTCTCAATCACACACGATCACCAGAGTCAGTGATTGAGTCTGTGTTCTTGTTCTGATTATGTGACTAGGACATGTAGGTATTTAGCTTTTGTCTTCACATTGTTCTTTCTCCATCAAGTTCGCCAGTTGTCACAAGGTTTTCAAGTTGCGTTTTTTAATACCCACAGTACACTTCATGACAATCTCTGTCTAATTTCTGTAACTAAAATACTAATACCGTTTATTTCTTGCAAGGCAAGAAGTTGTTCCGCCTTCTTGTGGAAATAAAATTTAGTTGCATGTTCTTTACAGGACGTCGAAATCAATCTCAGTATTTTCGACTGTTTGTTATTTACTAGGCAAGTTTTAAGTCCAGTACTTTGCCATGGATTTCTGAATGACCGACGCCTATACTATCGCAATCAACGCAAAGCGGTCTTCTTCCAAATCGCCTGCAGCTGATTTTGAACCCTCAACTTGATATTTCGAGGATTTGTGAAACGCGTTCACTACCCTAAGCCAAAGCAACGGTCATGTGGAAATCAATCCGATTCAGATATGATTTTGGGCCTGGAGCGGAGGCAGCAATGATTATCGAGCCATAGGAAGACCAGGAATACAATGGATAGATCATATCACGTGTATGCTACACAATGCAATCCACTGCAGCCAGTGTGAAACATTTGATTCCAGATATAAGGAACACTGTAAATCCACTACCGTAGACCCCGAGGTAGACCAAGAAGGCGGTGGAGAGATAATACATGTACAGACCTACAAGCACTTGGAATCAACGACTGGCAAGAGAAGGTCCACCAGAGAGACGAATGGAGACGGATTGTATTTGCAGCAAAGAACCTCAATGGCTCGGAACGCTGAAGAAGAAGAAGTAAATCCACTACACACTTGATGGAATTATCGATCAACAGTCACCGCCCACATAATACACAGATATGTTGGAGGTCGGCGTGACCGAAAGGATTAAAGCGATTGTGCTTAAACTTCCGGTACGCTCATGACTGGTTAGTGGGTTCAAGCCACACACGGGTCAGTTAGATTTAAATGCTGACTTTGTGCCCCTGATTTGGGGACGTACATTGTAGGTACATAGGGGTCGGAGAGGGTTTGCCTTATGGCGGAGGACACTGGTAACAGGGAAAGCCAACCCAGACGCCAAACAGCACCCCAGTGCACTTCCTAGTAGTAGTAACTGCTTTTATTAGTAGCATACGTGTTGACTAAGTTTGAGTTCAAAGCGAACGACGAAGAAGAACAATGGCAGATGCATGACTTTTTACCTTGATTGTGCACGTTGTGTTCATCTGTACTGTCACATCGTTTGCAACTCGATCTGGAGTCTTCTACTTTGATCTTGTTCAGGCATTTAGGGCTATTCTGCCTTTCCAATGAGATGTGTGAGTTTACTTTCTCCTCAACATGGTATGTGTGTTCGATGGTTCGCCTGAAAAAATTTATAAATGCGTTAAGGTAATCATAGCCTGTCTGTCTGTCTGTCTGTCTGTCTGTCTGTCTGTCTGTCTGTCTGTCTGTCTGTCTGTCTGTCTGTCTGTCTTTCTGTCTGTCTGTCTGTCTGTCTGTCCACTTCAACGTCTGTCCTTCAGCCATTGTGTCATTCCTTTCGTCCGTTCGTCCATCCGTGAGTCCGTCTGTGTGTTTGTTCATCTGTCTGTCTGTCTGTCTCTTCGTCTGTCTGTCCGTCATTTCATCTGTCTGTCCGTAGATATAACTGTCTGTCTGTCTATCTGTTTGTCTGTTTGTTTGTTTGCCCGTCTATATAACTGTCTGTCTGTCTTTTTGTCCGTCCGTCCGTCTCTCCGTCTATGTTATACTGCTACTCACTTCTTTTCTCGCCGACCTCCCCCAGTCTCGCGGAAACCTTTGGCAAATGGGTTGTGGTCAATCTTTAGCTGTGTGATCTGTGACAGAAATGTGACAATGATCAATCGTTAGCTATGTGACATGTGACAGAAATGTGACAATGGAAGCTGTCAGACAAGCGGACATTCTTGGACACGGACAGTGGTTAGAATATGAAGATATGTAAATAAAACTGGCAGGAGTGGTAGCCATGACTTTTACGTTGCTACACATGTATGTCTAATACAGAGTATATTTATGATGACTGTCAGTGTTTGAAAATATTGCCGGTCCATGTCTTGTATTCACCCTCTGTAAAGTTCATGCAACATAATAGGTAAATACAAAACTTGGGCCAGCATTATTTTCAAACACTGCATCATCTTCATTAAGTGCCGTGCCGACTGGCGAAAAGCGTTCATGACTCTCCACAGATCTCGGTCTTTGGTTTTCTGGATCAACTCCGCTGTTGATATTCCTCCATGCCACCATCGCATCAAACACTGCACAGCCTTTAAAATACACCCTGTACAATGAAGTAGACACCGCGTTTTTATTATTTCTGTTCTGTGTGACTTCAGAAGAGTATTTGTGATTGGTCAGATTCTCTCTCTCTCTCTCTCTCTCTCTCTCTCTCTCTCTCTCTCTCTCTCTCTCTCTCTCTCTCTCTCTCTAATTCTCTAACTTTCTCTCTGTTTACTTCTTTCCATGACTCGCCATTTCACTCGATCACCAGAGTCGTGGATCAGCTCAGTGTTCCTATCTCGACCATGCCATGTGGCCAAGCCATCCAGGTATTTACTTCTCGGTCTTCCCCTTGGTGTGTTCCCTTCGATCTAGCCAGTTGTCACTAAGTTCTCCAAATCATTTCTTCTCATTAAAATGTCCAAAAAATTTTGACTGTCTACGTCTAATTTCTTTAATCAATTTACGATTTTAATGTGTCTCCTGTAGTACTTGGTCATTGGTTTTTCTGTCTGTCCATGGTATTCTTTGCATTTTCCTCAGAAACCACATTTCTGCAGCCATCAGATGTTTTTCTGCTTGACTGCACATTGTCCAAGTTTCACATCCATACAAAAGAACAGGCTCTATAAAGCACCTCAGCACCTCAACACTCTTTTTCTCGTTTCAATTGACATCTTATTATTGGTCAGTATGTTTTTCATCTCTATCTCTATCTATAGCTTTGAATTAATAAAATGGCAACGTTACTCCTCTCTCTCTCTCTCTCTCTCTCTCTCTCTCTCTCTCTCTCTCTCTCTCTCTCTCTCTCTCTCTCTCTCTCTCTCAGCCGTTCTTCCGTTCTCTCGCTCGCTCTCCATCTTTCTCGTAATGAAACGGCAAGTGTGCACTAATTCTCCAGCTTGCTTTCTCCCCCCTCTCTGTCTCTTCTTCTCTTTCTTTAATTCTCTCCCAATCTCTATCACTATTTCTCGTAATAAAACGACAATGCTACATTTATCTCACCTCTCTCTCTCTCTCTCTCTCTCTCTCTCTCTCTCTCTCTCTCTCTCTCTCTCTCTCTCTCTTATGTTTTCTCCTACTCTATCCCTCCTTCTCTCTCACATCTCTCTCACACTACCCTTCTCTTTGTTTCTCGTACTCTGCCCTTCGTTCTCTCTCACACATCTCTCACACTACCCCTCTTTCTTTTTTTTTTCTAATACTATATCCCTCGTTATCTTTCTTCCCTTTTTTCTTTGTCCTTATTTCACACCACTCCTTGTTTTGTTTTTTTTCTCTCCCACAAGAATTAGTCATTTATTAACGGGATACGCTTGTAAAAGCATGAGCGTTGTCGGTGGTGGATTCAACGCCTGCGTTCTTCCTCCGCCAACAGAGGAAAAGACTGATCACCTGCATGTGATGGCCCTATCACCTCACTTACCCGTAACAGGTTCCTGACATGTTTATGTATATATATATATATATATATCGTCCAGTGCCTTGCCAACTGGCGTGAGCGATCATGCTTCTCCACAAATTACGATCTCCGACGTCATGTGTTCGTTCACAATTCGTGTGTTGACTCCCTTCCGTGACATAAAACAAGACTGTCAAGAATCTTTTCACCCTGTCTTCCTCTATCTTTCCGGTTGTCACAATATGTCTCAGTTTTTGTCTTCGCATAACGTGGCCAAAAACGATGACTGTCTCTTTCTGATGTTTGTGATAAGTTGTCTTTGTGACTCAGTTTCACTTAAAATCTCCATATTGCTCATTTTGGCTGTCCAATTAATTTTCAGCATTATTCTATAAAACCACATCTCCAAGTTTTCTATGGATTTTTTCTCGTGTTTACTAATTGTCCAGGATTCGCAGCCGAATGTTAACATTGGTTATATGTACAATGCAAGAACTCTTTTTCTAACTTTCAAAGACCTTTGACTTATTGCACAAAATGTCCTTCATTTGATAGAATTCAGTTTTTGCTTGCACTATTCTGTTAATTAATATCATATTGGACTGTATTCGACAGCCATTCGTTACTCCGTGCATTTATAAACCTGATGTTTGAAGTTAACCCCTTCCGTTCGATGCATAGACTTTCAGGCTGCTTGAGTCGATGGCTGGTGCCTACCGAAGTGAGATTGGTGCAGAGATTTTCCTCCCACTGAGGTACCGAATTGGTGCGGGGTATTTCCTCCCACTGAGGTACCGAAGTACCATCTCCGTAGAGACTATGCGACATAGATCTCCTTCCCCTCTCCGAGATTTGAAAGCAGCGGTGTGTGCAAGATCGGTACTGAAACTTCGCATCTGGGGAGAGGCAGAATAGGATGCGACCAGGTCAAGATTCTGGGCAGCGCGTATCGATTCTCTGGGGTTAGGTCTAAGTGTGTGGTAATTCCCACCCCGTGATTTAGGCCTGCTATTGTTAACAGACTTCAACCTAATACCCAGATGGAGTGCGCTAGGGGGAAAATGTGTGCGCTAGGGGTACAGTTTAAACGCCAGTGCACGCTTAATTAATTTGTTGTGTATCCCTTACGGGACGTTGCAGTCAACACAAGCATTTCAGCTGCTGTTTATGTACTAGGCAAGTGTTACGTTCAGTAGTTTGCCATTGCTTTCTTTTACCGGCCCCTATACCTTTTTCGAAAATACTAGCACCGCGATGTTTCGAACCCGGGTATACGGGCTCACAAACCGGGTTCGCAAGCCCTTGGCCACAGAGGCCGGTCAGTGCACACTAGCACAGTTTAAAGGGAAATGGCTGACTGACCTTGTCATTCTGGTAAGCTGTGACAGCGATGAAGGTCGTCTCCTTGAAGACAAAAGTCCTGAAAGGGCTGACGGGAATCAGCAGGATGTCGTCTGCTCTCACAAGATGGAGGCGCGGCTGGTATTTGTGCATGGAGTTTAAGATTGCCTGAAAATATGCGCAATAAATGCAGGTGAGTTTACATTTGATAACGGAGATTATATATTAAAATTGCACACGCACAAACAAACATACACAATACATACACACCCACCTGCCCACACGTGCATAAGCACACATCGTTTTCTTCTCACATGCACATACACACACACACACACACACACATTCACACACACACTCACGCACACATCATATTATGTCATATCACATCAAATCACGTCATATCATATCATGGCACATAACATCATATCATATCATACTTCAACCACGTTCTCTGGGGGGGGGGGGGGAAGGGCTGCGTGGTCTCGAGGTATGGTGTCCGCCTCAAGTGCTAGAGGTCCCGGGTTCAAGCCCCGGTGAGGACCGGGATTTTTTCACGTGGACTTCTAGTAATAAAAGTTCCCCTGGTCTCTGGGTAGTGAGATCGGACACCCGTGTGTATTGTTGTGCACGTAAAAAATCCCTTGGCAGTTGGAAATCGAAAAAGAGTAGCCTAACGGCGCTGCCCGGGCAAAATTTCGAGTTAAAAATCTACCCAAAGTATTTCAGGATCCTCGCCATTGCTACGGCGTTCGTGCACTGAGCTGAGGTTCTCCAAACTCAGGTTTGAGTTAGGAGGAGAACGGAGCACTTATGGGTTACAGCCGTGTGCCGTGATGTTGATCCATCGACTAAAAAAAAACAACCACGTTCAACTCCACTTGGACTAAAATGTTGACTTCTCGTCCTTGAATAGAGGACGTAAATTACAAGTACCTCTGAAGACGGAGGGGATTCGTCAGATGACGAGGAACGCTGGTAATAGGGAAAGCTAACCCACAAGCAATCATGTCCAGTGCGCTAAAGGTAGTATTGGCACATGTATGGACTGCGCTTGAGCCCAAAGCGAGCGAACGCAAAAATACACCATATCATATCATATCATATCATATCATATCATATCATATCATATCATATCATATCATATCATTTCATATCATATCATATCATATCATATCATATCATATCATACCATATAATATTGCATGTCTCTTGCAGAACGTTGCGGGTCATCCCAGGTAGATGTAATAGACAATTTTATATTAATTAGTTTGTCATTATTTTCTGAACGAGAGGTCTTTCACACCACAAAAACTCAAAGACAGACTGAAGATTTGCAATCGCCACTGCCAGGCAGTGACACCCAGAAAATGTCTGGATCCAAAAGTTTATGAAATATGAGTGTGTTATAATAATTTCTCCACATTTACTACGCTGGTTATCATCTTTTCACTCCCATGTAGACTGTTAATTCGTGTTTTTTTTTTAAATTATCATTGTATGCCATTGTGTGTGTGTGTGTGTGTGTGTGTGTGTGTGGGTGTGTGTGTGTGTGTGTGTGTGTGTGTGTGTGTGTGTGTGTGTGTGTGTGTGAGCGTGTGTGGCAAGATGTGGTCAAGCCACCAAAGTTCTTATCTCTTTGCCTTGCTCTGGTTCTTTTCCCTTCAGTTTGTCAGATTACCATTAAGTTTTGAAGCAGATTAGACCCAATTCTTTTCAGTGATATTACACCACGTCTCATTGCTATCAAAATCAGATATCTGTTTTATGACTATGGTTTTCAAGAGTTGTCTACTAAATATAGTTTCTTCATCATCATTATCACCACCATCATAATCATCATAATTATCATAACCATCATCTTCCACTTTTTCCAATCAAGCGTTGTGGGGTGGAATACTTGGTGTACACCTCGGAGGAGCAAATGTATCACCATGGTCTGGCAAGAATGCGACAGCGAAGGGTGACGAGGGGATCTGGCCGACGATCAACGCCCAGAGGAATGAGACGGACATATAATCAGACTGCTACTGGTACTATTAGTGTTGGAACTCTTCCCTGGCTGCTGAGGACGGGGACGGAGCGCTTATGGGAACGCCCCGAATGCTGTGATGTAGGTTCCTAAATCAATCAATCAATCAATCAATCAATCAATCAATCAATCAAACACCACCCTATCTGTGGTACTGGATATGTAACTCCCTGTGGTATACAGTCTTTGATGTCTTCAATCCACGTCCTTCTTGGGCGTCCTTTTGCTATCGCATAAGATCTTCTTTGATGTAGCGTCAATGCTGGTAGTTGATAGTGTTAATTCTAACGAGATGGCCGAACCAGTTGGCCTTCTGCTGTTCAGTGTACGTGGCACAAGTTGTTGATCCCATGGTTCTATCTGACAGCATCGTTTTCCCACCGAATGCCGGTTGGTCTATACAAATATGGATGCGAATTCAGGCACCTAAAAGGGTCGGTCTATTACTTTACACATACTCTGTGTGCGTGTGTTTTTTTTTTCTTTCGTTATCTCGCTTTGAACTCAAGCGTAGTCCATACACACTACTACCAGTAGAACTGGACTGAATTGTGCGTGTGGATTAGCTTTACCAGCGTCCTTCGCCATCAGGCGAACCCACTCCGACTTCAGGGGTACTTGTAATTTACGTCCCCAAGTCAAGGATTAGAAGTGAATATTTCAATTCAACTGACCTGTGTAGGGTTAAACCCCCTACCTCAGCATCAGCACATCGGAGGTTTACGAACGAGCGCTCTTATCCATTCGACAATGCTGATCTCCCCTTTGTTTTCTATCTTCTTAAAGATAACTTTTATCATGGAAATTCCTGTTTTAATATCTTCAAGGCATCTCCCCTCTGTTTTCTATCTTTTTAAACATAACTTTTATCATGGCAATTCCTGTTTTAATATCTTCAAGGCATCTCCCCCTTCACAAAGATTTGACTGCTTCAACGTAGTTGTACCCAGTCACCTGTTCATGGATGTTCTAATCTACTCTGTCCACCCCCCAAACCCCGGAGGAAAAACATCCGTTCTATAATTTGTTAATCTAGCCATCGTGGTGTCCGTAATACCGCCCCTAATGTAACAGGTCCATCACAAGTCTATCACAGCCTACTTTCAGCCGACTTTACACGCGCCAAGAACACAAAGACAAACAAAGGATTCCAATTTTAACTAATCCTTCACATAACAACACTCTTAAACTCTAATCCTCTCCTTGCCCGTGTCGTGTTAGCAAGTACCCTCTTAAGAGTGCAGAACCTGATAATGCAAGCGTTTCGGATTTCCACGCAAGTCTGTATTTGGGTGTTCTTAAGGGCCAACACATTTATCTTCATATCTCATTTATTCGTGGATTGTTTTTACAGTTGACTAAGGCTTCCAGGTCGGGCCAGCCTAAAATGGATGCTAGAGAATGTTCTAGAACAGTGGTTTTCAGCCTTTTTTTTTGCCCATGCACCCTATCACCATATGTCAGAATGTCATTCCCCCCTTTCCAGCGAACAAACGACGAATAATTCCCCCCTTTCCAAAATTTTCAGCCTCAAAAGCTGTATTCAAAATAACATATATGATATTGAACATCCTTATTTTCTTCCATATCTGTACATAACCTTTACATGCATGGATTAATTTTATAGTGTAGTTTTATACATTCATTATATGAAACTTGTGCTTCATCAAAAAAAACGCTCACTAGAAAACCAGGATATTATGCCTGAAGCCATTTTAAGCCTGCCAATCTGTGGTTTTAATTCTCCTCTCTCTCTCCCCCCCTCCCCCCCCCCCCTCCCAGAACACCCAAATATTCCCCCAACCCCACTGGTTGAGAACCTCTGTTCTAGAAAGTTCAGTGACCGCGTCATCCAACGAGACCCGAGTGGTGTGTAACAAGATGGAGCTATCATTGTATAACCGATAAGCCACAGTGAGTAGAAACAGGTCCTTCATATTTAACTTGCTTGCTTGTGTTCGCTTGTTGTGAACTCCAGCGTGAAGTCTTGTATGTCGGATGATGACATCCTGTTGTCCAACATCAGTGTGATGTCATACCGGACTGAGGTTTGCGTGAGTATCCTTTGTTCCATGTCTGGCTTATTGGTGTACAGACTGGTGGTTCCTCGCCGTTCAGGCAGATACTCTCCGACTTCGGAAGAATCAGCGATCCTTCTACATTAGCCAGGACCCCGACAGGACCTGTTGCACAGAATGCACGGCAAGGATGTGTTAGTAGGTCTTCGCCAGTATAGAACCTGGACCTGGTGCCAAGGATACACCTCTGCGTCCCTCTATTTAACTTTAAGTCGCTTTAAAATGTCGCTTAAAATTCGAAAGGGTCGACTTCATTGCACCGGGTTGTTATCCCATATGGTTCAGTCTCTTTCCGCAGCGCGGGTTGCCGAAAGCGTCGCACAAAGCACGAACTCTTTAGCTCCAACGACGACCCCCAGGAGTCTCCGAAAAAAATGCATTCGTGAACCGAAGGACGCGGCCCGGAATCGAACCCACAACCTTCGGAGCCCGAGGCAGACGGCTTGACCACTTCGCCACGGAGACTCCCAATAAGTTATGCAGATGACACAGTATTGGTGGCGGATAATTCAATAGACCTACAACAATTGTTGGACATTGTAGTAACAGAGAGTGCAAAGAAAGGACTCTCCTTAAATATCAAGAAAACAGTAACAATTGTGATATCAAAGAAAATGGTGACACCAAAATGTGACATAGAATTAGAAGGGAAAATTCTTAACCAAGTGGATAATTTTAAATACCTAGGGGCATTTATAACATCAGATAGAAGATGTACAACAGATATTAAGAGCAGAATAGGGCAAGCAAAAGGCGCATGTCAGAAAAATGAAGGGTATCTTGTGCAAGAAGTCACTGTCACTGAATGTAAGAAAGAGAGCGCTGAAATGCTATATGGAACCAGTTTTGCTGTATGAAAAAATAAAGGAATGTAAATAAACAAATTAAAAAGTAATTGGAAGCAACAGAGATGTGGTTCCTGAGACGAATGTTGCCAGAATGGATTGCCAGAGTAACTATCGACGACTGCCTGAAACAGGCTAATGAAACTAGAACATTATATACAACAATAAGAAAGAGACAAACAGCTTTCTTCGGTCGAAGAGAGGCATTGGAGAACATCGTAACAACTGGAAAGATCGAGGGGACGAGAGGCAGAAGCAGACCAAGAGAAATTATGCTGGACGGATTGAAAAGGTGGCATGGAGGAATGCCATCAGCTGAGTTGATCCAGAATACATAAGACCGAGATCTGTGGAGAGCCATGAATGGCAAACTACTAAATGTAAAAATTGCTTAGTAAATCCCAAACAGCCAACAATGCTGGTTACGAATGTGATGTCCTGTAAAGGACATGCAACTAGCTGTTTAACTTATGTATTAACTTGTGAATGACAGGATGTCAGTATTTGTAACCGACAAGTCCAATCGTTCTTGTTGAGAAGTCAGACTTTGAATGGCAGCTTTCAACAAAATGGTCGCATGTTAAAGCTGGCAGAAATGATCTCTATTCATCTGCAGAAACCACCTTTGGGCAAACAACAAAACATGATAGTCAGTTTTAAATTATTATATTAAATTATTATTTTAAATTATTATAGACAATTCAAACTGCTGTGTGAATATGTGTGTTGTATATTTCATCTCGAAGGATTTATCTAATTAGTTTAGTTTACGATGTGTGCTTTCTGCAACACGTACCTGACAAGATGCAGCCAAATATGCCAGACAATAAATCGTGCAATCTAATGTTTTTGTCTTCGTTATTCCAATATAACGATTATGTTTGCTCCGTAATCGAAACTGAGATAGTGTTCGAATAATCTCAGTATGGATTATTTTCCCCCTTAATAATAATAATAATAATAATAATAATAATAATAATAATAATAATAATAATAATAATAATAATAATAATAATAATAATAATAATAATAATAATCAAATGGCAAATCAGAAGACGAGATCGAAAATAGATGCAATAATGCAAACCAACTCATTGGACAAATGGCACCAATACTAAAGAACAAACATATATCAATAACTACTAAGAAAACACTTTACAACACAATCTTCCTACCAACTATATGTTACCACTGCCGAACCTGGACAATGACAGAAAAAGAGAAAAGAAAAATCACAACTACAGAAATGAGATTCCTGAGAAGAATACTCAATGTATCAAGAAGAGTTAAGATCCGAAATGAAGAAATCAGGACTAAAGTGGGGGGTTATAGCTGCACTAGATTATATTAGAAGGCAGCAAGTGAAATGGTTTGGCCATGCAAGTAGGTTACCAACTATCAGTACACCACAACAAGCAATGATGTACAGACCAGAGGGAAGCAGAGGAAGAGGCCGACCACGTAAACGATGGACGCAGGGAATAACAGTCCATGGGAATATCGATACATGAAGTCCATAAGCGGGCACTCTCCCGCTGTTTATACTTCACCTCGACACCGCAAGGTACAAGAGGAACATGATGAGATGAGTTGAGATGAATAATAATAATAAAATAATAATAATAATAATAATAATAATAATAATAATAATAATAATAATAATAATCCTAGTATAACAGTTATAACAGTCAGTCCCCTTTTGGTATTTTGGTAGACCAGTAGATTCCCCGAAGCTAATAACAATTGCAACATCATTCGCTAATATTACCGAGTCATGTAGTATTGATGTTTGCATTTTCCCCATGCCTTTATAATGCATATCTTTTATATTGTTGTTGTTCTTAGTTAGCCTCGAATGATGTGCGAATGAAATAATGTAAGAAAGAGAGGTATAGAAGGGCAGAATGTTAGACGGGCCTGCGTTATTAGTATTTGATTTAACAACAATGATTTCTGATATTGGAATGTTGATGTTTGTCACGTAATGCTTAATTCTGTTTGGCAGTTATCTATGAGTGTCACTCTTTAAGACCATCGTTATCATCGTGTTTCACAGCAAAGATAGTGTTGAACACCCCTGGTAAACAAGTGACCATTAGACCATAACCGTATAGCAAAACTGACAGATGGAGAATGTATCAAAACTCACAGATGGTGAACATGGCAAAGCCCACAGATGTAGAATATAGCAAACCGCATATATGGATAATACGGAAAACCTCACGGATGGACAATATAGTAGAATTTAAAGATTGACAATATAGAAAAGCTTACAGATTGACAAAATAGCAAAACTCACAGATGGACAATATACCAGAACTCATGGATGGGGAAAATAGCAAAGCTCACAGATGTAGAATATAGCCTACTTCACAGATGGAGAATACAGCACACTACAAGTAGTAGGATAGCGGGTAACTGATTAGTATTTCTGGATTGTGGTGCTGGATTGACCCCAATCCAGCTGGATTGGGGTTAGGGGTTAGGGGTTAGGGGTTAGGGGTTAGGGTTAGGGTTAGGGGTTAGGGTTAGGGTTAGGGGTTAGGGTTAGGGGTTAGGGTTAGGGGTTAGGGTTAGGGGTTAGGGTTAGGGTTTAGGGGTTAGGGTTTTTGTCTGCTCCTAATTATACTTTCTGGATTGAACTCGCTGGATTGCCCCCAATCCAGCTCGGGACCAGAGCGGGTTGGGTAGGGTGGGTATCTGGGTCATATGTAAGGGTCGATACATCTAAGAAAAGACATGTTTTTTCTAAGAGCAGATAACTGAGTGTATAATATTTTAACTAATTTAAAAAAAAATAAAATAAAAATAAAAAACAACCAAAGGCGCGCGCGGGGCAGTCGCAGGAGCGAGCACGGGCGACAGTCGCTTGGGTGCGGTTTGAACCCAGTCAGTGTCTTGTAGTAACCACATGGCCAGTCATTTCTGAGTGACCACAAGCCGGTCAGTGACGAGTGTGGGTGGTGGGGCTAGACGGTTTAGAAAAGTATAGGTGGTGTGCTGGTTGCGGAGTATGTTTAGGGGGTACCCCAGACACTGTGGAAGTGATAGGTTCGAAGCTCGGAACTTTGTCGTGGGTAAGATTTCCAGTCATCAAGGTGTGGGTGTCTAGTTGATTATTGGGTTAGGGTCGCTTTGTCCAGCCTTGTCGCCGCGGCCACAAGTCCCACCGCTGATGAAAAACACAGGCAGCAGATTTCACCATTGTACCTACGAGTCACAAAATATAAGCTAACTTAACATTCAGAATATGACCTCAACAGGTGTTGCCAAAAATCAATACTTATCCTTATAACGGCTAATCCAGGGGATTATCGGCATCGTAATGACCAAGTCAGGTTAATCATATTTCTTATATCTCCGCCATTGCAAATAGTTCGCGATATTAATAAATGTTCATATAAAGGTTGGAAGGGGATTAAAAGATTAACACCTATTGTCGGGACATCCAATAAAAATCAATAACACTACCCTCTATTTTTCTCATAATTGCCGATTGGAGATTATGGGCTAGATGTATGTGTCCTTATTTAGTTAAAACAGGTGGTATGAGTAGGAGATATCACAAACAGTATCAGCATGTGCCACTCTGATCTTAAATATCAGTAGTTCGTTATTCTTGTGACATTGAAAACGCTTGTGGCTTGAAGACAGATGGTGTACTATGTTCTTGGGTGGTGTATATAGATTGACCAGTATGTGAAGTTGATAAGGTCACCCCTGCCAGCGCATCGTAGCTGTGTTGTGACTTGTCGCCTATTACATCCGGGTGTAAAAATAACCAAAAATATTTCACATCAACTCAGACATGCCTCTATATAGCTGCACTGCGAACATGGCTAGAGTCTACTTTAGGAAAGTATCGTGTATCTGTGTATACGGGTTTACCACTGCTTATAGATGTGTGCAGTATTATTAGAAAGCGGCCGTTATGTCTACATTATCAAAGTATGTTGCCTTACAGAGCTGGTATAGTTTCTATGTGTCTGCTACGTTGTATGTTTTGTCATGTTGCCTTGTAGTATTTGGAGGGAGTTTCATGCGGGTGTCTAGTGAAAATTTTAAAAACTATGTCTCAGAATCCACAACGCCACTGGCATTAGAGGCTTTTCAACTTGTCTGCTCATTGACCACGCTTCACAGTCATACTAAAGTACGGGTTCTATGTAGTACTTAAACACTCCTTTTATTTCTCATTACAGTTGTCAACTTTATATTAGTCAGTCTGTTTTCCAATTTGCAAAAGACAACCTTCATCACAGCGATTCTTGTTCCAACGCTTTAAAGCCACCTCCTTTCAGACATTTATTTCTGTCCTTTTATGCTCACGGCTATCGTTTCCCCATTTCAAGCTCCATGTCTCTACACGTATGCATTAGTGTGGTAGACGTAAACCGATAACTCACAAGATAGACGTATATTATCACACTGTATATGAACATGTGGGAAACGGCTACATCCGGGCAAAGAGGGCGTTGTATCTGTCACATGCGTATGGATACAGCCGAGACACGTGGTTAAGAGGGATACTACAGAAAAAAAAAACCGGTATTATGTTGGCGATCGAACCAGGGGACCTAATTCGTGATGACCACCATGTACGGGAGTGATTCTGCCCCCTCATCAACAGGGCGTCGGCGGTTTAAAAGGGTGTTCATTCTCTCGCTTTTCTATTTCCGAGTCGTCATAGGGTCACCAAGTAACAGTAAAGAACACGAAACTACTACTAACAAGGCCTTTATACACCACAATGCATTTTCGAATATAATATACACAACTATAATCAAGTCATCACAGTATTCAACTAACCCGTTCTCATAGACATAGAGGAGTACTTAACATCTATCGGGTCATACACCAACGAGTGTTTAGCTATATTTATCATATAATATTACCCGTGAACACAACAAGCTTCCCCGGATCAGTCTTAGGCTTCTCATATAACATGACATATCACGTACCCGCTGTCTTGACCAGCAAAGTTATCACTTCTCAGAGCAGACATTTACACTTTCATTAATTCTTCTGCCTGGCCAAAGGGGGATCTTTGCATCTTTCCGCAGAAACCTAGTTCCAATGCTAATATATGTTTTTCAATGTGTCGGCTCATTACCACATTTCACATCCTGACAAAAGTACAGGTTCTATGTTCCACTCCAACAGTCAAATAAGAAAAAATGTTAGCCAAATTATTGAAATGTTGGCCAAATATAGAAATATAGCGACCAGACGTATAAAGTATAGTAAAATATGTTAGCCAAACTTATAAAACTCGTGGTCAAAATAAGAAATATCTCAACCAAGCGTATAAGAAATAGGAAAAATGTTAGCCAAATTATTAAAATGTTGGCCAAATATAGAAATATATCGACCAAACGTATAAAATATAGTAAAATTTGTTAGCCAAACTTATAAAACTCGGGGTCAAAATAAGAAATATCTCGACCAACTTATAAAATGTAGGAAAAATTGTTAGCCAAACTGACAAAACTGTTAGCCAAAATAAGAAACGTCTCGTCCAACTTATAAAATGTAGGAAAAATTGTTAGCCAAACTGACAAAACTGTTAGCCAAAATAAGTAACGTCTCGGCCAACTTATAAAATGTAGGAAAAATTGTTAGCTAAACTGACAAAACAGTTGGTCAAAATAAGAAACGTCTCGACTAACATTATAAAAAGTAGGAACAATTGTAACCAAATTAATTTAAAAAGGTGACCAAAATAGGAAATATCTCATCCATTCTTATAAAACTTAGGAAAAGGTGTTAACCTAATGAGAAAAATATCGCCCAATTGAAGAAAAAAGTTACACAAAACTTATAAAACTTAGGAAAATGTGTTAACCTAATGAGAAAAATATCGACCAATTGAAGAAAATAAGTTACACAAAACTTATAAAACTTAGGGAAATGTGTTAACCTAATGAGAAAAATATCGCCCAATTGAAGAAAAAAGTTACACAAAACTTATAAAACTTAGGAAAATGTGTTAACCTAATGAGAAAAATATTGACCAAGTAAAGAAAAACGTACACCAAACTTCTGAAAAGTAAGAAAATTTGTTAACCAAATGGGAAAAATATTGGCCAAGTGGAGAAATATCTCAACCATACTTATGAAAAGGAGGAACATGTGTTAACCTAATGAGAAAATATCGCCCAAGTGAAGAAAAAAGTTACACAAAACTTATAAAACTTAGGAAAATGTGTTAACCTAATGAGAAAAATATCGACCAATTGAAGAAAAAAAGTTACACAAAACTTATAAAACTTAGGAAAATGTGTTAACCTAATGAGAAAAATATCGCCCAATTGAAGAAAAAAGTTACACAAAACTTATAAAACTTAGGAAAATGTGTTAACCTAATGAGAAAAATATTGACCAAGTAAAGAAAAACGTACACCAAACTTCTGAAAAGTAAGAAAATTTGTTAACCAAAGGGGAAAAATATTGGCCAAGTGGAGAAATATCTCAACCATACTTATGAAAAGGAGGAAAATGTGTTAACCAAATGGGAAAAATATTGGCCAAGTGGAGAAATATCGCAACCATACTTATGAAACTTAGGAAAATGTGTTAACCTAATGAGAAAAATATCGCCCAAGTGAAGAAAAAAGTTACACAAAACTTATAAAACTTAGGAAAAAATGTTAACCTAATGAGAAAAATATCGCCCAATTGAAGAAAATAGTTACACAAAACTTATAAAACTTAGGAAAATGTGTTAACCTAATGAGGAAAAAATATTGACCAAGTAAAGAAAAACGTACACCAAACTTCTGAAAAGTAAGAAAATTTGTTAACCAAAAGGGAAAAAATATATGGGCTAAACTATGAAATATGTTGACCGAACTAAGAAAGTGTGTTAACCAAAGGGGGAAAAATGTTGGTCAAAACATGAAACATCTCGACCAAACTTATAAATATCTCGTGTAAACTTATAAAAAAGGTAGGAACAAATATTGCTCTGTAGTTATGTCAAACGTGTCTTGAACTTTTATCTGAACAGACATTTCACAAGACATAATCATCAACGTCAACACTTTCCCTCTTTTACATTACCGAAGGTTTCAACTTATCAGTCCAGAGTATCCACTAAAGAAGCACTTATGCATACTAATCACCCAGCTCTTCACACTCTTGTTTTTTTTTTTTTTTTCTTTTCTAACGCAAAGTGTCTCTGTCTTTCATAGATAGCTTCACAACTTTTCTGTGTAGCACCACTAACAACTCCAAACCTTCGTTTCACATGCGCTCTAATGAAACAGTCATAACAACATTTAGATTAAAATTAAAAAATTAAAATTAAAATTTAAAACTAATAAATCGCACTTTTATTGCGCGCTTCACTTAATATACAGATATAGGGTAAGTATAGGTATAGGTTAGGTATAGGACATATATCAAGCTTACATCTTGCGCAATAAAAGTGCGATTTATTAGTTTTAAATTTTAATTAAAATGTAATCACATAAATTTAACTTTTTCATTTCTAACACTGGTTTGTATCTATGTCTCTTAAGAAAGAGTTTGTTGTATAGTTAGGTTTAGGGTTAGTTGATGTATACTTAGGTTTAGGGTTAGGGTTAGTTGATGTATACTTAGGGTTAGGGTTAGTAAGAAAGAGTTTGTTGTGTTTGATGTCTTTCTGGTAGTCCAAGGAATGCAACTCATTCGTCTCAATAACCCAAGCTCTGTTGTTTTTTCAAGTTCTGCCTAGGGGTATTGGTCGATGACCATATTCGTTGTCTAGAATAGCGCCTAGTAGGTTAGGGGGAATATGATTTATCTCCACGGGGTTGGAAAATCTGCTTAGTCAGCAGAAAATCAGTTGTTCTGTAATCAAAGAGAATGTTAATGTTATTTGGTATGAAATGTTGAAAGTCGGTTAGACGATGTGGTAGAGGGTATTCAAGGGTTCAGTAAGGCAGACGTGGCTTTAAGAAAGGTCGACTTCATAACAGACACTGTTGGTTGGTTGCAGACTTGCCGCTATTGCAGCTGTGAAATGACAAAGTGTGATAGAGGTGGACAAAGTAAGCAATGTTATGTTAGCTTCGAGAACACTCTTTGTATTGTTGAAAGATGGACCAATGGAAGGTTAGTGTAGCAGACATTGTGGTATAGAAAGTTGAAGATATCAGCCATGGGAAGTGGATCTTTGCTGACGAATACTCAGATGATATTGAAACTATCCCAGGTGGAGCCACAGATTGCCCTAAATGTTGTTATGACTGTTTCATTAGAGCGCATGTGAAACGAAGGTTTGGAGTTGTTAGTGGTGCTACACAGAAAAGTTGTGAAGCTATCTATGAAAGACAGAGACACTTTGCGTTAGAAAAGAAAAAAAAAAAAAAAAAAAAAAAAAAACAAGAGTGTGAAGAGCTGGGTGATTAGTATGCATAAGTGCTTCTTTAGTGGATACTCTGGACTGATAAGTTGAAACCTTCGGTAATGTAAAAGAGGGAAAGTGTTGACGTTGATGATTATGTCTTGTGAAATGTCTGTTCAGATAAAAGTTCAAGACACGTTTGACATAACTACAGAGCAATATTTGTTCCTACCTTTTTTATAAGTTTACACGAGATATTTATAAGTTTGGTCGAGATGTTTCATGTTTTGACCAACATTTTTCCCCCTTTGGTTAACACACTTTCTTAGTTCGGTCAACATATTTCATAGTTTAGCCCATATATTTTTTCCCTTTTGGTTAACAAATTTTCTTACTTTTCAGAAGTTTGGTGTACGTTTTTCTTTACTTGGTCAATATTTTTTCCTCATTAGGTTAACACATTTTCCTAAGTTTTATAAGTTTTGTGTAACTTTTTTCTTCAATTGGGCGATATTTTTCTCATTAGGTTAACATTTTTTCCTAAGTTTTATAAGTTTTGTGTAACTTTTTTCTTCACTTGGGCGATATTTTTCTCATTAGGTTAACACATTTTCCTAAGTTTCATAAGTATGGTTGCGATATTTCTCCACTTGGCCAATATTTTTCCCATTTGGTTAACACATTTTCCTCCTTTTCATAAGTATGGTTGAGATATTTCTCCACTTGGCCAATATTTTTCCCCTTTGGTTAACAAATTTTCTTACTTTTCAGAAGTTTGGTGTACGTTTTTCTTTACTTGGTCAATATTTTTCTCATTAGGTTAACACATTTTCCTAAGTTTTATAAGTTTTGTGTAACTTTTTTCTTCAATTGGGCGATATTTTTCTCATTAGGTTAACACATTTTCCTAAGTTTTATAAGTTTTGTGTAACTTTTTTCTTCAATTGGTCGATATTTTTCTCATTAGGTTAACACATTTTCCTAAGTTTTATAAGTTTTGTGTAACTTTTTTCTTCACTTGGGCGATATTTTCTCATTAGGTTAACACATGTTCCTCCTTTTCATAAGTATGGTTGAGATATTTCTCCACTTGGCCAATATTTTTCCCATTTGGTTAACAAATTTTCTTACTTTTCAGAAGTTTGGTGTACGTTTTTCTTTACTTGGTCAATATTTTTCTCATTAGGTTAACACATTTTCCTAAGTTTTATAAGTTTTGTGTAACTTTTTTCTTCAATTGGGCGATATTTTTCTCATTAGGTTAACACATTTCCCTAAGTTTTATAAGTTTTGTGTAACTTATTTTCTTCAATTGGTCGATATTTTTCTCATTAGGTTAACACATTTTCCTAAGTTTTATAAGTTTTGTGTAACTTTTTTCTTCAATTGGGCGATATTTTTCTCATTAGGTTAACACCTTTTCCTAAGTTTTATAAGAATGGATGAGATATTTCCTATTTTGGTCACCTTTTTAAATTAATTTGGTTACAATTGTTCCTACTTTTTATAATGTTAGTCGAGACGTTTCTTATTTTGACCAACTGTTTTGTCAGTTTAGCTAACAATTTTTCCTACATTTTATAAGTTGGCCGAGACGTTACTTATTTTGGCTAACAGTTTTGTCAGTTTGGCTAACAATTTTTCCTACATTTTATAAGTTGGACGAGACGTTTCTTATTTTGGCTAACAGTTTTGTCAGTTTGGCTAACAATTTTTCCTACATTTTATAAGTTGGTCGAGATATTTCTTATTTTGACCCCGAGTTTTATAAGTTTGGCTAACAAATTTTACTATATTTTATACGTTTGGTCGATATATTTCTATATTTGGCCAACATTTTAATAATTTGGCTAACATTTTTCCTATTTCTTATACGCTTGGTTGAGATATTTCTTATTTTGACCACGAGTTTTATAAGTTTGGCTAACATATTTTACTATACTTTATACGTCTGGTCGCTATATTTCTATATTTGGCCAACATTTCAATAATTTGGCTAACATTTTTTCTTATTTGACTGTTGGAGTGGAACATAGAACCTGTACTTTTGTCAGGATGTGAAATGTGGTAATGAGCCGACACATTGAAAAACATATATTAGCATTGGAACTAGGTTTCTGCGGAAAGATGCAAAGATCCCCCTTTGGCCAGGCAGAAGAATTAATGAAAGTGTAAATGTCTGCTCTGAGAAGTGATAACTTTGCTGGTCAAGACAGCGGGTACGTGATATGTCATGTTATATGAGAAGCCTAAGACTGATCCGGGGAAGCTTGTTGTGTTCACGGGTAATATTATATGATAAATATAGCTAAACACTCGTTGGTGTATGACCCGATAGATGTTAAGTACTCCTCTATGTCTATGAGAACGGGTTAGTTGAATACTGTGATGACTTGATTATAGTTGTGTATATTATATTCGAAAATGCATTGTGGTGTATAAAGGCCTTGTTAGTAGTAGTTTCGTGTTCTTTACTGTTACTTGGTGACCCTATGACGACTCGGAAATAGAAAAGCGAGAGAATGAACACCCTTTTAAACCGCCGACGCCCTGTTGATGAGGGGGCAGAATCATTCCCGTACATGGTGGTCATCACGAATTAGGTCCCCTGGTTCGATCGCCAACATAATACCGGTTTTTTTTTTCTGTAGTATCCCTCTTAACCACGTGTCTCGGCTGTATCCATACGCATGTGACAGATACAACGCCCTCTTTGCCCGGATGTAGCCGTTTCCCACATGTTCATATACAGTGTGATAATATACGTCTATCTTGTGAGTTATCGGTTTACGTCTACCACACTAATGCATACGTGTAGAGACATGGAGCTTGAAATGGGGAAACGATAGCCGTGAGCATAAAAGGACAGAAATAAATGTCTGAAAGGAGGTGGCTTTAAAGCGTTGGAACAAGAATCGCTGTGATGAAGGTTGTCTTTTGCAAATTGGAAAACAGACTGACTAATATAAAGTTGACAACTGTAATGAGAAATAAAAGGAGTGTTTAAGTACTACATAGAACCCGTACTTTAGTATGACTGTGAAGCGTGGTCAATGAGCAGACAAGTTGAAAAGCCTCTAATGCCAGTGGCGTTGTGGATTCTGAGACATAGTTTTTAAAATTTTCACTAGACACCCGCATGAAACTCCCTCCAAATACTACAAGGCAACATGACAAAACATACAACGTAGCAGACACATAGAAACTATACCAGCTCTGTAAGGCAACATACTTTGATAATGTAGACATAACGGCCGCTTTCTAATAATACTGCACACATCTATAAGCAGTGGTAAACCCGTATACACAGATACACGATACTTTCCTAAAGTAGACTCTAGCCATGTTCGCAGTGCAGCTATATAGAGGCATGTCTGAGTTGATGTGAAATATTTTTGGTTATTTTTACACCCGGATGTAATAGGCGACAAGTCACAACACAGCTACGATGCGCTGGCAGGGGTGACCTTATCAACTTCACATACTGGTCAATCTATATACACCACCCAAGAACATAGTACACCATCTGTCTTCAAGCCACAAGCGTTTTCAATGTCACAAGAATAACGAACTACTGATATTTAAGATCAGAGTGGCACATGCTGATACTGTTTGTGATATCTCCTACTCATACCACCTGTTTTAACTAAATAAGGACACATACATCTAGCCCATAATCTCCAATCGGCAATTATGAGAAAAATAGAGGGTAGTGTTATTGATTTTTATTGGATGTCCCGACAATAGGTGTTAATCTTTTAATCCCCTTCCAACCTTTATATGAACATTTATTAATATCGCGAACTATTTGCAATGGCGGAGATATAAGAAATATGATTAACCTGACTTGGTCATTACGATGCCGATAATCCCCTGGATTAGCCGTTATAAGGATAAGTATTGATTTTTGGCAACACCTGTTGAGGTCATATTCTGAATGTTAAGTTAGCTTATATTTTGTGACTCGTAGGTACAATGGTGAAATCTGCTGCCTGTGTTTTTCATCAGCGGTGGGACTTGTGGCCGCGGCGACAAGGCTGGACAAAGCGACCCTAACCCAATAATCAACTAGACACCCACACCTTGATGACTGGAAATCTTACCCACGACAAAGTTCCGAGCTTCGAACCTATCACTTCCACAGTGTCTGGGGTACCCCCTAAACATACTCCGCAACCAGCACACCACCTATACTTTTCTAAACATAACCGGGTTAATAACAACCGAGCTCGACATCACAACTAAGGAACCAGATAATATCAATATTTCTTCTACCACTAGACCACCCCACTGGGATTCGAACCCGATGATAGTGTTCAGAAGCGTTTATCTAGTTACTCAACCACTCACCCCACCCCTTAACAACGAATATCACAAAGTCATACCCACTAAAACCATCGGCCATCTTTACACTTTCAAAGTTTTCATTTGAAGAGCTGTAACCGGTATGCTGATAGTATTTAAGTCCCAGCCACTATAGATAATAGTAACCCCGTTATAACAAACAGTCGACCCCTTTACAATAGACATATAATGAAAATATCCTTGGTCTTCTGACGACCGACGCCGAAATTATGCGTTGAATGTGTCGATGGTATACCTCCATGCCTATATTTACCCACTTCTCCACTCGATCACCCTGGCTCTTACCAAGGAACGGGCGTAATTATCCAACCAATCCGCCCCTCGCCCACCTCTTAACAAGGATCAGAAGCAGTTATTTAGCTATTTGTACACTCACCAACCCCTTGACAACGATCTGGAGCCTTTATCTAGCAACTCCTCTGTCTCTTAGCAAGGAACCGACGCATTTACTTAGCCACTTCGCCACTCGCCCATCCCTTTAAATTGTTCGGAAGCTGTTATATAGGTACATCACCACTCACCAACCCCTTAACAACGAATACCACGAAGCCACGCCCCCTTACAACCGTTACTACAGGCCATCTTTACTTTTTTAAGGTTTTCATTTGAAGAGGTGTAATCTATATGATGATAGTTTTATAAGCCACTACGACCCACTACAGCTCATATACACGCCATATTTGCCTTTTTACTTATTACAATTTTCATATCACACCCGGTGCGCCTCGAGGGTTCGAACCGTCTAGCCCCACCACCCACACTCGTCACTGACCGGCTTGTGGTCACTCAGAAATGACTGGCCATGTGGTTACTACAAGACACTGACTGGGTTCAAACCGCACCCAAGCGACTGTCGCCCGTGCTCGCTCCTGCGACTGCCCCGCGCGCGCCTTTGGTTGTTTTTTATTTTTATTTTATTTTTTTTTAAATTAGTTAAAATATTATACACTCAGTTATCTGCTCTTAGAAAAAACATGTCTTTTCTTAGATGTATCGACCCTTACATATGACCCAGATACCCACCCTACCCAACCCGCTCTGGTCCCGAGCTGGATTGGGGGCAATCCAGCGAGTTCAATCCAGAAAGTATAATTAGGAGCAGACAAAAACCCTAACCCCTAAACCCTAACCCTAACCCCTAACCCTAACCCCTAACCCTAACCCCTAACCCTAACCCCTAACCCTAACTCTAACCCTAACCCCTAACCCTAACCCTAACCCCTAACCCCTAACCCCTAACCCCTAACCCCAATCCAGCTGGATTGGGGTCAATCCAGCACCACAATCCAGAAATACTAATCAGTTACCCGCTATCCTACTACTACTACACACAGATAGACAATATAGGAAAACTTACAGATGAACAATATTGTAAATCTCACAAGTTGACAGTATAGAAACACTCACAGATGGAGAATACAGCACAACTCAAAGACGGAGAATATAGCAATCCTCACAGATGGAGAATTTAGCAGGCTTCATAGATGGACAATGTAGAACAATCGCAGATGGAGAAAATAGCAAAACTCACAGGCTGGAAATGTAGCAAACCTGACAGATAAAGAATATAACAAATTACAAATATTGAGAATATAGGAAAACTTACGGAGGGAGAATACATCAAAACTCACAGAGAAAGAAAATAGCAACACTTACACACATGGAGAATGTAGCCGAATTCACAGGCAGAGAATATAGGAAAACTCACAGATGTCTCCATCTATACAACATATAGATTTTCCGGAAATGTTACTTACTAAGCAGATACAAATTGGTCTCAAGGTAAAAAGAAGTTCGGAGGAGTATTAGTCTGAATGCATAAAGAAGCTATTGCGAATGCTACTTTACCATGTAGGTACAAACTTTGTCTCATGTTATTGGTCTCAGTGAATACATAGGTTTTGAGGAATGTTATTTTACAATGTAGACACAACCTGGTCTCTGGAAATACGTGCATTTTGAGGTATGTTATTTTACGATGTAGTTACAAGCTGGTCTCCGGGAACAAATATATTTGAGGAATGTTATTTTATAATGTAGCTACAAGATAGTCTCACATGAGGAATGTTAGTTTACAATGTGGATACAAATTCAAGAAATGCATAACTTCTGCGGATGCAACCTTACAATTTAGATACAAATAGGTCTCAGGTAATACATAGATTTTGAGGACTGTTATTTTACAATGTAGATACACGCTGGAATTGGAGTATAAAGACACACTTTAAAACTTTGCAGCCGCCGGCTTACTACTGATTCTCACGCTAGACATGCTTCCGACCTCCCTCAGGCACACCTTATTTACAAGGTCCCTGGTCGGTCGTTAACCAAATTGGCAGATGATTTAAGAGTAAGTGCAGCCACGGGGATGCTGTTTGCAGGAAACCACAAGGGATTGGTGCGTGCTCTGGCACGTTTCAATTTCAATTCTGCTCTCAAGGCATATGTCAAATAATGCCTGTTATAATATGCCCAAAGAAAATGAGATCCCATGAGGCGGCTTGGGGCACCACGCATCTCAAAATTAACTCTTACTTTACCATTATAATATGGGAGTATCCGTGGCGAAGTCGTCAAGCTGTCTGACTCGGGCTCCGAAGGTGTTGGGTTCGATTCCGGGCCGCGAACCTTCGGTTCACGAGTGCATTGTTTCGGAGACTCCTGAGGGTCGTCGCTGGAGCTATGGAGTTCCTCGCTTGGTGCGATGCTTTCCGCGCTGCGGAAAGAGACTGAGCTATATGGGATAACACCCGATGCAATGAAGTCAAACCTGTCGACTTTTAAGCGACATTTTTTTAGTATGTTAATAGCATAACAGGGAGCCGAGGTTATGTTGGCCAGGTGGTTATATGTTCGGTCAATCGCCATCGAGGTGGGTTTATTTTAAATTGACCAGGGTTCTCAAGACGACCCAGTGTAAGATGGCTACTATTAATTGTTCGGGGGAAGACAGTAAAGATTGCCGGTTATTGTTTGTTTTTAGAGTAGTCATTTATGTTTTAATCTCTACAAGACATCTTTCATCTGATGTTATGATTATTGGAAGACAGTTCAAGCAATTCTCCTGATTAAGATGTTTCACAACTACTTGGACGTTGTCTTGTGGTATTTCTTTCTTTTGTGGAGTTAGTCGTGATTTCTGTTATCCTATAATGTAATTCTGATGGGAGGTACCTTGAAAATATTAGAACAAGAATCTCTATGGCAAACGGTAGCCTTTTGCGAATTGTAAAATATACTGACCAATAAAACGATTGTTGATACAAAGAGTGTTGTGCAACATAGAACTTGTACGACTGTATGGATGTGAAGAGTGGATAGTGAGCAGGCAAGCTGAAAAAACATCGAATGGCAGTAGAAATGTGGTTTCTGATGAAAATACAAAAAAAAAAAAAAAAAATCATGAACAGACCAGCATTTTCAGCTGCTGTTGATGTACTAGGCAAGTGTTACGTTCAGTAGTTTGCCATTGCTTTCTGAACGACCGGTCTCTATACCTTTTTCGAAAATACGAGCACCGCCGTGTTTCGAACCCGGGTATACGGGCTGACAAACCGCGTTCGCAAGCCCTTCAGCCACAGAGACCGACAACAACGAAAAAAAAAAGCAACGAGCAAGTCCTATAAGAAGCAAATGAAACCTATAAAAATAAACTTATTAGAGAAATTAGACGTTGACCGCCAAGATGTTCTGTCAATTCTATGAGCAGAAATAAACTATAGAACGTGGTGACATCTGGCAGGGTTGAGGGGAAAATAACAATGGGAAGACAGAGGGGTAAATATCTAGATGGCATGGCAACATGGCATAATCGAAACAAAAACACAGCTGATCCACGACGCTGGTGCTCGTGTGAGATGGCGAAATATAACCACCCGCGCTTATGATGATGATGATGATGATGATGATGATGATAATGATGATGATGATGATGATGATGATGTTGATGATGATGATGATGATGATGATGATGATGATGATGATGATGATGATGATGATGATGATGATGATGATGATGATGATGATGACGACGATGATGATGATGGTGTAATTCTAAACAATTGGAAGACTCGAAGTGTAGATCAGCTTTATAAATTACAATTACACAACCCTATTTGTTTGTCATTCCCCACCACCACATCCTTTGACAAGCAGATCGGCTTCAATGCATAAGGCCTTCAACATATGGCAAGGCCTTATTTCTTCAGAACGGCCTGCCAAAAACGTCGCATACAGCACTAAGCAATGGCAAACTATTGATTGTAAAATTAATCTAATGCGGGGGGTTGTACAGAAAGAAAGACTTCACTCTGACTCTACAATTACAGTGTAGATATCATGGGTCTATATTCGAACAGTATCCGAGACTATGTGCCAACATATGGTTCATTTGATCATATGATAAATAATTACGAGGGCGAGTCAATAAGTAAATCACACAGTTATGTGGGATGGCAGGTAAATGTAGTTGGTATTTTCTACGGGTGTCATTAGGTAACAACAATATCGAACTTTATATTCCCTTTCGTCAGGTGGCGCTATGTGTCTCATGTGCATGCGCAGCGCATAAACAAAATGGCGACTGTACTTACGGAGTATACAACCAAAGAGCAACGTGCTGGCGTGCGTGTTTTTTTTTGTGTGTGTGTGGGCAAAAGGACTGCCTGCAAAGGACATTCATTAGGACATGCTTCCTCTTTATGCTGACAAATGTTTGTCCCGTAAAGCGGTGCATAGCTGGGTAGAAAACGTCCAGGACTAGAGGAGTGTTGCTTCTTCATGACAATGCCAGACCACATACGGCTCGATTAACTCAGGAGAAAATTAACCAACTAAGGTGGGAAGTTCTGGAACATCTACCTTACAGCCCCAACTTAGCCCCTAGCGATTTCCACTTTTTGGTCCATTGAATAAACACCTTGGCGGGAGACATTTCGCGAATGACGCCGAAGTTGAATGTGAAGTGAAAACGTGGTTTAGAAAACAGAGCACGTAGTCCTATGCAGCCGGTTTGAAGGACTGATAAAACGAAGGGATAAGTGCATCAATGTTGGTGGAAATTATGTTAAGAAATAAAGGGACAATGTATTTATAAAAATAAACTGGTTTCAAGTTGTTATCATATTTAGTTATTTTTCTACAGCCATTTGTGATTTACTTTTTGAATTATCCTCGTATGTAGTATGCACCTGACGAGAAGCAGCGAAATATCCATCCACTCGATCACCAGAGTCGTTGATCAGCTCCGTGTTCTTGTCTCGATTATGCCACGTGGCCAAGCCATCCAGGTATTTACTTCTCGGTCTTCCCCTTGGTATCTTCCCTTCGATCTTGCCAGTTGTCACAAAGATCTCCAAGTCATTTCTTCTCATAACATGCCCAAAATAATTTGACTGTCTGCATCTAATGACTCTAATCAGTTTACGATCTTCATTTGTTTCTTAAAGGACTTGTTCATTGGTTTTTCTGTCTGTCCATTGTATTCTTTGCATTTTCCTCAGAAATCACATTTCCACAGCCATCAGCTGTTTTTCAGCTTGACTGCTCATTGTTTACGCTTCACATCCATACAAAAGTACAGGTTCTATGTAGCACTTCAACGCTCTTTTTCTCGTTTCAATTGATATCTTTTTATTGGTCAGTATGATTTCAATCTTGCAAAAGGCTACCTTCGCAATGGCAATTCTTGTTCTAATCTCCTCAAGGCATCTCCCTTCAGATGTTATGAATGTTTCGAGATAACAGTACCGATTCACTTGCTTAAGAATATGCCCATTTACTCGTATATCACATGTGGCATTTCTTTCTTCCCAGTGACGACCATGATCTGTGTCTTCTTACTATTTAATTCTAACCCTAGTTGTTCACTGTGTGCAACAACCGCATCTACTAAATGTTGCAGGTCCTGTTCATTGTCTGCAATCAAGACTGTACTATCTGCATATCTAAAGTTATTGATGTATCGTCCTCCAATGTTGATTCCTTCCATATCTTGTATTATTTCTGAAAATATTTTCACTGTACAGGGAAAAATGATCTGGAGACACTACACATCCTTGTCTCACACCTCTTTTTTTTTTTGTTTGCATATCCTTTACAGGACATCGCTGTCAACAGCAGCATCTTTCAGCTGTCTGTTGATTTCTTGGCAAGATTACGCTCAGTAGTTTGCCATTGCTTTCTGAGCGGCCGGCTCAGTATCCCGCAAGTCACCAGCGGGGGTCGAACCGCTCCCAGTTCTCTCCCGCTACGAGACTCTGCGTGATAAACGGGATTGCGGAGAAAGTGTTGTAACCCCTCAGCCAGAGAGACCGGCCACACCTCTTTTAATAGGCTGATGTATTGACCTACATTATTATCAATTCTGATAGCAGCTTGTTGTTTCCAATAGATGTTTTTTTCACAAGTCTAAGGTCTTTTCCATCAATGTGTAGATCTTCAAGTATCCTTATCATGTCGACATGCATCACTTTATCGAAAGCCTTTGTGTAGTCAATACAGCAAGGATGCATGTCTTTATTTACTTCTATAGAACATTCAGTTACTGTTCTTAGCATGTACACATCATTTACTGCACCCTTGTCATCTACAAACCCACATTGTTTTTTCTTTTATTTCAGATTGTAGTTTCTTCCTAACTCTTTGCATGATAATTCTCAACAAACTCTTCGTGATGTGGCTCATTATACTAATTGTTCGATGTTGATCCCTTTCCAATGGTCTTGATTTCTTCGGGATTGCAATAAATATAGAATTACATAATTTAGGAGGTATATCTCCAGTATCGTATATTGCATTCAGCAGTCTGTTAACTTGGTCTATTCCATATTCTTCTAAGGCATTGATCATTTCTATTGTGGTGTAATCTGTACCCGGTGTTTTGCCAGTTTTCATATGATTAAGAGCATTCTCAACTTCCATCTTCGAAATTGATGGTCCTTCACTATTATTCCTATGATCATACCGTTCTTCTCTTGTATCATCAAAAAGGTCTTTCACATAATCTGACCACGCATGTAAAATCTGATCTTTTTCTGTTAATATACCAGGCAATAAATCGCGTAACCTAATATTTGTATCTTCTGTGTTGAAATTTACTTACGGGAATACATTGTTGATTGCTACGTCTTGTTAAAGGTATAAAACTAACTTTAACGACATTAGCTGCCAGTTTGACTACCGTATACCGCCTACATTATTTAAACCAGATGTACTAGCAATGATAAAAGGCAGTACTTACAAAACCGTGTTTATCGGAGATGTTGTTGGTCAGTTTCAGCTTGTGGAAGCTAATAGATTTCTGAGTCCACTGCTCACCCGTGCAAGGAGAGTCCGGGTGTATGTACATTCTTCGTGGCATCTCGGGGTCGGATTTTCCTGCAGGCATCCATTTACCGTTGTGGAATTTGTACCTGTAGAATTCACACAGCTAAAGCTCTAATGACATATGCTTACAATGTCAGAAAGTAAGAGTATTTGCTGTACGCTTGTTCGTGAATACAACACTTCATATTATGCTGCTGATACTGCTGATTCTCTCCTCGTCCTCCTCCTCCTCCTCCTCCTCTTCCTCCTCCCCCTCCTTCTCACCTTCTTCTTCTTCTTCTTCTTCTTCTTCTTCTTCTTCTTCTTCTTCTTCTTCTTCTTCTTCTTCTTCTTCTTCTTCTTCTTCTTCTGCTGCTGCTGCTGCTGCTGCTGCTGCTGCTGCTGCTGCTGCTGCTGCTGCTGCTGCTGCTGCTTCTGCTTCTCTTCTTCATTTTATGTTCCAATGTCTCTCTCTTCATTAAACGAACAACAATGCTGTTTGTCTTTCAGTTGTAAATAATGTTCTACGTACATAAACCATTTCCACGCAATCATTGTTAGTTACTCTAGCTGTCAAGAGTAACTGATTAAATTAATCTAATGAATAAATCATTGTGTAATTCAATGGGTTTCTAAAACGTACACAGCGGAATCAAAATTACCAGCAGCAATCATGCACGTGAATTTACCGACCTTTCCGGATAAATAAACATTCTGCAATGTTAGCACACCTGCTAAGAGTCGGGTGATTCAATCGGGTATGACAGTAGTTAAAATATATATAAATCTCACCTGCACTCGTCCACAGCGACAATGTCCAGGAGCAGAATGTATTTGGACCTCTTGTCAAGTCCTCCAATTTTGACCTTAAACGGTGGGAACATTCGCCTGGAACAAACACAATAGAAACAAAATAATTGTCAATGTGATTAGCGATTTATATTACATTCAGTTGTTAAATACATTGCACTTCCAATTTCGTTTGTTCTATTCAAATATGGAACTAGCACCTTAAACAGAATACGCCCAAGCCACGTAAAGCGGTCATTTTAAAAGCGTATCAAATACGGGTGGGTGTTTGGGCAACATTTCATCTTCCTCTTCTTTCGTTCGCTAACAATCTCTGCACGACCGAGAATCGAACCCGGATCACTCGCGCGGCAGGCGTGTATTCTACCACTTGACTACAGATGCTAACAAATGTGACAATAAAAGTAGGATATACAACGCCTCGGTCACGAGAAACAGTGTAAGCGCGTTACAATTCCCAGGCACGCCGACAACTATTGTAACACTGTAAAAGTTGCTTGCATGTACTTTACATGACGTCGCAATCAACCCCAAGATGTTTCTGCCTCTTTATGATTTACTAGGCAATTGTTAACGTGCGGTAGTTTGCTATTTCTCTTTGAACGATAGACGCTCATACCATCGAAATCAACGCAAGGCGGTCTGATTTTGAACCCTCGGCTCGTGTGTCAGAAAACTGTTAAGTTCGTTCACTGCCCATAAGGCACAGGCCGGCATTGTACACAAATGCAAATAGCTCAGGTCTTCCAAATAGTGGCACAGAACCGTGTCATACATCAACAACTCAACAAAGTTGTATCTGTCTTCAATACTGTTTAAACACAGTTCTTAGCCGACTGTCTGTAGATATAAAATATGTATAAGGTGTATTTTTAATGGCTGTGCATTGTTTGAAAATATTGCCGGTCCAAGGTTTGTATTTACCTGTTATGTTGCATGAACTTTACAGAGGGTGAATACAAAACTTGAACTGGCAATAATTTCAAACACTGCACAGTTATTAAAAAATACACCCTATACATATATCGATTTAAGGACAACGCCTGTGTAGGCAAAGAATTGCTATTGATCATACATCACGCATAGACTCGGACTTACAAGACCTTGCGACACGATTAGACAAGTCAAAAAGATCACATATAATTAAACAGCCGGTTCAGGATAAGGCAAGACAGTGGTTATAGCAATAACAAAATCAACCAGTCAACATGGTTTCAAATAATGAAATATTTGAAGAAAAGTAAATACCTGTACCTATTTCGGGTTGGATTTTATGCATGGGTGGAATTTCGGAAATAATTCTGGAGCTAAATTTCGTGGTTCCCCGATATGCCCAATTGACGGTTGGAAATTAGCCGGGAGAGATTTGGAAACAGACCGCTTTCCGATGATTTTCATGTTGCACGAATCCGGCTGTTCAGAAAGCAGGGGTAAACGATAAATGTTGCAGTCAATGTTAAATGTTGTATCCTTGGCAGATTTTTTATTGTTATTATTATTATTTTTGTTGTTGTTGCATATCCTATCAACAGGACATCGCTGTCAATACCAGCACTGCTATTGTTGATGTATTGGCAAGTTTACGTTCAGTAGTTTGCCATAGCTTTCCGAACGGTCGGCTCCCATACAATCACGTTAAAACCCAGCGCGACACGGTCTGCTGCCAACTCGGTCGCACCTGTGTTTCGAACGCGTAATTACGAACCGTGTCCGTAAAGCCTTTGCCGCTGAGGCTGGCATCCATGCAGTACGTCGACTATTTGTTAGTTACCCTGGTAGTCTCAGAAATTCGCAACATTCGTCTTAGGGACTACATCTCTGTTGCTTCCGAGGTTTTCCCGATTTGTTGATTTATATTCCAAGATTCACTATCATACAACATTTCAGCACTCACTTTTTTACATTCAATTATTGTGTCTTATTTCATAAGATATTTTTCATTTCTCGAAATGCAGCATTTTCTTGCTCTATTCTCTTCTTAGAGGCCAGAATAGAAGGACTACAACGGCATGACAGAATCACCAATGCGGAGCTTAGGGGAGAACTAGAGAGATCTCTGCGAATCAAATGTGACAGATCTCTGCGAATCAAATCATGAGGTAAAGTTATGACACTGAACAGGACACACATTGAGAAAATAGTATAAATTCCGTCCCGAAGGGGTTACGGACGCGATTCATAATCCCGTATACCCGGGTTCGAAACACAGCGGTGCTGGTGTTTTCGAAAAAGGTATAGGAGCCGGTCGTTCAGAAAGTTATGGTAAACTACTGAACGTAAAACTTGCCCAGGAATCACGAACAGCCGAAATGCTGGGGTTGACTGCTACGTCCTATGAAGGACATGCAACTAAATGTTATTATTATAACTAGACAGTTATTATTGCTCTAGACTCGGTATAAACATATCATCTTCATGGGGACCTTGATGCACAGCACTCTATCTCTTTTCCAACCTCAGAAACCAACGCAGTGAACAAGACCCGTATTGAAAATTCACAAGAACGGTCAGATATCTCAGGATGTAAGTAGGTCATGGTTAAGCACAGCATGTAAGTCCAGGCTGAGGGAATTAGGCCTAGGTTAGTCATGTTTCCGCCGTGAGATGTCGGTAGTTTATTGTTTATAATTGACTCCACACAATTTCCAGGTCGATTAGCTACGGAAAGGGCAATAGATGATTAACCGCACGTACCCGTTGCATACCATTGAAAGAAAAGAATGATCAAATCAGTTAGAAATCCACCAAAACCTGCTCGAGACGATTACCACCTTAAGGACAGACTAGAACAAATCATTATTCTGCGCTCCAGAACTGGACACAATAGATTATGCAATCATATGCTTACAAAATTCAAGATTGGTGAATCAGCCATGTGCACATGTGGATTAGCGCCGCAGACAGCAGATCTCATGCTCTAAGACTGCCCAAAATACAACATATTTAGGCAAACCTTTCGGTCTAGAGAAACGACAATGGACCACTGAGTGAGCTACCCAAAAATGGTTACATTCATACAAGAAACAACATTGCAGATATTGTCACATTTCAAGGGAACGAAAGAAAAGAGGAACGATGTCCAGGAGGGAGTGAGTGAGACCTTTTCGTCCACCATCCCTTACCACTTAAATAATAATAAAATGTCGTTTCCATCCCTTACCACTTTAATAATCCTACACGCAATTGTTGACTGAGGAGGGGGTAATTATGTGTTAAATAAACCGGGATTTCATCCTCTTCTTCTTCTTCGTTCATCCGATATTTGTTTTGTTTTGAACATGAATTGCTTTGTGTCTGTATACAACAGAGCTGCGATATTTGCACCTTTCGGCCGACACATCCCAGGTCTTCACGGCAGTTGTTGACCGAGTTCCCCTTCCCGGGAACCAGGATTTAATAGCTGAGGCACAATTAAGTTTCATGTGTCAATCTAAACCATTGTCACAGGCGCCTAAGTTCAGTGGACTGACCGCTAGCTGTTACGCTGGTCTGTTATAAATTGTCTCCCCTTGCCAACAACCATATCTAATCCAATTAACACATTTCTCCATTAGCGCCCCTGACTTGTCAAGACAATTCTCAAACGTTGTCCAGTTACCATGAGAGCAGATTACACTGTGTGAACCTCCGGAGAGCCGTTTTTATTGTCCCGATTCGCAGGTTTCGCTAGCTCAAATATTATGAGTTGACCTGTGGGGAGAGTTTGACATGGTCAAGACTTAGATATGGGGTGTCACAACTTCGGGGCGTGGGAAAACTACCTTTACACAAGCGCCTATATTTAAAAGTTAACGGTCCGTTAGGATGTGCTATTTTAGGCCGTCAAATACTTATTGGCTGTTTGTTATATTCTTGGCAAGTTTACGTTCAGTAGTTTCCCACTGCCTTCTGAACGACTGACACTCATACCATTTTATGAAAACCAGTGCAGGGCGGTCTGCTTCCAAATCTTTCGCAGCTATGTTTCGAACGAGGTGTGCTGAGTTGCGAATTTCATTCGTAACCATATCGTGGCATCGCCAACTTGTAACCACAATGTAACATTCCAGTAAATAGTAACATTCTGAAACAAGTGAATCATTTTCAACAATCATGATACGGAATGAAACGAACAACATATACACACCTGATTAGGGCCTTACTCCACGTAAAAAGAATAATTAATGTAGAGGGAAATTAGATAGAAAAATAATATAATAATAAATGATTCAGTGCCAAAGAAAAGTAGTTTGAACCAAACATAATACCCAGTCAAATTAACAAGTATTACGATGTAAATGTTTATTCAATAAGCATTAAAATTGCGGAAAATACGGTGAAGCAAAACAAATAACACGATGACCCTCATCATCATCATCAAGTGCCCTGCCAGCTGGCGTAGGCGTTCATGGCTCTCCACATATCTCGGTCTTTGGTTTTCTGGATCAACTCTGCTGCTGATATTCCTCCGTGCCACCGTCTCAATCCATCCAGCATCATTTCTCTTGGTCTGCCTCTGCCTCTCTTCCCCTCGATCTTTCCAGTTGTCACGATGTTCTCCAATGTCTCTCTTCTCATTACATGACCGAAGAAAGCTGTTTGTCTCTTTCATATTGTTGTATATAGCGTTCTAGTTTCATTAGCCTGTTTCAGGCAGTCGTCGTTAGTTACTCTGGCAGTCCAAGGAATTCTCAACATTCGTCTCAGGAACCACATCTCTGTTGCTTCTAATTTCTTCTTAATTTTTTTCATTTACATTCCAAAATTCACTGCCATACAGCAAAACTGGTTCTACATAGCATTTCAGCACTCTCTTTCTTACATTCAGTGATAGTGACCTATTGCACAAGATACTCTTCATTTTCTGAAATGCGGCCTTTGCCTGCCCTATCCTGCTCTTAATCTCTGTTGTACATCTTCCATCTGATGTTATAAATGTCCCTAGGTATCTAAAATTATCCACTTGGTTAAGAATTTTTCCTTCTATTTCTATGTCACATTTTGATGGCAATATATCGTCCTTCTGTCCAAATGGGAGATCGCGTTTGGTGATATATTATCCTTCGGCACTGAATCAGAAATAGTAAAAACTAAGACGTGTCTCAATAAAATAAAGATGAACTAAACAAAACGCAATTGTACAACGTTTGGGTGGTCATTACCGTAAAGAGAATAAAATAAACATAGATATAAGTAAGTTAAAATGAATTTAGAATACAGTGTCATGGGCCTGTCTAACATCTAACGGATATGGATTGTACAGAACAGAATTAGAATCGCTATGGTAAAAGTGACCTTTACAGCACAGAACACGTACAGATCAATAAAATGCCGTTAATTACAATAAGAATAACAGTATTAAAGTGGTGTATACAACCTGCTATTGCTCGTAGAAAATATTAAGAAGTATAATCGGACTGTCCCAAATGGATATAGACCCGGCAATGTTAAAGAACTACGAGATAGTCCAAATGGAAGCAGCAGAAGAGGCTGGCAACGTAAACGATGGACAGAGGGAATAGCAGAGTCCATGGGAATCTCGATATATGAAGTCCATAAACGGGCACTCTCCCACTGTTTATGCTTCACTCAACACTGCAAGGTTTAATAGGAACAATATGGGATGAGATGGTACAATCTGTTCCACTGTACGTGAAAGACGAACAATAAATAAACAAGCTTAGAAACGTGTAATCCCATTGGAAGAAGATGCAAAGAATACCATGGACAGACAGAATAATTGATGAGGCAGCCCTTTAAGAAAGAAATGAATATTTTTTTTTTTTTTTTTTTTTTTGGGGGGGGGGGGGGGGCACGTTATGAGGAAATATACATGTGAATACTTAATGACAACTAGCAAACTTGATGGGAAAGAGCGAGGCAAAGACAAAGAGATAAATAACTAGATGGATTGACCGCATGGCATAAAGTGCACAAGAAAACGGTCCCGACAAAAGACCGTATGAGAGGGCGGAACCAGGATTTAATAGCCCAGTTCTTGTTCTTGTTTGCAGCAGGGCTGCAATATTTGCTTCCTAGGGCATTTGACAGCTAGGTTAGCCTTCGTTGTGTTTCGTGAGACGTTCAATTGTCTGAAAGCTGTGATCTCATCCTCGTCCTCCCATCTACAGGTGGTGCCGCAACTGGCCCGACGAGAACAACTGGATGCTTGGCAGTCTCTCCCAAGGGAAGGCAGGGGCGAACCATGGTTATTCCACGCCATCCAAGGAGGCTTTCATAAGTATAGAGGCCCACATGATGCTTAGGCTCTGGGCTACTCCAGGGAATCGTCACGTCCTGCCCATGTTTGCTTAGCCTCGCTTCCGTATACTGAGCCTCCCGTTCACCACAGACTGGATGATGATCTTTAATATTTTACAAATACTGCATGCACAAACATTTAGTTGCATATCTTTTACATGACGTTGCAATCAACCCCAGCATTGTTTGGCTGTCTGTGATTTATTTTCAAGTTTACGTTCAATAGTTTGCCATTGCTTTCTGAACGACCGGCACTCATTCCATTTTATGACAGACAGCGCAAGACGGTCTGCTTCCAAATCACCCGTGTCTTTTTTATTTTGAGGAGTAAATCGTCCACCACCTGAGGTGCGTGGCTGCGGTTTGTTCAACCATTAAACTCTTGCAAATTTAGGTAGTGCTTGCCTGTGTGTGTGTGTGTGTGTGTGTGTGTGTGTGATAATGTGTGATTGTGTATGTTCATGTGTACGTGTTAAACATACGCGACAGCTGAATGCAGTAGTGTCATCCTCAACCTGCAGGTAGGACTGCAACGAATACCGCAGGAAGAAAGAAAACAATAGTCATAAAGTCTTCAACTTGACTTCAAGTTGATCACAGACACGAAGAACAAATCCTCTGTCGATTGATGTCAGCCGGCTCGGATCTTCTCCTCTCCTTGCCTTACCTTCATCCTCCTCCTCCTCCTCCTCCTTCTTCTTCTTCTTCTTCTTCTTCTTCTTCTTCTTCTTCTTCTTCTTCTTCTTCTTCTTCTTCTTCTTCTTCTTCTTCTTCTTCTTCTTCTTCTTCTTCTTCTTCTTCTTCTTCTTCTTTTTATTATTATTATTATTATTATTATTATTATTATTATTATTATTATTATTATTATTATTATTACTATTATTATGATCTTGCTTGCTTTCATCGTCCTCATCCTTCCTTCCTCGCCCTCCTCCTCTCCCATTGGTGCTGGGTCTGAGGAAGACATGAGCTAATTTCCACTGTCCATCGTCTCTCCAATCCGCAATTTTACTAACGTTGATTATACTTAAAAACTTATTTGGTGCTCAACTGTTAAAATGTTTCAAATAAACCTGTCTCTGACTTTCATTGCTTCTCTAGCCCTGTATTTGTTGTCGCAATTCTAATTTTTGTTTCACATCTTCAGTTGCCAGACCCCGTGCGTGTCATGTATCTAATGATTGTGTTAAGTGTACTAGTACCCACAGGAACCGTGAATGCCTAGGCCTCTACTTTCTTCTCTGTTCATGACATACTCAACATCTTTGAAATCAAAATCCATGCAACCAAACAAGGATTTGTCAATACACCAAACCTACACGCCTCACTTTCTGCATTTTACAATCTTCACAGGGAAGGTTAACCCGGTCAACAAATGCCCGCAGAATGTGTCGGCCTAACGGCGCAAGAATGCAGCTCTGCTGTAAACAGGCACAACGCAATCACGTCCGAAAAAAAACTCCGGATGAACGCAGAAGAAGAAGACAATCTTCATAATTTCATTAGAGGTTGTGTTTTAATATCGTTGAATGTAAAATACATGTCACCAAACAAGGACTTGTCAATTTACCAAGCCTATACTGCACACTTACTGCACTATACAATCTTTACCATTTCAATAGAGGTTATGCGACGTATGGAAGCGTCAAATTGATGATGTTATTGAATCGCCCACCGTCTACAAGTCCCGAGTGGCTATGGCTTGTTCTTGATTTGTGGTTAGATTGAGCGTGGCATCAACAATCAAATTTACCCAGCTTCTGTATCATCAGTTGGTTACCAACCGTGGTATCATTTCTTAAACAAGCGACTCTTGTGCCACATGATTAGTATTAAAATTAAACTCGCCTCAAGGGAAACGTCACTTGGATCTGAAAATGCTCGCTTGGCAGAAGTTTAATTGGTCGGGGACTTTGTACAATGCCTCATCTTGAAGATCATCAAGTCCTTTGGCCATTGTTGATCCGGTCTATCGCTTCAGGAGCTCATCTACAGCATATAGCGCACTTAAGCTAGGGAATAATCACTGGAGCTTGCGGTGATCGATCATGCGTTTCCCGGAAAGCACCCATGCGTTTCTTGGGAGCATATTTCGGCAGTCGCTGTACAATGCGGAGCAGACACTGCAAGGCGGGTCCTATCATGCAAGTCAGAAGTCATGAAAAGTTACCTCTTGTTGCTTTTACCACAAACCCCATAAGAAGAAAAGATGCAATTAAATCAACAATGAACCATTAGGGAGACTAAAACATTGGCAAACATGTTTGCACACGGGAAACAAATATACATTTCTCAAATCAATAAGCGTCATATCTAGCCGTAATGATTCCTTTTGTCAATCGTAGATATCATTAGAAGAAATCTTTTTGTCTTGTTCACTGCCCTGCAAACCAAACACGAGGTTCCACAGGTGAACCGAAACGACGCCCAACCGTCATCAATAGCCACGTGACTGGACGTATGTGGAGATGGCCTGATTGGCGAGAGATATGATTGAGGTCTGATTGGCGAAAGTATGTTTGAGGTATGATTGGCGACTGATAGGGATATGTTTGATGGTCCGAAATTTAATTTGCGATTCGTCCAGGAAAGTTTCAGTTTTGTCAACTTTTGGAGAAATATCACGGACTCTGGAGTGTATAAAACAGTTACAATTATCTTTACTGGGTCTTTCTTTCTTTCTTTCTTTCTTTCTTTCTTTCTTTCTTTCTTTCTTTCTTTCTTTCTTTCTTTCTTTCTTTCTTGCTTTATGTCGGTCTGTCTGTCTGTCTGTCTGTCTGTCTGTCTGTCTTTCTTTCTTTCTTTCTTTCTTTCTAAGTATTCTCTTATGTAATCAGGTGGAAATTTACTTTTCTTGGGAAAAGAGGAAAAACAGGAGGTCCCGGGTGCAAGATATCATGTCAAACATCCCACGGCAGTTGGAAATTTGTAAGAGCAGGCCGTCAGGTTTCTGCCCTGGCAGAATTGTTAAGAAAGAAAACCCGCACAAGAGGAGACAGAAGATTCTTCCCTCATGGAATTGTTAAATAAGAAAACCTGCTCAAGGGTGGACAGAAAATTATGTCCTGATAGAATTGTTAAGACAGGAAACCTACATAAGAGTAGATAGAAGAATCTTCTCTCATAGAATTGTTAAGAGGCCTTTACCTTGGTTGGAATCTGTTGTAAGGAAGTTTTCAAAACAAAGTTAGTTCCATATACTTTACAGGACGTGGCAGTAAACCCCAGCATTATTTTGATGTTTGTGCTTTAAGGCAACTTTACATTCAATAGTTTGCCATTGCTTTTTGAACTTCCGGCAATCATATCTCTTGATTAGGAAACCAACGCAAACCGGTCTGCTGCCAAATCGCTCACAGCTGTGTTTCAATCGAGGTATGCGGGACTGCCGGACTCCGTGGTGAAGGTTTTACGGACGCGATTCGTAATTCCGTATACCCGGCTTCGAAACACAGCGGTGCTGGTTTTTTACGAAAAAGGTATAGGTGCCGGTCGTTCAAAAAGCAATAGCAAACTACTGAACGTAAAACTTGCCCAGGAATCACGAACAGCCAAAATGCTGGGGTTGACTGCCAAGCCATGTGAAGGACATGCAACTAAATTTTAATTTAATGCGGAATTACAAATTGCATTCGTTACTCCTTCGCCACAGAGCCGGTAAAGGAAGTAAACTGTATATAAATGTATGCTGAAGTCAGAAACACTGGTCTCTTGGTCTCTGAGGTAAAATGTATATAAATGTATGCTAAAGTCAGATACACTGTTCTCTTGGTCTCTGAGATAAAATGTATATAAATGTATGCTAAAGTTAGATACACTGGTCTCTTGGTCTCTGAGGTAAACTGTATATAAATGTATGCTAAAGTTAGATACACTGATCTCTTGTCTCTGAGGTAAAATGTATATAAATGTATGCTAAAGTTAGATACACTGGTCTCTGAGGTGCATCCCTTGGTTTGGGAGATTCCCATCAAAAGAGGAAAATGGGACAAGCAGCAAATTCCGGAAACTGAATTCTATTTCGCCTCTGTGTTACCTGGGCACACGGTCCACACGGAGACATGAACAGTGACATATTAAACCACCAAGCTTGTCGTAAATGGCGACTGATGAGGGTTGGCGTGAGACTGATTGTCTAGTCCAGTAGAAATATTTATCTGTAAAATGCAACCATTTAAGATCGACCCCACATATGGCTTCTGTCCTTCTTTTGGAGATGAAAGGCAGCAGAAGGAGAAGCTTTACAGGGTTAAAGCAAGATGGCGGTCTTTAAAGTACTCGGGTTTTACCCTTACGTTAATTTTCATACAATGATATGAGTACCGGTCGTTCAGAAAGCAATTGCGAACTACTGAACGTAAATTTGCCAAGAAATCACAAACAGCCAAAAATGCTGGGGTTGACTGCTACGTCCTGTACAGGACATGCAACTAACGAAAAAAAAAAAAAAAACATCAGTTGACATTCAAGTCATTTGAGTCCTCAAAAGAGTTTGAACCTATCGGAGTAAGGCTTGTGTAGATACGTTAAATATTTAGTAGTAGTAATAGTGGTAGTAGTAGTAGTAGTAGTAGTAGTAGTAGTAGTAGTAGTAGTGGTAGTAGTAGTAGTAGTAGTAGTAGTAGTAGTAGTAGTAGTAGTAGTAGTAGTAGTAGTAGTAGTAGTAGTAGTAGCAGCAGCAGTAGTAGTAGTAGTAGTAGTAGTAGTAGTAGTAGTAGCAGCAGCAGCAGCAGCAGCAGTAGTAGTAGTAGTAGTAGTAGTAGTAGTAGTAGTAGTAGTAGTAGTAGTAGTAGTAGTAGTAGTAGTAGTAGTAGTAGTAGTAGTAGTAGTAGTAGTAGTAGTAGTAGTAGCAGTAGTAGTAGCAACAATTGTGTGGACTACGATGAAGTTCAAAGGGAGCAAGAGGGGAATAAAACGTCATATTTCCACAGTATTTCCACATTCTCCGTATTTGCTATCAAAATGAGTCTCATTTCAACACATATGAGTTCATTCCACAGCTCAAAAGACCGAACGCCAACGCACTAGACTTAAGAATTGAAACCTTAGTCTCTGAGAGTGTTCACCAACTAAGCTAACAAACCAACGCAGACAACTGGGATTTAAAACAGAGTTTAAGATACTGCATCTAATGGCGTTAAAGTCATAAATGTCTGGGACTGAAGTGGTATATCTGTCTGGGACTGAAGGGGCTACAACTGTCTGGAACTGAAGTGGTAATAAATGTCTCGAACTGAAGTGGTAATAAATGTCTGGAACTGAAGAGGTAACAAATGACTGGAACTGAAGTGGTAATAAATGTCTGGAACTGAAGTGGTAATAAATGTCTCGAACTGAAGTGGTAATAAATGTCTGGAGCTGAAATGGTAATAAATGCCTGGAACTGAAGTGGTAATAAATGTCTGGAACTGAAGTGGTAACAACTGTCTGGGACTGACTTGGTAACTGTCTGGGACTGAAGTAGTAACAACTGAAACAAAAGACTTTAATGTGACAACTACGAAAGAAACTTGTGAAGCAAAAGCTGCGATAGTACCTTTGTGAAGTAACTTTTAAAGTAACAACTGCGGCATTAACCTGTATAATAACAAGGACATATAAAGTAACTAAGACAGGTAACGACTAAGAAACACTGAAGGTAACAACTAGATATAAACATTTAAAGTAACCACTAAGACAGAGACATTGAAAGTAACAACCAAATCAAAATCATTGAAAGTAGCAACTACAAAAGTAATGTGTACAAATAGCAACTTCTAGTAGCAAGCGGGATGAAAAAAGGTAAAGAAAATAATGACATCTTAGGGTCATATGAAATATTATAACTGATCGACGTATCATACGTTCCTTGGTACTGATTAAACTAACCAAGTTGCGGTCTCTATCACCCACACATTGTCACGGTGTCAGCCATTCATCAGAAACGAGGCAAACCGCCGCAGGAAGAGCTTTTGGTTTAATTTCAATTAGCAGCTGTCAGTTTGACTGTTATAGATAGCGTTAATTGTTTCAAAAACACCACGGACCTGAGTTATACGACCAGTGATTTTACATCGGCTGTCACGTTAGTATGTCTTCATCAATCAATCAAACTGCCCAATGAGGGGACGGGTCTGAAAGTTTAGGTGGCTAAATAAACTGCCCACTAGGTAGCCTAGGGTTATCCTTAACAGATTTCAATGGAATAATATTATTATGGGTGGCTGTCACCCGACAGATGATATGCGTTAAGTAGGATTTGGATAACTATGTGCTGTACTGTCCGAAGTAATTGTCATCAGTGGCTCGGATATGTCCTCCAGATGACCAATTGTTTCCAATAACTCCCTGGTGGACAGATAGAGACTTCAGGGGGATTACGACAAGATGTTTGGCAGGGGGACAAGGGGGACAATTTTGCTGAAGGTCCACAGGGGAATACAATGAGGACATCATCCAACGCTGGCATTAATGTCTTTAAAAGAAGGCAGGGCTTCCGGCGCTACTGGCCTGGCTTGGCTTTACGACTGGACTGAAAGTAAATTAATCTGTGGTTTCCTATCCTATCCGTTCTATTATTATCTGGTCCAGTAGTATTCCCTGTGCTGACAGAATGACACTTAACAGATTATAGGAGTTATTCCCACCTGATTCCAATAATTAAGGCCTAATATTCTCTTCTCCCCTTTCCTTTGTGGACAGAGACAACTATATATATATTGCAATTCTGGGACCAAGAAGATATCAGTATAAAGAAAACATGACAAATTATCTGTTGATTTGGAGGTTAATTAGATTAAAGAAATCTAGAGCAAACATAAGAGACCCGCGTTCGTTAACGACTACTTTTAACCCGTTTTGTCCCATGCAACACTCACATAAAAGTAGCAACTTTTTCAGTCAGAATGAGTTAAAACAAGTGTACTTACAAGCCTGACCCACAAAAACACCCTTGCTACTTCAACAAAGCACTGGCGTCATTGTAAATTATGATTTGAATTAAAGTGTTTCTACAACTTAAAATTGTCATCTAACTTTTGTCATCTATAAGTGCAGATTAACATCTGTGAATTTATTTTTATAACTTCTAGCACTATGCTGGAATTATATTTTTGGAACCACTTTAATATAACCAGGGCTGAGAAAGTAGGTTGAGCAAGTTGGCATTTGTTATTCTCTGGAAGGACAGTCTCATAATTGCAGTGAGAAAAAAGAGTGTTGAGGTGCTATATAGAACCCATATTGTTGTGTGCGTATGAAGCATGTACAATTAACAGACAAGCTGAAAAACATCTAATGGCGGTGGAAATGTGGTTTTTGAGAAAAATGCAAAGAATACAATGGACGGATAGAAAATTAAATGAGACAGTCCTTCAAGAGACAAATGAAAAACGGAAATTGATTGGAGAAATTAGACGTAGACAGTCACGATTTTTTAGACATGTTATGAGGAGAAATGGACTTGAAAATTTGATGACTGGCAAGCTTGATGGGAGGAGAGCAAGGGGAAGACAAAGGGATAAATACCTTGGTGGGTTAGCACCATGGCATGGTCAGGACAAGAACACAGATCTGATTCGAGACTCTGGTGACCGTGTGAAATGGCGAACCATGACCGCCCACGCCTTTCGACATGGCACTTGTCGAGGATGAACCGTTTATTCGGTGGGTTCTTTCAATTGCCTATTCTGATCTATTTTCAACGTATGCAACATGTACAGGGTTTTCCCGAGATTTGCGCACTTTCAACCCAGGGTTTAAAAGAAAACAGAGGAGCCTTTAGGGACGCAGAGGTGTTTCCAAGGCACCAGGGCCGAGTTATATACTGGCCAAGACCTATTGACGCGTCCTCGTCGAGTGTCCTGGGCAACAGGTCCCTTCGGGGAGTGTCTGCCTGTACGGCGAGGAACCACCAGTCTGCACACCAATAAGCCAGACATGGGACAGCGGATACTCACGCAAACCTCAGGTCCTGTATGACATCACACTGATGTTGGACAACAGGATGCCCTCATCCGACATACATGACTTCGTGTTGGAGCTCAAGCCAAGGAACACAAGCAAGCAAGATAGAGGAGCCTTTTTGTAACTAGCAGAGACATTATGAATATTGAAGAAGGTCGGCGATTAAATACGACAAAACAAAGAAAATGGACATATTTTGGTGACTTGAAACGTCACGAAAGTTTAGAGAGAACAATAATGGAGGTGTATATGCCTGTGAAAAGAGGAAGAAGAAGGTCAAAGAGAAGATGGGTGCAGGATGTGGCGGATGATCTCCAGATGGGTGTATCGAATGTGGGACATCTTGCTTATGAGATTTTCTGGAAGGTATTTATGGGAGCGAGGTTCTGCAAAGGACATGCTACTGAATGAATGAGATACATTAGAAATAAAATCAGGAGTATATAGGGATGCTTTTTCTCACCATGGTTATATTTACTGGCCATAGACTGGATTATGAAGACCAAGCTACAGCCAGAAATGGAATGTAATGGACTCTAACAAAGAGCAGCTTGATGATTTGGTCTTCGCCGAAAACATTGCATTCCTGTCACACACGTGTATTCAAATGTAGGACAAACTAATCACACTTGCTGAGGGGTGAGAACAACTAGGGCTAAAAAAAATCATAGAAGACAGATGAGGATAATGAGAGTAAGCCAAGCAAATAACAAACCAATCCCCCTTGTTAAGAGGCGGGATCATATGTCATTGTGGGAAGTAATGTAGACTAATGTAGGAGAACAGTTAGGGATATTAAAATAATTATGCAAAAGGTGGGAGAAGCTTTCATAGCATTAGCAATTTTGTGGAAGTTACAGTAAGTAACTTAGCACCAAACTTAACATTTTAAACTCCGACGTTAAATCGGTACCACTGTATGGGTCCGAAACATGGGGAACGAACAACGGAATTACTATACATTTCAAATATTCACTAATTGGTGCCAGCGCAGAACAGTGGGAATAAAATGCTATGACATAATTATAAATGTAGAGCTCATAGCGAGAACTAAACAAATGACAGACAACCTAGAGCTAAGGAAAATATCCTTGCGCTGGATACGACATTGGCTGAAAACATGAGGACACATTCTTGTCTAGAACCCAGGGGCGAACAAAATAGCGGAAGATCGATCATCTGTGTTCACTACCCCTAAGCCACAGAAGCCAACATAGTAAATAATTAAATACAATGTAGATAATTATGATACATACGTAACAATTACACGATACTCAAACGAAAATAGATTGAAACAAGACTCCGTGGCTTCAACAGTTGTGACACAACGGCAGACAACTCACCTGCCAGATTTGGTGATCACCATCTCCGATTCCAAATCGTGGAACTTCTTCCAGAGTTCTCTGCCCTCCAGCTCGACTGTTGGGTGGTCATTCACGCCATCGTCTTTCATGTCCAGACAATGTGGCAAAGGAGGTAACGATGTCTGATGGGGAGCTGGGAATAACTGAGGAATGGAGGTCAATGCGTTGTGACATGCCCTTGTCTGGGATGGGTGTCCAATTAAATAGGGGTGGTATGTCTGCGTTGATGCCCACAATGCGGATAGATATTGGTTTGAATCCATTAAGGATCTGCATATATAACTGTCGAAGCAGCTGGAGTAGAATGAAGGGTTGAAGGCCATCTTGGACACCTTGCACGCGGGACTAGTGTCTTAGACACCCTGTAATGTTTAATTTATACAATATTTACTGGTAATGGCTGTTATCAATATACAATTTCTCTATTGCTTGTGGGCGTGTATTTTTCTTATTTTTCGTGGTGCTTTCATCTCGCGGAGCACCAAAGTAGATGACGAGTGCTTTGCCTGGTGAGAAAGAAAATTGTAAGTTAGTCAGCATCTTTGACATTAAGTAGAGTATGGCTATTTATATACCAGCAACACGTAATGGATATAGGGTGATAAAAAGTAGTTCCATAGCAAATACTGCCGTTGAGATGTGAAATGTTATACCTTCACAAAATCTACGCCCGGGCATATGAAGTAGGGTTGCCAATTCAGTTCCTCATCTTCCTTCCCCGAAAAAGATGAAAATAGTCAGCCCCCCACTTGTATGAGGCTGGGTCTACCATATAGCCATACAGGGGAAGGGGGGATGAATCCTGCCTCTGCGGGGAGTTGACCCCGAACCACTGACTTAGCTGACAAGTGTACTAACCACTATACCAGAGCGGCTCATGTCGTGATAACCCATTGTTTAAATTACCGAACGCATGGCGAGATGTCCTTATTTTTAGTTTTCGAACGACAGATGAGATGTCTATGTTTTCGTTTTTTGTTTTTTTTTTTCGTTTTTTTTTAAATGACAGATGAGATGCCTATGTTTTCGGTTTTTATTTTTTACGACAGATGCGATGTCCTTATTTGATAATGTTGAACGACACAAGAGAAGCTGATTTTGTTGTTTGTTGACAACAGGCGAGATATTAATTTTCTTTTTTTTTTTCGGGGGGGGGGGGGGGTGTTGAAAGACAGGTAAGATGCCTAGATTTTCAGTTCTTGAATGACAGGTGAGATTTTAATATTTTCGGTTCCCGAAAGACAGGCGAGATACCGATATTTTGTTTTGTCTAGCGACGGGTGAGATGTCCATATTTTCTTTTGTCTAGCGACGGGTGAGATGTCCATATTTTCTTTTGTCTAGCGACGGGTGAGATGTCCATATTTTCTTTTGTCTAGCGACGGGTGAGATGTCCATATTTTCTTTTGTCTAGCGACGGGTGAGATGTCCATATTTTCGCTTACTGAACGGCAGGTAAGATGTACATTTTGTCACTTACCTAACAACAAGCGAGGTAGTAATGTTGTCAACGTTATTCTGGCTGTTTAAGTGCTCCCAAATATCTGGTGAGATATCGGGATCCTCTATCAAAGGAGAAGGTAGGTGCCCCCTTCCCCCCGCTAGCCTACGGGACACTCTTGGGAAGGGGGAGAACCCGTACATCCCCCCTCCTCCCCCACTTCCGAGGTTACGTGGAGCAATGAGTGCAGGTGTTGAATGCAAGTAAAGAGCAGCCGACAGATAGTTGTTGGTTTAGGTCTCCAATTTCACGACAGTAGGCAGAGGCTCTTTTCAGAGGGAAGGGGAGGGGTGAAGGGGGGGGGGGGTAGGGAAGAGGGGAGACAATGGTTATTGTCATCGACCAGTATAGTTACTGCTAAGAAGAAACGCAATGGCAAACTACCTCCTCTACATTTGCCAAGAAAATGAGTTTCGCCAATTCATAGTACACCGTAAAATGATTAGAGAAATTAGACGCTTATCGGCACTGCACATGATGATAATGAAATATCTGGCCGGCATTTTATAAAGCTAGATGGACTCCAGACCAGTACCGGTCCATCCATCCATCATCCATCATGTGCCATGCCGATAAGCGTCGGCGATCATGTTTTGCCATGTCACTCGATCACCAGAGTCGTAAATCAGCTCTGTGTTCCTGTCTCGACCATGCCACGTGGCCAAGCCATCCAGGTATTTACTTCTTGGTCTTCCTCTTGGTCTCTTCCCTTCGATCTTGCCAGTTGTCACCAAGTTCTCCAATTTATTTCTTCTCATAGAATGCCCAAAAAATTGTGACTGTCTACGTCTAATGCCCCTAATCAGTTTACAATCTTCATTTGTTTCTTGTAAGACTTGTTCATTGTTTTTTTTTTCTGTCTGTCCATGGTATTCTTTGCATTTTCTTCAGAAACCACATTTCCACAGCCATCAGATGTTTTTCAGCTTGTCTGCTCATTGTCCACGCTTCACATCCAATAAAAGTACAGGTTCTATGTGGCACTTCAACACTCTTTTTCTCGTTTCAATTGACATCTTTTTATACCAGTGAGGACAATAAATAAACACTCAACAATGTTACTATCATAGATCGAATCCTGAACCCCTATGTTGACAGGCGTGTGCACTCTCTATTGTTCCACACGATTATTATGTAGCAGGTTCGTGGCCTAACGCCACTGTCATCTCGGTCCACTGAACAGATGTTCAATATTGCTCTACACCAGTTCCAATATATTTAACAATTAGTGGAACTGCGGCAAAGCTGTGGAAAAGTAAACAATAAACAGTAACACAAAGTAATGCAGCTTTAAGGAAGACAATTACGGAAAACACAGGACGTTGCGGCGAATAGCCTTCATCAGCAAACAAAAACACACCCAAAACACGGCATATAACCACGGAGAAAACCCTTGGAGAAGAATTAAGAGATGCAAAAAAAAAAAAAAACGAAAACAATGAAGATAGCATGACAATTTGAAACAAAAGTTGCTACTTATCTCAGAACCCCAGGCTATGATACAAATATGAATTTCACCTTGATACTCTTATATAACCAAATGGAAGCAGAGGGAGAGACCACGTAAACGATGAACGGAGTGAATAGCAGAGTCCATGGAAGTCTCCATAAAAAAGCCGATAAACGGGCACCCTCCCACTGTTTATGCTTCACCTCCAATCCAATCCAATCCAATTTTTGGTACGAGTACCCCCTTTCAGCCTTCGAGTTTTCGACTTGGCGATATAGGGGTGTTTATGGTGTAGCTTGTAGTTTGTCTTTCGTACTATGGGATGCTTGTTGTCCGCTTCCCGGCTTCTGATGGGTTGATTGCGTTCGTTACTTTCTTGATGAGGTTTTTCATGTCTGGACAGAGTCGCGCACTTGTTGAGGCTTGCAGTTGTTGTGTACTCACCCCGTCATATGGTGCTGTTTCCTTCAGGAAGCTTTGCCTCTCGTTCTCTATTCTCCAGTATTTGTGATCGTTTGGGCGTCCTCTTGGTCTTCCTTGATTTCGTGTGTTGTGGGCGGTTCGCCAGTTCGATATCGTACTTCCTCTGTTGATTCTTCTTCTGTCTGTGCTCTTGCCTCTTCTCGTTCGGGTGTGGCTGTCTGGGTCTTGAGCAGTGCTAATATCTCTTGTTGAGTATCTTCTGTCCTTTCTTTCACATCTTGTATTTTTGATAGCTGTTCTTCAGTCTCAGCCTTTATAGCAGTCATTCGCGCGACATCGTGCTCAACCTTCTTTTCAACTTGCTTCATTTCGTCCAGGATGCGCTGAACGGCCGTTATCCGTGCTTCTTGCGTCTTGTCTTTTTCTTCTACGGTGCTTGATAGCCGTCCTTCAATCTCCGGATTTATAGCAGCCATTCGAGTGACATCCTGCTCAATCTTCTGCTGAACTTGGTTCGTTTCGTCCAGGATGCGCTGAGCGGCTGCTATCTGGGTCTCACCTCGACACCGCAAGGTACAAGAGGAACAAGATGAGATGAGATGAGACACTTATATAGACAGCCGTGGGAGTCTGGTGTCATGGGGACCGGATAGGGGATGGTAACAGTTCAATGAAGAGAAGATCCCAGGTAAATGAGTGGAAGTGCTACATGAAAAAGAGGGAGGAAGATGAGACGGGAAACTGGAAGCAATGGAGATATGATGAAGGGCCGAGCGTGAAAACTAAGAAGGAGTGCCCCGGTGGATGTCCATACAATGCAAGAGCGGATGCCACAACGTCTTGTGTTTTCCGTAATTGTGTTCTGTAAATCTGCATTATTTTGTGTTATTTTATGTTGGTTACAATATATTGTAAAGATTTTGTTGTTGTTTGTTTTTTCTAAAAGAGCAACACGTGTCTTGATGCAAGATCTCAGCTATATGTGGATGTAACAGCAAAAACGGGAAAACGAAAAAAAAAGGCAACAGGCATCCGTCCAGTACAAGGGGAAACCACCGCATTAATTTCACAATATTAATACGTTGTTCATCATACTGATTAAAATGTTGGAAGATATCAACACTGATGGGAACGATTTAATAATAAAAAATATTTATTGGAACCAAATAGCATCAATTAAACTGGGAAATAAAGAGGGTAGTTACGAACAGATAAAGCTTGGAGTACGACTGGGGTGTGTCTTGTCACCGGATCTCTTCTTCCTTCATAGCGAAGTAATAATGTGAGAGATCAAAGAGACGCCAGGAATACTAATAGGAAGTTATAAAACAAATAAGATACGCTATACACATGACAGGGTATTGGTGGCGGATAATGCAACAGACCTACAACAATTGTTGGACATTGCAGTAACAGAGAGTGCAAAGAAAGGACTCTCTTTTAATATCAAGAAAAAAAAAGTAAGTGATAGCAAAGAAAATTATGACACCAAAATGTGACATAGAAATAGAAGGGAAAATTCTTAACCAAGTGAATAATTTTAAATACCTAGGGGCACTTATAACATCAGATGGAAGATGTAAAACACATATGAAGAGCAAAATAGGGCAAGCAAATGCCGCATTTCAGAAAATGAAGAATATTTTATGCAATAAGTCACTGTCACTGAATGTAAAAAAGACAATGCTGAAATGCTAGATAGAACCAGTTTTGCTGTATGACAGTGAATTTTGGAATGTAAATGAACAAATTAAGAAGAAATTAGAAGCAACAGAGACGTGGTACCTGAGATGAATGTTGAGAATTTCTTGGACTGCCAGAGTAACTAACAACGATTGCATGAAAGAGGCTAATGAAACTAGAACATGATACACAACAATAAGAAAAAGACAAACAGCTTTATTTGGTCATGTGACGAGAAGAGAGGTGTTGGAGAACATCGTGACAACTGGAAAGATAAATGGGAAGAGAGGCAGAGGCAGGCCAAGCGAAATAATGCTGGATGGGTTGAGACGACGGCTTAGATTAATATAATCAGCAGAGCTGATCCAGAACACGAAGGTCCGAGATCTGTGGAGAGCCACGAACGCCCCCCCCCCCAGCTGGCAGGGCACTTGATGATGATGATGATGATGATGATGATGATGATGATGATGATGATGATGATGATGATGATGATGATGATGATGTTCATCATGTCTTTCAACGTTTGTTTTATTGCTTTTCATTAGTTTACATTGAATCGTGTGGGGATGCGCGCTACGGTAGTGGCTAGACACTAGCCTTCTGACCTGATGGTCACGGGGTCAATCCGCAGCAGGGGTTATTTGGGTTGGTCAGAATTGACCTGGGCAACCATGTCGAATGGCCTAAAACAGGTACCAATATTGTCTTGGGAAGTAGAGGCAGCCGGTATGATACTGACCACATGACCCACCGAGTGCCAATTGGTCTTTTCAAATTTGGACCGAGAGCCAAATGCCCAATGCGTCTTCAGGGGTGTAAGATGGTCCTTTACGTGTTATTTTACTCTTGGTGGTGTTATTTTACTCTTCGTGGTGTTAATTTACAACCTTTCAAATATACTTTCTTCTCTGTTGTGTTTACCTTTCAAATATAATTTCTTCTCTGTCATGTCTACCTTACACATATACTTTCTTCTCTGTTGTGTTTACCTTTCAAATATACCATCTTCTCTATTGTTTTTACTTTTTAAATATACTTTCTTCTCTGTCGTGTCAATATTTCAAATATACTTTCGTCTCTATTGTGTCTACCTTTCACATATATTTTCTTCCCTGTTAAGTCTACCTTTCACATATACTGTCTTATTATTTGTGTCTATCTTTTAAATATATTTTCTTCTCTGTTGAGACTACCTTTCAAACACATTTTCTTCACTTTTATGTTTACCTCTCAATTATACTTTCTTCTCTGTTGTGTCTACCTTTCAATTATACTTTCTTCTCTGTTGTGTCTACCTTTCAATTATACCTTCCTCTCTGTTGTGTCTACCTTTCAAATAAACTTTTTTTCTATATTGTGTCTACCTTTCAAATATACTTTTTTTTTCTCTGTTGTGTCTACCTTTCAATTATACCTTCCTCTCTGTTGTGTCTACCTTTCAAATATACTTTCTTCTCTGTTGTGTCTACCTTTCAAATATACTTTTTTTCTCTATTGTGTCTACCTTTCAAATATACTTTTTTTTTCTCTGTTGTGTCTACCTTTCAATTATACCTTCCTCTCTGTTGTGTCTACCTTTCTAATATACTTTCTTCTCTGTTGTGTCTACTTTTCAAATATACTTTTTTTCTCTACTGTGTCTACCTTTCAAATATACTTTTTTTTTCCCGCTGTTGTGTCTACCTTTCAATGATACCTTCCTCTCTATTGTGTCTATCTTTCAAATATACTTTCTTCTCTGTCGTGTCCACCTTTGAATCCACGGAAGCCTTGGAGATGTGGTTTTACAGAAGAATGCTCAAATTTAATAGGACAGACAAAATGGGCAATCTGGACATTTTGAGGGAAACTGAGTCGCAAAGACAATTTATCACAGACAAGAGAATGAATCAGTCGTTATTTTTGGTCACTTTATGTGAAGACAAAGACTAAAACAAGTTGTAACAATCGGACAGATTAATGGAAAGAGAGATAGAGGAAGACAACGTGAGACAATTCTTAACAGTCTAGTGTCGTGGCACGGAAGAGTCAACACACGAATTGATCCATAGCGCCGGAGATCGCAATTTGTGGAGAGTCTCCTTCGCCCACGCCACTCGAAAATGCACTGGATGATGATAATGATTGTACACGGAGGGAATCTAGGCTTAGAATCAAACTGTAAGAAAATAGAGCTTATGGCCGTCTCCATGAAGAAAGAAACACTACAATGTAGCATCCAAATAAATCGGAACAATCTTAAGCAAGTGAATCAGTACAACTATCTTGGAATAGTAATAACATATAATGGAAGGTGCTTTGTACTGATTAGAACAAAAATCGCTATGGTAGTCGTTTGCAAAATGGAAAATATGCTGACCAACAAGAAGCTGTCAATTGCAGCGAGAAAAATTATGTTTAAGTGCCTATACTGGTATATGGATTCCCTAACAGAAACAAATGTAAACCTTAAATCATTAGAGAAATTAAACGAAAAGGGTCAAGATTTGTTGTAGGCATATTATTAAGATAAATAAGCTTGAAATCTTAGTGACAAATGGCAAGATTGTAGGGAAAAGATCAAGAGGAAGGCAGAGAGAGGAACACCTAGACAGCTTGGCCAAATGGCATAATGACAACAAGAACACAGAGTTGAGCCAAGACTCTGGGATTGTGTTAGATGACGAACCATGACCGTCCACGCTTTTCGGCATGGCACATGATGATGATGTTGGCGACTACTAGTATCCACTTGTTTGCTTTCTTTGTTTCCTGTTTGCTGATGACAATTGTTTCTTGGCAACGCCCGCTCTGTCGTTTATAATCGCATTCTTGTGAGTCTTACATTTTTCAGATTGTGGTATTTCTTTATTCGGATCATCATCATCATCATCATCATCATCATCATCATCATCATCATCATCATCATCATCATCATCATCATCATCATCATCATCATCATCATCATCATCATCAACATCATCATCAAGTGCCATGTCAGATGGCGTAGGCGTTCATGTCTCTGCACATACCTCGGTCTTTGGTGTTCTGGAACAACTCTGCTGCTGATATTACTCCATGCCACCGTCTCAATCTATCCAGCATCATTACTCTTGGTCGACCTCTGCCGTTCTTTCTCTCGATCTTTCCAGTTGTCATGGTGTTCTCAAATGCCTCTCCTCTCATAACATGACCCAAATAAAAACGTATTTGTCTCTGTCTTATTGTTGTATATACTGTTCTAGTTCATTAGCCTCATACAGACAATCGTCGTTAGTTAATCTGACAGTCCAAGGGATTCACAATATTCGTCTTAGGAACCACTTCTCTGTTGCTTCCAAGTTCTTCCTAATTTGTTCATTTACATTCCAATTGCATTCCAATTATCTATTGGATACATAACATATAATACAATGCGCACCGCCATCTTTATTACAATACTATCACTGCTGGGGAGAACAATATTTTAATTTTCATAATTATAATTTTACAGCAGGCCAGTTTGGAGGTCAGCGGGTTGAATGGATAAAAGCAATCATTCTTAAACCTCTGGTGTGCTGATGCCGAGGTAATGGGTTCAACCTCTACACGGCCAGTTGGACTAAAACGTTGACTTCTCGTTCTTGACTCCGGGACGTAAATTACAAGTACCTCAGAAGTCGGAGTGGTACTTTACACATTAGCGATTTTAATCAATCTATCAAATAATTAATCAGTCAATTAATCGAGTGCCAATATATTTTATATTGAATATTTTTATTTATTTATTTCAGTTAAGTACAACCTCTTCTTCTCTATACATACATTTTCAGGCACTTCTAATTCTAACTTCTGTTCTAATTGCTTGTTCGTGTCCTACGCTTCTTTATCACGGTGTAGTGATGAGTATACATAACAATCGAATAGCCTAAATACAGGTGATTTCTAACTATTGCCTTTCTTTGTTATCTATAGAATACAATGACTGAATCACCAAAAACTTTTTTTTTTTCTAAAAGAAGAAAGAGGAAAAAAACACCAGAGGTATACGGTAATCTTTACTAGAGCATGATCACAAGTAACAAATTGGATGTTGCGGTCAAAGCCTTCGTCAGCACACAAAAACAGCAAACACACCTTAACACAACTACATGAAAAACACTACATTACAATGTCCGTTATCTATGAGTACAATGCCATTTTAAACCCCAATACCACTCAAACCATAACAATAGACAAAAGCAGACGCGTTGGTGTAATCGTTAGGAGGACACAGGAATGAGCGCAGTCTGACGAGGGTTCGATGCCTGCACTCGCCGTTCACTGCGGGAGGGAAAAGCAGGCCAGCTATTCCCCGGTACACCCGGGTTTAAGAAATGTGATAGCCCTAACACTTCACATACCCATAATATGTTCCCTCTCGCTGACTTATTTTCTTGTATTTAAACTTTTAGACATATAGCTTGGCATGGAGTTTAATGGCTGCTATTTAAACTTTTAGATATTTAGCTTGGCATGGAATTTAATGGCTGCATTTAAACTTTTCGACATATAGCTTGGCATGGAGTTTAATGGCTGCTATTTAAACTTTTAGATATTTAGCTTGGCATGGAGTTTAATGGCTGTTATTTAAACTTTTAGACGTATAGCTTGGCATAGAGTTTAATGGCTGCTATTTAAATATTTAGACGTATAGCTTGGCATGGAGTTTAATGGCTGTTATTTAAACTTTTAGACATATAGCTTGGCATGGAGTTTAATGGCTGCTATTTAAACTTTTAGATATTTAGCTTGGCATAGAGTTTAATGGCTGTTATTTAAACTTTTAGACATATAGCTTGGCATGGAGTTTAATGGCTGTTATTTAAACTTTTAAGCATATAGCTTGGCATAGAGTTTAATGGCTGCTATTTAAACTTTTAGACGTATAGCTTGATGTGGCCGTTATTTACACTTTTAGACGCATAGCTTGGCATGGAGGCTTATGACTGTTATTTAAACCTTTAGATATATAGCTTCGCCTGGAGTTTAATGGCTTTTATTTAAACCTTTAAATATATAGCTTAGCCTGGAGTTTAATGGCTGTTATTTAAACATTTAGACATATAGCTTGGCATGGAGTTTAATGGCTGTTATTTAAACCTTTAGATATATAACTTGGCATGGCATTTTAATGGTTGTTAATTAAACTTTCAGATACATAGTTGGCATGGAGTTTAATGGTTGTTATTTAAACTTTTAGACTTTGTTTTTTTAACATACATTCAATACCACGCCTCAAGCTTGAAAAAGAAGGAGGAGGGGGAGAAGTAGAAGAACAATAACAAGAACAAAAAGAAGCTGAGGAAGGGACATAAATAAGAATTTAATAAGTAAAATTCAGAAGAATTAATTGAATAGGGCAGTAGCATAACAAAGAAAGAGGAAGGCGAATAAGAAGAAGTCGGATGGGATGAAGAAAGAATGAAACAGAAAAACAGAAGAAGATAATAATAAAACCCTGCCTCTAGCGAGGATTCAACCATGGACCGCCAAGTTAACAAGTGAGCGGCCTCGCCACTAAGCTGACATCGCAATAATTAATCTACCAGTGAGCGCTTTTGCCACTACACTAACGTTTCAAAAAACTGTCTTCTTTATGTTAAAAGAAATGTCAAAGTTACATACGTACCTGAACAGGCGATAGATGTGGGTAGCCTTGTCTACAAATGATATATATTGTTCTACGGAATATTTAGTCACAGACGAAATCACCTCAACTGTTTGTAATTTTCCTCTAACAATGATTTTTCTTGTGTTTCTTATCTTCAAGTTTAAGATACTATTGTAAACACGTGAATTTCCAGAAAGATTGATGACGAAATCCGCTGGAGAAAAAACAATTACAGCCGCCGATTTTGCGGAGGAATTTTCTTTCTTGATGTGAAATTATTGAAAATTAATCACTTAAAATCTAAAATGACTATAGAAATGGTAACAGCCAATGACGAATACAATAAACAAAGGACGAATTCTTATTTACTTTAATGTCATTCTTTATTTGCCGGCCTGGGAGTACCGACGGTGGAGGGATCAATCTTAGGTGCCATCAGGAGAGGCGGGACCGACGATGTCCCCCCCGCGTGAGAGCCTCTGGTGCTGTTGTTAACGCATCTTGTATCGGGTTTGTGACGGAGGCGGCACTTAGCCGCCGCCGATGCGTAAACGACCATCCTATTGGTTGGCTGGTGTAGGCAAGGAAGGGGTGGTGGTGGCCACGGAGGGGTCCAGGGGTCAGGGAGCGAGAAAACGACTTATGTCCTGTCCCATTGAGAACAGTAATGACGGTTCATTTGATACCACGTGACTCCCTCATTTTCAAAATGGTAGTCGTAAATATGGCGCCCCTATCTCGGCAAATCAATGCCAGATTCGTGTCTCCTGACTTCCCCTCAAACTAAAACAGTTCAGTAAATGATTGAACATTCTGCCAAAGTGTCGATATTTGAAGTATTACTACTGAATGTAAACAAACTTGCCAAGATATCACAAACAGCCACAAAATGCTGGAGTAGACTGTGACGTGTTGTAATTGATATACAACTCACTAATTTATTTATCAACATGACACCATTAGACTTCGACGTGCTAGAAAGATTCGAGCACTAACTCGAACATTTCCAGTACGTTGCTGGTGACGGTTCAACCGCGTACATCGACATAAGTTGGACTTAAGCGTTGACTTCTCGTTGCAGAAAGCAATGGCAAACTACTGAACGAAAAATTCCCTAGCAAATCGAACTGCGATTGATAGCAACGTCCATGGACATGGCATGTTAGAGGCCGCGTGGATTCATACGATTGCGATTAAACTTCCGGTGAATTGACGATGGGGACGGGGAAAAATCTCCTACACTGGTCAGTTGACTTAAACTTTGACCTCTCGTTCAGAAAGCAATGGCAAACTACTGAACGCAAACTGGGCTAATACAGGGTGTAGTTTTAATGACTGTGCAGTGTTTGAAAATATTGTCGGTCAATGGTTTATATTTACCTGTTATATTTCATGAACTTTATAAAGGGTGAATACAAAAAACAATATTTTCAAACACTGCACATCACTCTGGGTTTGAGGGTTTATCGTAACGTCCTGCAAACGGCACGCCAACTTTTAATGAAATAAAAAGTACGCGGGAAGCAATGCACTTGCGATACAACTTCCGATGCTGAGATAGGGTCAGAAAGCAATGGCAAACTACCGAACATACATTCGCTAGAATATCAACCTGGGATTGATCAAAACATCCTACAAAGGGCATACAATCAATTAAATATATGAACAAATACAGTGAACGATTCAATCAATCAATCAGGGGCCGTCTCCACAATGAGGGTTGGCTGCAGTGGTTTTCCAACACTGTCTGCCTCTCGCCTTGACTGTACATTCTGTCAGGCTGACGTTCGTCCATCTCTTGATGGCTAACAAGAAGGAATATGCTAATCTTCATACCCACATGTTAGACTACATTCTCACATGTTAGTTTATTTTCTGACAATGTTTGTCTACATTCTGACAATGCTTGTCTACATTCTGACAATGCTTGTCTACATTCTGACAACGCTTGTCTACATTCTTACAATGCTTGTCTACATTCTTACAATACTTGTCTACATTCTGACAATGCTTGTCTACATTCTGACAATGTTTGTCTACATTCTGATAATGCTTGTCTACATTCTGACAATGTTTGTCTACATTCTGACAATGCTTGTCTACATTCTGACAATGCTTGTCTACATTCTGACAATGTTTGTCTACATTCTGACAATGCTTGTCTACATTCTGACAATGCTTGTCTACATTCTGACAATGCTTGTCTACATTCTGACTATGTTTGTCTACATTCTGGCAATACTTATCTACATTCTGACAACGTTTGTCTATATTCTGATAATGCTTGTCTACATTCTGACAATGTTTGTCTACATTTTGAAAATGCCTGTCTACATTCTACAACGCTTGTCTACATTCTGACAATACCTGTCTACATTCTGACAATGCCTGTCTACATTCTGACAATACCTGTCTACATTCTGACAATGCCTGTCTACATTCTGGAAAAGCTTGTCTACATTCTGACAACACATTTCTACATTCTGACGACACTTTTCTACATTCTAACAATGCTAGTCTGCAATCTCACATTTTGGTTAACATTCCCGCGTTTTAGTCTGCAATCTCATATGCTAGTCTACACTCTTTTATGTTAGCCTACATTCTCAGATTTTAGCCTGCATTCTCACATTTTAGCCTACGTTAGCACATTTTAGTCTACAATCTAACATTTCAGACTCTATTCCAACGCTTTAGTCTACACTCGCAGATCCTAGTCTACAATCTCTCATGTCAGTTCCCATTCTCACATGCTAGTTTACATTCTCACAATTTTGTTTACATTCTCGCATGTTAGTCTACAATCTCTCATTTTAGTCTACATTATCACTTGCTAGTCTACAATCTTATATTTTAGTCTACATTCTCACAGTTTAGTCTACAATTTCACATTCTAGTCTACAATCTCACATTCTAGTCTACACTCCCACATGTTAGTCTACATTCTCACATGTTAGTCTACATTCTCACAGTTTAATCTACATTCTCACATGTTAGTGTGCATTCTCACAGTTTAGTCTACATTCTCACATGTTAGTCTACATTCTCACAGTTTAGTCTACATTCTCACATGTTAGTCTACATTCTCACAGTTTAGTCTACATTCTCACATGTTAGTGTGCATTCTCACAGTTTAGTCTACATTCTCACAGTTTAGTCTACATTCTCACATGTTAGTCTACATTCTCACAGTTTAGTCTACATTCTCACATGTTAGTGTGCATTCTCACAGTTTAGTCTACATTCTCACATGTTAGTCTACATTCTCACAGTTTAGTCTACATTCTCACAGTTTAGTCTACATTCTCACATGTTAGTGTGCATTCTCACAGTTTAGTCTACATTCTCACAGTTTAGTCTACATTCTCACAGTTTAGTCTACATTCTCACAGTTTAATCTACATTCTCACAGTTTAGTCTACATTCTCACAGATTAGTCTACATTCTCACATGTTAGTCTACATTCTCACAGTTTAGTCTACATTCTCACATGTTAGTCTACATTCTCACAGTTTAGTCTACATTCTCACATGTTAGTGTGCATTCTCACAGTTTAGTCTACATTCTCACAGTTTAGTCTACATTCTCACAGTTTAATCTACATTCTCACAGTTTAATCTACATTCTCACAGTTTAGTCTACATTCTCACAGTTTAATCTACATTCTCACAGTTTAGTCTACATTCTCACAGTTTAGTCTACATTCTCACATGTTAGTCTACATTCTCACAGTTTAGTCTACATTCTCACATGTTAGTCTACATTCTCACAGTTTAGTCTACATTCTCACAGTTTAGTCTACATTCTCACAGTTTAGTCTACATTCTCACATGTTAGTCTACATTCTCACAGTTTAGTCTACATTCTCACATGTTAGTCTACATTCTCACAGTTTAGTCTACATTCTCACAGTTTAGTCTACATTCTCACATGTTAGTCTACATTCTCACAGTTTAGTCTACATTCTCACAGTTTAGTCTACATTCTCACAGTTTAGTCTACATTCTCACAGTTTAGTCTACATTCTCACAGTTTAGTCTACATTCTCACAGTTTAGTCTACATTCTCACAGTTTAGTCTACATTCTCACATGTTAGTCTACATTCTCACAGTTTAGTCTACATTCTCACAGTTTAGTCTACATTCTCACAGTTTAGTCTACATTCTCACAGTTTAATCTACATTCTCACAGTTTAGTCTACATTCTCACATGTTAGTCTACATTCTCACAGTTTAGTCTACATTCTCACATGTTAGTCTACATTCTCACAGTTTAGTCTACATTCTCACATGTTAGTCTACATTCTCACATTTTAGTCTACATTCTCACAGTTTAGTCTACATTCTCACAGTTTAGTCTACATTCTCACAGTTTAGTCTACATTCTCACAGTTTAGTCTACATTCTCACATGTTAGTCTACATTCTCACAGTTTAGTCTACATTCCCACATGTTAGTCTACATTCTCACAGTTTAGTCTACATTCTCACATGTTAGTCTACATTCTCACAGTTTAGTCTACATTCTCACATGTTAGTCTACATTCTCACAGTTTAGTCTACATTCTCACAGTTTAGTCTACATTCTCACAGTTTAGTCTACATTCTCACAGTTTAGTCTACATTCTCACATGTTAGTCTACATTCTCACAGTTTAGTCTACATTCTCACAGTTTAGTCTACATTCTCACAGTTTAGTCTACATTCTCACATGTTAGTCTACATTCTCACATGTTAGTCTACATTCTCACAGTTTAGTCTACATTCTCACATGTTAGTCTACATTCTCACAGTTTAGTCTACATTCTCACAAGTAAGTGTGCATTCTCACAGTTTAGTCTACATTCTCACAGTTTAGTCTACATTCTCATATGTTAGTCTACATTCTCACAGTTTAGTCTACATTCTCACAGTTTAGTCTACATTCTCACATGTTAGTCTACATTCTCACAGTTTAGTCTACATTCTCACAGTTTAGTCTACATTCTCACATGTTAGTGTGCATTCTCACAGTTTAGTCTACATTCTCACAGTTTAGTCTACATTCTCACAGTTTAGTCTACATTCTCACATGTTAGTCTACATTCTCACAGTTTAGTCTACATTCTCACAGTTTAGTCTACATTCTCACATGTTAGTCTACATTCTCACAGTTTAGTCTACATTCTCACAGTTTAGTCTACATTCTCACATGTTAGTCTACATTCTCACATGTTAGTGTGCATTCTCACAGTTTAATCTACATTCTCACATATTAGTGTGCATTCTCACAGTTTAATCTACATTCTCACATATTAGTGTACATTCTCACATGTTACTCTACAATCTCACATACTAATCCGCAATCTCACAAGTTAGTCTACATTCTCACATGCTAGTGTACATCCTTACAGTTTAGTCTACATTCTCAAAATCTAGTCCACATTCTCACATGCTAGTCCACACACTCACATTTCAGTCCACATTCTCACATGTTAGTGTACATTCTCACAATGTTGTCTACATTCTCACACTCGTCCACATACTCTCACGTGAGTCTTTATTCTCACAGGCTGCATATACTTCCCAAGACATTTCCTGGTGCCTACGTTAGGCTGGGTTACCCTGTGAGATCACGTAATTTTTTAACAACTGGAATCCTCCTTGATGCGGAACGCATCTATGACCAACAGGTCGGCAAGAGAGCAGTCAAGCTCCACCTGACAAATCAAACGTCTTCAACAATTTCATGAGATGGTGTCATCAGTACTTTTACATAGTGACCTATACTTATCCACCGCAGAATTAATCCATAATCTTGTGTTCTCAATGCTGCTTGCTTTAAAAACAAAAATTCCAAATTCGGCCTCGTTCAATTTGCTTCTTTCAGCTGTGGTTATTGTTGAGGTCCGTGGTTTTTGTGGGTTTATTCACTCTGATTCTTGTCTTGTGCGCTCTTACGAGTTGGTCCTGAAACGGACTGGTTATATCGGCTTTTGTGTCTGTGACGTCAGCTGGGGGGGGGGGGGGGGGGGGTCGGCGGCTGTCTTTTGTGCCCGTCTCCTCTTGTGGTTTTCTTTGTTGGTGCAGGCTCCTGGCTCGTCTGGCTTGGCTGGGTGCAGTCCTTATAAGGACTTTTTATTTGCTATTTTTGCGTCCCTTTTTGTGTATTGCCTGTAGAAACTTTTCGATGTGCTTTTCCTCCTTGTGCCTTTTTTTCCCTTTTTCGTTTGAGTTCTTGTTGTCTTTCGATTGCTTCCTCCGTGGTCAGCCATGGGACGATCTCTCCGTCATCCATATAGTATTGCCATGGGTGTTCGTTAACCTGGTATAAATCTGGTTCTTCGGGGGTACGGTAGGGCATTGGTTTCCCCTTGAGTTTCTTGTACTTCTTTTCTTTTCTCAATGTGACCTTTCATAGCTTTACATCAAAATCATCATCACGTGCCATGTCGATAAACGTGAGAGATTATGGTTCTCCATCTCATATGTCCAACAGAATCTTGGATCAGCTCTGTGTTCTTGTCCCGACCACGCCATGTGGCCAGGCCAATCAGGTAATTAGTTCCTTGTTTTCCTTCTCTGCCATTCCCACCAAGTGTGCCATTACTCACTTAAGTGTTTTCATTTATATCCCATTATAACGTATCAAACAATGTCTCTCGTCGTTTAATTTATCTAACCAATTTACGATTTCCGTCTGTTTTTGAATGACTGCCTTGTCTGTTTTTCTGTCTGTTTTTGATATTCTTTACATTTTTCTAAGAAACCACATTTCGCCAGTCATTTGATGTTTCTTTTAACAATCAAGAGAACGAACGAACGAACGAACGAAAAAACGAACGAACGAACTTTATTTTAATAGGGTAACAAATTGGGCACGCAGGCCCGTCTTACATTCGGCCCTTTCAATCACTCATCTTTCAATCATCAAATGTGCATGTTACATTTAAAAAAAATAAATTAAGTTGCATGTCCTTCACAGGACGTAGCAGTCAACCGCAGCATTTTCGCTGTTCGTGATTCCTGGGCAAATTTTACGTTCAGTTGTTTGCCATTGCTTTCTGAACGACCGGCTCTTATACCTATTTTCGAAAAAACCAGCACCGCTGTGTTTTGAACCCGGGTATACGGACTCACAAACCGCGTTCGCAAGCCCTCGGCCACAGAGACCGGTTACATTTACATAGGGGAAAAAACATTGTCAAATGGATTTTGTAAGCATAATCAATGCATATTACGCATGATACATTCACATGGAAAAAAAAACAAACATTGTCAAATGAAAGTTGTAAACATAAACAGTGCATATTGCAATGTTGTGAGACACATCCCCCATCCACCCTCACATCCCGCAGCCACCCACACATCCCGCAGCCACCCACACATCCCCTAACCACCACACCTCCCCCACCCACCCACCCACACATACCTCCACGCACTCACACAGACCCAGGTAAACATACATGCCGCCACCCACTGATACCCCACCCACACACATTTTCTCACCCACACATACATCCCCCCACCCCATAACCGACACGCACATAAACCCACATATTCTCCACCACCCACCCACACACCCGCAACCACCCAGCAATGCACACAACACATAACCACACACATATACCCCCGCCAATCCACACATCCCGCACCTATCCACACACACATCCCGCACCCTCACAATTCTCCCCACCCACCCACACACACATCAACCAACCTACACCCACTCACCCACCCAATATCCGTCACCTCTTAACTACACATCCCCTACCTATACACACATCTCCACCCATAAACACATCTCCCCACCTGCCCACACATATCCCCCACCCATAAACACCCAAAACACACACCTCTCACCCACACACAAACCACCACCCACGTACACCCCACCGACACACATCTGCCGCTAACATACATCTTCCCCCAAACACACACATCCTCTACCCATACACTCATCTCTCACACACATCCACCCACTCACGTACTCATCCATCAACCACTCACCCACACATCACCCACCTGCCCATCAACACATGCATCTCTCATCTACCCTCCCACCCACCCACATCCTAACCACTCAGCCAAACACACATCCCCCATCTTCACATACGTCCTTCATCCACCTGCACATCCCACACCTCCCCCACCTCTCACACATCTCCCCTCCCACACAAAACTCCACCCATAAACACATTCCCCCCCCCCACACACACATCCCCAACATGCATTCCCCATACACATCCCCGCCCACACATCTCTCACCAACACATACATCTCCCCACCCACACGCACATCCTCCACCTACAAACATCAACACCACCCGCACATACATCCTCCACCCACTCACATTTACCCCATCCACACACACACACTCCCACCCACACAGACATATCCCATTCACAGACACCCCCCCCCCCCACACACACACTCATCCTTCACACCCATTACACACCCATCCCACAACACACAATTTCCTACACACCCATTCACCCACCCAAATACACATTCCATATCCACACCCCCCCCCCCCAACCCAACAACACCCACATACTTCCAACCATCCTCCCAAATATCCCCCTCCCCCCCCACACACGCACACACACATCCCTCACACACACATACATCCACGACCGACTACACATCCCTTCACCCACCCTCACATCACCCATCAACCCATCAACCCATACACATACCCCCCACACACACAACCCCTCCACACATACATTCCCCCCCCCCCCACACACACACATCCCTCACATACACACCCACACACACATCGTCAATCTAGACACATACATGAGACAGACGAACAGCAGTCTGACAGAATGTACAATCAAGTCGAGAGACAAGCAATGTTGGAGATCCATTGCAACCAACCTTCATTATGAAGCCAGCACTTGATTGATTGATTAATATATTTCCCAGCCTGTCAGCCTATTGTCCATGTTTCACACGCATAGAGTACAGGTTCTATAAGTAAAGTAAAAGGCTTTTAATACGTCTTGAGGTCTACTCGGACTATTATTACCCCCCCCCCCCCACACATACACACACGCACACACACACACACACACACACACACACACACACACGTGTATAGACCAAATGGCACTTAGTCGGTCATATATTCAACATCAAACCGGTCGCCTTTCTTAATATGATAATTCCTAGAACTCATTTTACGCTGGTTTGACATGGGATCTAGTGTCAGGTTTACCCCCCCCCCCCCTCTCTCTCCCCCCCCCCCCCCCCCCAAAGTACGCGTCTTCCGAGATTCGAACACTTGACAACCTGACCGGCAGGCATGAGCTTACTTGCAACTTACAATGCGTGTCCTATCCAGCGCCAGAATCTACCCCTCCTTAACACACATTCCATTCATTGCGGGCTCTATGAGCATGCTTAGTAAAGTGGAGAAAGGAATGTTTCGTGTGTAATGGCTCACCTCGGTTCAGAGGCCACAGATTGTGAGAATTGTGGGGATGTTATTGCCCTGGCCATGCAGGGGACTGAACAGGCTGATAGGCTGGCAAGGAATGCACCTCTTGGTGGTAGATTACCTGTGAACAATGGAGAGGTGGTTGAGCGCGTGGAACCAGGTGGAAAAGACGGGGGAACAGATTGATAGCCCGTATGTGGAAAGAACGATACTGAAGGGGATCGGCAGGGTTTTTGAAGAATCTCAAAACTGAGAGGGAAGACCACGGTAACTTTTAATAAGATAGCGGTGGGAATTATTAGTAGTATGACTCTTCGCTGGCTGTTGAACGAGGGGTCGGAGCGCGTATGGGACTGTCCTGAGTGCAGTTATGTTGGTTCTTAGTTCAACTCAACTCCCACGCTTCTTGATTGACTGTGATCTGCCTTGTTCTCTCCTTAAGCTCAACTTAATGATTCCGTCACACCTTTTTAGCCCTTCTGTTCTGCGTGGGCACCAGCTAATGAGCGTTTATAGTTTATTAGTAACTGTTTTAGCCGGTCTCCATGTTTCTCACCCATAATCCATGCATCATGTGCCTTGTCGATGAGCGTGGACGGTCATGTTTCGCCATCTTACACGATCGTGGAATAGCTCCGTGTTCATGTCTCGACCATGCCACGCAGTACCGTGCCGTAGATTTTCTCAGTATGAAGCAAGTCTTTGAAATGCCGCCCTTTACATGCTTTTTTTTTTCTTTCTCTAAAAGTGCCGACCCTTTTGAAACGCCCTTACGGTACCGCCGGATGTGGCCGCCTCTCTGTATCATAGCACAGCATGGCCCTGATGCCAAGTGGCCAAGCCATCCAAGTATTTACTTCTCTGCCTCCCCATGATCTTTCCCCTTCAATCCTACTAGTTGTCACGAAGTTCTCTAGTTTATTTATTCTTATAACGTGTCCGTAAACTCTCCACTGTCTACGTCTAATTTATCTAATCAGTTTACCCGTAATGTAATACGATTGTAACTTTTGAGTTAAATATTCTAAGATTCACAATAGATTTAATTTCTTTTATCTTCCACACATTTCCTAGAGCTATTAAAGTGTCTTTTGCCTTGTGAATTGTTGTTGTAATAATACCTCTATCTGTTTCCCATCTTTTCCCCAGCATTATAGTCCAACTGTCCGGTGTAGGGGTTGAACCCCACACCTCGGCATCAGCACACCTGATGATTTCACCATTTAATGTGTGGTTTCACCCAAGTGGGAAGATAACATCTAGAGATGGATGAACAGAGGTCTGACAGAATGTAGAATCAAGGCGAGAGACAGACAGTATTGGAGATAAATTAAAGCCAACCTTCATTGTGGAGACGGCACCTGATTGATTGATAAACTGATTCACCAAAGTAGTTCAAATTATAACTTATTTGGTGTATTATAAATAGCTTTGTCCTCTCCCTATGAATTTTTAGACAAACGTGTATGACCGTCCATCGCGTGTGTTATCCTGCGTTCGATGCCGCACGTGGGACAGGGGTTGTCCAGATCTCCTAACTGCTCTGTCAAAGTCCATTGAATTCCATTTTGTGTGCCTTTGCTGGCTTTGAACTCAAGCGTAGTCCATACATGTGCTACTACTTCTAGTGGACTGGATTGATTTTTGTGTGTGGATTAGCTTTCCTTATTACCAGTGTCCCTCACAGACAGGCGAACCCTCTCGGACTTCTGAGGTACTTATAATTTACGTCCCGGAGTCAAGGGCGAGAAGTTAACATTTTAGTCCAATTGATCAGTGAAGGAGTTGCACACGCTACCTCGGCATCAGCACATAGGAAGCTTAAGAGCGAGCGCTTTTATCCAATTGGATATGCTGATCTCAATTCCATTTCTGGCTGTAGTGTTTGTTGTACACATAATCTTTTCTATTGCGATCTATTGCGATTACGAATAATACAGGCGAGAATAGGAAGTAGAGTCGTACTTCAGTTCTTACTTCATGTGTCTTTTAGCTTTCCTTTACAAAGACTTTGCATTTCATATGTTTATATGTTGCTCCTATTGTGGGAGCACGTGTACACCTCGGTGGAGCAAATGGATCACCATGGTCTGGCAAAAATGCGGCAGCGAGGAGTGAAGAGGGGATCTGGCCGATGCTCGACGCTTAGAGGAAAGGCGAAACGCACATATAATCAGATTGCTACTGGTACTATCACCTTCGCTATCTTCTGAGGAAGGGACGGAGCGCTTATGGGAATGCCCCGAATGCTGTGATGTCGGTTCCTAAATAAATAAATAAATAAATAAATCATGTTAATGGTCTTCTATGTGTCTTATTATTGTCCGATGGGATTCCCATCTAAGTGTCAACTGCTTTGTCATAATCGGTAAATCAATCATAAAGTGGCCAGGTTAGTTTAATTGCTTGCACTATTATTATTCCTGATGTGGGTTTCTGGTCAGTCAGCCCTGGATCTGTTTGGTGGGAAGGCTGCGTGTTAATCTCTTTCATGTTTGTCAATTGTTTCTCTTAACCTTCCCCATATTGATGCTGCTTAATATTTCCCGATAAACTGACAATATCCCCCTTCCTCTGAAATGTTTCCATGACCTGACAATATCCCAATTTGTCTAAAATTTTCCAATGACCTGACAATATTTTAATTCCTCTAAAATGTGCGTACTCCTTCAGGTGTCATTTTTTTAAAAAACGATTTCTCAAGATTTCTTTCTCTCCAATATGCTAGTAATCCTTAGCTCTTCCAGGCTTTGACACATGATATATGACAGTTCATAAATAAAGACGCATGAATTGTTTGGGGCACATAGAAGTAGGAGAAGGACGTAGATGATTAGAAAACGTAGCAGACAACATGAAAATTAAAAGCTACTGTGGGACGCAGTGGTGTTTCCAAGGCACCAGGGCCGGGTTATATACTGGCCAAGACCTATTGACGCGTCTTCGTCGAGCGTCCTGGGCAACAGGTCCCTTCGGGGTCCTGGCTAAGGTCAATAGGATCGCCGATTCCTCCGAAGTCGGAGAGTGTCTGCCTGTACGGCGAGGAACCACCAGTCTGCACACCAATAAGCCAGACATGGGACAACGGATACTCACGCAAAACTCAGGTCCTATATGACATCACACTGATGTTGGACAACAGGATGTCTTCATCCGACATACAGGACTTCGCGTTGGAGCTCAAGCCAACGAACACAAGCAAGCAAGCAAGCAAAAGCTACTGTTACCGATCGGGATTCGAATATGTCATCTTCAAATGACGACAGCGCATCGCTGCAGGTATACTTCGACGTATACATAATTAATAAGGCGATTCAGTTAACATGTTTATATTGGCTTTAATATCTCATGCTGGGAAATCATCTGGACCAGCAATTCTTCCATCCTTAAGAGGTTATCTGTCACAGGGTGGTTATGACATTAAGGAGTGGATTGATTGTCTCTAGAGGATGTATGTGTGAATGTTGTGTTGGACTACTGATCAACAACGATAAATCAACATCGACGGCCAGGCGGCGCACATGATCGTTTAATTGGAACACAAGTGATGATACACTAACCAGGAACACTTCAGCTTAGAACTATATCCACATATATTGCATCTGCGCAGTTACAGTAAACTCAGAGAACACTGAAGCGCAAAACGATCTTGGCTGAGATCTCCTCCTCAGCCCCGAAATAGACTATTTGGCTAGTATCCTGATCCATACTTGATATCCACCTACTTATATGTAGACTGATAACTTTCTAGACTATTTGTTCAGATGCTGCTCAGACTAGTCCGCAGCATCTATCTGATATTTAATCTGAGAACTTTCCCATTACAATTTATATTTCAGTCCAATTAGTTGATCATATTTTCCTACTACTGTCCCAGTGGTGCTGTAACGACTGCGCCATGAAGACATCGATAACTATCTCCAGAAGTGGAATTCAATGGACTCTAACAAAGTAACTTGATGATTTAGAATTCGCCGACGACACTTCACCCCTGTCACACACAAACACGGAATCAAATGCAAGATAAATTAATCAGACTTGAGAGGTTGCAACAATTAGGTCTAAAAATGCATACAGGAAAGACAAAGATAATAAGATTAAACCAAGCTAATAATAACAAAACGATCTGCCTTGGTGAAACCTCACTTCAAGAGGCAGACTCATACATCTATTTCGGAAGCAATGCATACAAAAACTGGAAAACAGAAAGGGATGTTAGAATAATATTACAAAAGACAAGGGGAGCTTTCGTAGCACTAAGAAATCTATGAAAGTCAAAGGAAGTAAACCTTATCACCTAACTAAACATTTTTAACTTGTGTTAAACCAGTATAGTGCTTTATTTTCGCGACCTGTCTCTTTTCGCTTCCTGTCCTTCCTTCTCTATCACCGCCATTTCCTCTATTTCTCTTATTTATGTCTCTAACATCTCTTATCTCCTTCCCCTCTCTCTTTCCATCCAGAAAAAAACAAAATAAATATAAAATCTGTATAATTTTGCCAGTTGGTCAATCCTGAAATGTAGCAGTATTTACTGCGGTATAATGACATATAGCATCGATCCGCCCTCGGTCTAGAGCTCGGATAATAAGACGTTGATGGAGGGAGATAGTAGGTGCCTATCTCTGGAAGCCCTGCCAATTACGGGCCATGGAAATAACATGGTTCAAGCCAGTTAATAAACCCAGGGCTCTCTCGTTGTTCTGCACTTGGCAATGCTCGTGAGTTGTTGGTGGGTTTGATCTTCTAGCCTTGTCGTGCTGGTTGGAGCAGTCTCTTAGATGTTTTAGTAACTGTATTTTCCTTGAAATGTTGTCGTTTTTGTCAGATATGTTTCAACTGTTTGTGATCAATGGCTTTCAATGGTTACTGATGTTAAAGTACTCCGTGTATTGATTCTTCATGTGAATAACTGCAAAAAGTACTTTAGCTTGTTATAAGTTTGTATTCATAATTGAAAAGGACTTAATGCTAAACAAATTTTAGACTGTTAAAGACGAAGTGGAAGACGATAAGATGATGATAATGATGATGATAAAGTAGGAGAATAAGATGAACAGGGGAACTGAGAAGAACAAAAAAAAGAAGAAGCATGAGAAGAAGAAGAAGAATTAAGAAGAAGAAGAAGAAGAAGAAGAAGAAGAAGAAGAAGAAGAAGAAGAAGAAGAAGAAGAAGAAGAAGAAGAAGAAGAAGAAGAAGAAGAAGAAGAAGAAGAAGAAGAAGAAGAAGAAGAAGAAGAAGAAGAAGAAGAAGAAGAAGAAGAAGAAGAAGAAGAAGAAGAAGAAGAAGAAGAAGAAGAAGAAGAAGAAGAAGAAGAAGAAGAAGAAGAAGAAGAAGAAGAAGAAGAAGAAGAAGAAGAAGAAGAAGAAGAAGAAGAAGAAGAAGAAGAAGAAGAAGAAGAAGAAGAAGAAGAAGAAGAAGAAGAAGAAGAAGAAGAAGAAGAAGAAGAAGAAGAAGAAGAAGAAGAAGAAGAAGAAGAAGAAGAAGAAGAAGAAGAAGAAGAAGAAGAAGAAGAAGAAGAAGAAGAAGCAGAAGAAATACTGAAGAAATACTTCATTACCAACGCCACATGGCATGGATTGTTTCTTGACCGCTCGCTTTGAACTCCCGCGTAGTCCATATACGTGCAACTGCTTCTAGCGCACTGGACTGATTTGTTCGCGTGGATTAGCGTTCCCTATTACCAGTGCCCCTCGCCATCAGGCGAAAGCACTCCGACTTCAGAGGTACTTGTAATTTACACCCCAAAGCCAAATACGAGAAGTCAACATTTTAGTCCAACTGAACCCACTACCTCGATCTCAGCACACTGGAAGTTAAAAAACGAGTGCTATTATCCATTCTGCCATGTTGACCTCTCAAAATGGATTATAAGGAAAAGTGCTTTCGTTAGATTAGTACCACTCGGTAAACATGGTGCTTGTGAGCTATTAGTACAGTTGTTCTCAGCCGGTGGGGAATTCCCCCCTCCACCACGGGGGAATTTAAGGGTTTCCACGAGGGTGGGGGGGGGGGGGAAGAATTAAGATTATTTCAAGATCGCATTAATATAAGAACCAGTTACTTGATATTGTTTTTCCCTCTAAATTTTACGGTTCTGTACTTCTCGCCCTAATGAAATTCATTTTATAACGTAAGTAGACTCGCAAATCACGTTTTATGCTGCTTGCTTGCTTGCTTGTGTTCGTTGGCTTGAGCTCCAACGCGAAGTCCTGTATATCGGATGAAGGCATCCTGTTGTCCAACATCAGTGTGATGTCATACAGGACCTGAGGTTTGCGTGAGTATCCGTTGTCCCATGTCTGGCTTATTGGTGTGCAGACTGGTGGTTCCTCGCCGTACAGGCAGACACTCTCCGACTTCGGAGGAATCGGCGATCCTATTGACTTTAGCCAGGAACCCGAAGGGACCTGTTGCCCAGGACGCTCGACGAGGACGCGTCAATAGGTCTTGGCCAGTATATAACCCGGCCCTGGTGCCTTGGAAACACCTCTGCGTACCACGTTTTATGTTGATGTCTAGACTTGTTCTAGTACATGTTATTAAATTTAGCTTCCATTTTTATGTATACTCTGTAAGGGTGGGGGTGGGGGGGGGGATTTATACGGAGGAAATTCGAAAGGGGGAATGGCGTTCTGAACATATGGTAAAGGGGGGCATGGGCCAAAGAAGGTTGAGAACCACTGAATTAGTACATTAATTATACCACACGTTCACCTCATCTCCTCAGTACTGCGATACGAAATCTACCCCTATCAGATGATATCGAAAAAAAATGGAGTTCACTTGTAATGTGCGCACAATTCTGCACAAGTTGGAAATCGCCAACAGCTGATCACGACAGTGATATTATTATTATTATTAATATTATTATTATTATTATTATTATTATTATTATTATTATTATTATTATTATTATTATTATTATTATTATTATTTTTCTTTTAGATTTATTTGTCGACATCTGTGACGTAGCGGTTAGTGAACGCAGTTTCACAGTTCCGCGACATGCCTCGTCATACCTCGACAAACCTCGAATACCTCGACACACCTGGACATACCTGGACACACCTCAATACACCTCGACATACCTCGACACACTTGGACATACCTGGACACACCTCAATACACCTCGACATACCTTGACACACCGGGTCATACCTCGACACACCGGGACATACCTCGACACACCTGGACACACCTCGAAACATCTGGACACACCTGGACATACCTGGACACACCTGGACATGCTACGACACACCTCGACACACATCGACATACCTCCACATACCTCCACAAACATCGACATACCTCCACATACCTCGACATACCTGGTCGAAGGTTATAAATCAGCTGCGGACGATTTAGGCGCAGATGGCTTAGCGTCGATTTCGATGGTACGCGAGTTGGCCGTTCATAAACTACAGGACTACAGAAGGCAAAAATCGCCTGGTAAATTACAAACAGTCAATAAATGGTGGGGTTGACTGTAGCGTCCTGTAAAAGAACATGAAGCTGACTTTTAACTCAGACTTATTTATAGGTGGTTGCAGTTTGCAGCTAAAGGTTTTACACGGAATAGGAAAGTCAGCCATATAGCCCAACCCCCTAAGTCGCATCTTACGACACGCATGGTAGGCTTCAGTTTGTAACTACTTTTGCTTCCCATAAGGGCTCCGGTAAAATACGTGCGAAAAGCTCCTATGGTAGGTTAGACTGTTACTGTTATTTACTATCCTTTGGCTCTGTGGCGAAGGGAGCTTGATATAGCCCTCAAGAACTCTTTCCCTTCCCTCGATTTACATACAAATATTGCAAAGATAAGCTACATAGATACTTTTGTGGTCGACAATCGGCTTGCCTACTTTCCTATCTGCCTACGTGCCAACCTACGGACAGAGTATCTGTTTGCTATCTATTTATAAACTTCCCAGTCTACTTACTTATTTACTTAAGTATCAGTGACACACAGATACTGACAACACAAGCAAACATAACATAGATACCAATGTTTGTGTATGTGTTTTCGTATACGCATATACGAATATTTTGACACATACACACACACACACACACACACATACACAACACACACACATACACAACACACACACAAACACACGCGCGCACCACACACACACACACACACACACACACACACACACACACATATGTATATATATCGTGTGCTATGCCCAAATGCGTGGGCGGTCATGACTCGCCATTTCACTCGATCACCAGAGCCATGGATCAGCTCAGTGTTCCTGACTCGACCATGCCATAGCTAGACAGACAGACAGACAGATAGATAGATAGATAGATAGATAGATAGATAGATAGATAGATAGATAGATAGATAGATAGATAGATAGATAGATAGATAGATAGATAGATAGATAGATAGATAGATAGATAGATAGATAGACAGACAGATAGACGGACAGACAGATAGACAGATAGATAGATAGATAGATAGATAGATAGATAGATAGATAGATAGATAGACAGATAGATAGATAGATAGATAGATAGATAGATAGATAGATAGATAGATAGATAGATAGATAGATAGATAGATAGATAGAAAATCAAATCAAATCAAATCAAATCAAATCAACTTTATTAGGGTCACAAATTGGGCGCGCAGGCCCGTCTTACATTCGGCCCTTCCAATCACTCGTCTTTCGTTCATCAAGAGCATTATACATTTACATAGGAAGAAAAATAAATATTGTGAAATGAATGTTGTAAACATAAACAAGGCTTATTACCATGTTATGAGGCCCATCTACCACTTATCCATACATCACCCCACCCACACACACACCCCCACCTACCCACACACGCACACCAGGGACACATACATACCCCACCAACCGACCCATCCCCCTCGCGCACATCCCCCACCCACACACACTACCCTCATCTGATCCCCAACCAAAACACATTCGCCACCCGCAAACATTCCCCCACTAACCCACACATCCCACGCCCATCCACATCCTAACCCACACATCCTCTCCCCACCCACACCTCAAACCACCCATCCCCCAGCCACATCTCCATCGACCACATATTCCCCACCCACGCACACACACATCTCCCTAACCACCCATACATCCCCAACACTCACACACACCCCACCACCCACACATACAACTTCCACCCACTCACACATGCCTTAACCCAATCCCCCACCCGCACATCACATACACCCCCTACCACGCAATATTCCCAACCCACGCACCACACACACACATATCCCTCACCAACACATCCCCACTTACACACCACACACATATCCCCCACCCAGATACCACACAATATTCCCACCCACACCCACACAGAAAAGATAGATAGATAAATAGATAGATAGATAGATAGATAGATAGATAGATAGATAGATAGATAGATAGATAGATAGATAGATAGATAGATAGATAGATAGATAGATAGATAGATAGATAGATTAGATTATATTAGATAGATAGATAGACGTTCCAATCTTGGTATCTACCTATAAATTTTTCAGTCTGCTTATGTGCTAACCAAAACTAACTACTGTCAAAAGCTACTTATGTACCCAGGAACAAAGTTACATATCTACGTACCAATTACCTATCTACCAACTTGCTAACCTGCCGATGCACTTACTTACCTAATGGCTTAATATCTAGCTATATATATATATATATATATATATATATATATATATATATATATATATATATATATATATATATATATATATCACGATCAATACATCCCCAGTCCTTCCACCTCCATAATTCTATATTAATGGTTAAACTACAATTAGCTATTTATAAATGCTCCAGCCCTCTCAAAAAATTAATGAATCTGTTGATAAAGCTTTACAAACATTTGATTACACAGGAAGTTTTCGCGGCTGCGACATATTTAACGAACATATAATCATGAAAACACCGTTACACCAAAATACTATGCGGGTTTGCAGAAGCTATTTCCCAGATTTATCCTTTGGCCCTGGCCAAAGTTATGTGTTCTTTGCACTTGTCACTTAATCAGTAGAATTACCTCCGGCATTATTAGTGTGTGATGTAATTTCAGGCAGATTTAGCAGCTATCTGCACTCAGCGCCTGCAATGTAATAAAAATATAAGCACGAAACAAGACAGTAATAAATCGTTATGCTGAATTGTGTAATAGCTAAAGCAAAATAGTTTAATTGGGGATTTAGTTCTTCTTAACCCTGGCGTAGACATGTTATGGCACTGACTAAGTACAGATGCGGTAGATTGCTGTTGGTGGCAATGATGCTACAACAGAAGTTATACTTTCGTAATTAGCATTAACAATGTTATTTCTATGTAGGTCTACTGGTGCCGGCTCCGTGGCGAAAGCCGGCTTCGTAGCTGAGAGCGCAGTTAGTAATTCCGCATGCAGCGTTCGAAACACATCTGCGGGCATTTGGCAGCAGACCGCCTTGCGTTGGGCTTCTATAAAATGGTATGGGTGCCTGTCGTTCACTAAGCAATTGCAAACTACTGAACGTAAACTTGCCAAGATATCACAAACAGAAAAAAACGAGGTTGACTGCGACGTCATGAAAGATATAGAGTGGAACCTCGCTTAACGATCATAATTCGTTCCAGAACCTTACTCGTAAAACGAAACACTCGTTAAGCGAAACAGTTTTCCCCATACAAATTAATGTAAAATACGATAATGCGTTCCATGACGATAAATATTGAAGATATGGAAGGAATCAACATTGGGGGACGATGCATCAATAACATTAGATATGCAGATGATACAGTCTTGATTGCAGACAATGAACAGGACCTGCAAAATTTAGTAGATGCGATTGTGACACACAGTGAACAACTAGGGTTAGAATTAAATTGTAAAAAGACACAGATTATGGTCGTCACTAGGAAGGACGAAATACCACAATGTAATATACAAGTAAATGGGAATATTCTTCAACAAGTGAGCAGGTACAATTATCTCGGAACAGTAATAACATCTGTTGGGAGATGCCTTGAAGAGATTAGAACAAGAATCGCCATGGCAAAAGTAGCCTTTAGCAAGATGAAAAACATATTTACCAATAAAAAGATGTCAATTGAAACGAGAAAGAGAGTGTTGAGATGCTACATTGAGCCTGTACTTTTGTATGGATGTGAAGCGTGGACAATGAGCAGTCAGGCTGAAAAACATCTGATGGCTGTAGAGATGTGGTTTCTGAGGAAAATGCAAAGAATACCATGGACAGCCAGAAAGACCAATGAACAAGTCCTTCAAGAAACAAATGAAGATCGTAAATTGATTAGAGAAATTAGACGTAGACAGTCAAAATTTTTTGGACATGTTATGAGAAGAAATGGATTGGAGAATTTGGTGACAACTGGTAAGATCGAGGGGAACAGACCAAGGGGAAGACCTAGAAGCAAGTACCTGGATGGCTTGGCCTTGTGGCATAGTCGAGACAGAAACACGGATCTGATCCACGACTCTGGTGATCGGGTGAGATGGCAGAACATGACCGCCCACGCTTACCGGCATGGCACATGATGGATGGATGGACGATAAATTTCTCAAAATATTGTGTATAACGTTTATTCAAAGAAAATGATATATACATTGTTAAGGAGCGTGATTCATCTTCCTCTTCTATCGCGGAATGAACGAACCTGGAATGAGAATTCGATTTGTAGAAAACAAAAAACAATTGAAATCAATTAATTTACAATTTATAATACATATCTAATTCTTTTTTACTAGAAAACTGTCTAGAGAAATTTGTTTTTGCCGACGCTTCAGAATTTGGTGGAAATGCGACACTGCATTATCATTAAATAAATTAGTAGCTCCCATAGCCACTGCCTTATTAGGGTGATGGTTCTCAATGTACGATGCAACAGTTTCCCATGCTTTCAGCATTTCTCTTATTGCGCCAGAAGATTGTTGGTTTGCTGTTACATTCTCCTCCTCCTCCTCGGACAAGCTCTCCTCCACAACTTCTTGCTGTGAAACACAATGTAATTCTATAAGCTCTTCGGTGGTCAGCTCTTGGCTATGCTCTTCCACAAGCTCATCGATATCTTTGTTATCCAGCTCCAGTCCCATGATCTTGGCCAAAGACACAATCTCGTTGATTACAAGCTCCCCAGGTACTGTCTCAAACCCCTCAAAGTCATATTCGACAACTCTCTCCGGCAAAAACTTCTTCAAAGCAGAAGTGAGGGTTCCCTTGGTAACCCCTTCCCACGCCTTTTCGATCATCTTGAGGCAGGCAACGATGTGGAAGTGATATTTCCAAAACTCTCTGAGAATAAGATTGGTCCCTTCAGTCACCTCAAAACAACGCTCGAAGAGCGCTTTAGTGTAGAGCTTCTTAAAGTTAGAAATAACCTGCTGGTTCATAGGCTGGAGTAACGGAGTAGTGCTGGGAGGCAAAAACTGGATCTTGATGAATTTAAATTCTTCAAGAAGGTCATCTTGTAGTCCTGGAGGATGGGCAGGAGCGTTGCCTATAACAAGTACGATTCCGACCCTCGCTGTTGCAGGCGCACAATCCGGGACTTCCCCTCCCCTCGTCACTCGTTATGCGAAACGTCACTCGTTCAGAGAGTCATTTTTTTACAATTTATTTTGCTCGTTATGCGAATTACTCGTTATGCGAGGCGCTCGTTAAGCGAGATTCCACTGCACAACTAACTACTGGTGCCGGAGTACTATTTCTAAGAGGATTGTATTGATGATTCCCCCCTTACCGTCTCCTAGCTCAAATATTAACGGTTTATGCAAGATCTTCTTCAAAACTTCGCATCTGCAGAACGACACGGCATAGTGTATATTATTTATATTAATGCCTGCGATTAGTATTCCTGGCTTCTCTTTAATCTCTCTCATTATTAGTTCCCTATTGAGAGAAAAGAGATCCGGTGACAAGACACACCCCTGTCGTACTCCTAGCTTTATCTGTTCGTAACTACCTTCTTTATTTCCTATTTTAATTGCTGCTACTTGGTTCCAGTATATATTCTTTATTATTCTTAAATCTTTCCCATCAATGTTGATATCTTCCAACATTGTAATCATGTTTTACTTATCGAATGCGTTTTTATAATCTATGAAGCACAAATATAAGTCTTTATGTGCCTCTATTGACCTTTCTATTAGTGTTCGTAATATCTTATATATAAAAAAGGATCTCCGTCTGTATGTATGTATGTCCTTTATGCGTTCGCGAACGGTCCATCCAATTGAGATGAAATTTTCTAAACGTCTTCCTCTCATTCCCACGCAGCCAACTTTGATATTTGTTTAGTGTGAAATCGGCTCCTTACTTAATATTATGTAATATTCCATTTTTCATAATAATTTCTATATAGCAAGGGGACTTAACTCTAAAAAAGTTATTTCAAGGGGTATAACTTTTAATAACTTTTCTGTATACCTTATAGTCATATTGTTGCATCGTTTTCAAAGATTTATAAACTCTTTGTCTATAGTTATGTACAGGCATATGAATTATAATAAATAATGATACAATCTTTAAGGCATTTTCAAATTTTTCATAAACATAATTCATAATGCATAACATTGTAACTCATCTTTTTGTGCTTAAGAAGTTATCTACAGTCATGTGGGTGATTAGAAACAGTTTTCATTAAAAATAATGGATGGTGTGTGGAAAGACATTCTTTTAAGTTACTTTTTATTTGTTGTTGTACGAATTTAATGAGACCCTCTCGCCAGGAGCTGGGCGAAGCCACGCCGGGTCAGATAGATAGACAGACAGACAGACAGACAGATAGTCGGGAACGGGAGCTTATATGACTACTTATATGAATTAAATTAGACGCTCCCCACCAGGGACTGTGTGAAGCAGGGCCGGCTCAGACAGACAGACAGACAGTCAGATAGACAGACAGACAGACAGTTAACTACAGGCATATGCGTTATAATCCTCCTCCCCTCCTCTTCCTCCTCCTTCTACCCTCTTCCTCCTCCCCTCCTCCCCCTCCCTCCTCCTCCTCCATCCTCTTCCTCCTCCTCCCTCCTCCTCCCTCTTCCTCCTCCTCCCTCCTACTACCTCCTCCCCCTCCTCCTCGCTCTCCTCCTCCTCCCTCCTCCTCCTAATCACTCCTCCCTCCTCCTCCCTTCTCCTCCTCTCTTCTTCCTCCTCCTCCCTCCTCCCTCCTCCCCCCATCCTCCCTCTTCCTCCCTCCTCCTCCCCCTCCTCCTCCCTCCTCCTCCTCCCTTCTCCCCCTCCTCCCTTCTCCTCCCTCTCCTCCTCCCTCCTCCTCCCTCCTCCTCTTCTCTCCTCCTCCTCTCTCCTCCTGCCTCTACCTCCTCCCTCCTCCCTCCTCCTCCCTCTTCCTCATCCTCCCTCCTCCTCCTCCTGCCTCCTCCTTTTCCCTCTTCCTCCTCCCTCCTCCTTTTCCCTCTTCCTCCCTCCTCCTTCTCCCTCCGCCTCATCGCTCCTCCTCCCTCGTCCTCCTCTCTCCTCCTCCTCTCTCCTCCTCCTCCCTCCTCCTCCCTTTCCCTCTCCCTCCTCCCCCATCCTCCTCCTCCCTCCTCCTCCTCCCCCTCCTCCACCCTCCTCCTCCCTCTTCCTCCTCCTCCCTCATCCTCCCTCTTCCTCCTCCTCCCTCTCCCTCCTCCTCCTCCCCTTGCTCTTCCTCCTCCTCCTCCCTCCTCCTACCTCCTCCTCCCTCCTCCTCCTCCCTCCTCCACCCTTCCTCTCCTCCCTCCTCCTCCTAATCCCTCCTCCTCCCTCCTCCACCTCCCTCTTCCTCCTCCCTCCTCCTCCTCCCTCCTTCCTACTCCTCCTTTTTCTTCTTCTGCTACTACTGCTGCCGCCGCTCTATTTACCCAAGTTAATTGTTGGGGGAAGATGTAAAGATCTTTCAAGTGCTCTTTCTAATGCTTTTTGTAAGTTGGTCTTCGTTTATCTAAGGTTGTTCTAACTGCAACCAATAGACAGACAGACAGACAGAAAGACAGACAGACAGACAGACAGACAGACAGACAGACAGACAGACAGACAGACAGACAGACAGACAGATAGATAGTCGGGAACGGGAACGAGAACTTATATGACTACTTATATGAATTAAATGAGATGCTCCCCACCAGGGACTGGGCGAAGCCGGGCCGGGTCAGCTAGTATATATCTATATATATATACTAGCTGACCCGGCCCGGCTTCGCCCAGGCCCTGGGGGGGGGGGGATCTATCTATCTATCAGTCTGTCTGTCTGCTTGTTTGTCTGTCTGTCTGTCTGGCTGACCCGGCCCGGCTTCACCCAGTCCCTGGTGGGGAGCATCTCATTTAATTAATATAAGTAGTCATATAAGCTCTCCCGTTCCCGACTATCTGTCTGTCTGTCTGTCTGACCCGGCTTCACCCAGTCCCTGGTGGGGAGCATCTCATTTTATTCATATACGTAGTCATATAAGCTCTCCCGTTACCGACTATCTGTTTGTCTGTCTATCTGTCTGTCCGTCTGTCCCGGCCCGGCTTCACCCAGTCCCTGGTAGGGAGCATGTCATTTAATTCATTCATATAAGTAGTCAAATAAGCTTCCGTTCCCGACTATCTGTCTATCTATCCGACCCGGCGTGGTTTCGCCCAGCTCCTGGCGCACAGTAACTTAAAAGAATGTCCTTCCACACACCATTCATTATTTTTAATGAAAACTGTTTTTAATCACCGACATGACAGTTGATAAGTTTTGTAAGCAGAAAAAGATGGGTTAAAATGTTATGCATAATGCATTATTTTTATGCAAACTTTAAAAATACCTTAAAGATTATATCATTATTTAATATAACTCATATGCCTAAAAATAACTATAGACAAAGAGTTTAACAATAGTGCAGTTAAGTCCAACAATATGACTATAAAGTATATAGAAATGTTATTAAAAGTTATGCCCCTTGAAATAACTTTTCTAGAGTGAAGTCCCCCTGCTATATAGACATTATATAATGAAAATGGAAAAGTAAATGTTATTAAATAAGTAGAAGATTTTACATTAAGAAATTATTATAGTCGGTTGCACAGGAATGAAAGGAAGACGTGTAGAAAATTTCATCTCAATCGGATGTACCGTTATCGAACGCATCCAAGACCCACAAACCCACAAACATACACTCTGTTTTATAGATATTTTTTTTTTTTTTTTTTTCCGCGTTTCCATCCTGTTTCAGGATATTGCGGTCAACACCAGCATCTTTCAGCTGTATGTTGATTGCTAGGCTAGATTACGCTCATCAGCACGCCACGACTTTGTGAGCGACCGGCTCCATACTCTCATAAGTCACTTTTGCGATTCGAACCACTGCTAATTCTCGTCGCGTCACGTGACGAGAGTATTCGGGGTTAGCGGAGAAAGCTGCTAACTCCTCGGCCACGGAGCCGGCTGTTTTATATATATATATATATATATATATATATATATATATATATATATATATATATATATATATATATATATATATATATATATTGCATTGTTTGTACCTTTTCCTTCCACAAAACCATACTGTTCTTCATTAATTTAGATTTCTATTTTCTTTCTTGTTTTCTCATTATAATTCTGAGTGGAAGCTTAGTGACATGGTTTATAAGGTTAATTGTACGAAAATCTTCGCATTCAATTGCTCCTGGTCTTTAGGGTATAGCTATAAATACAGAATGCAGCATATCGCTCTGTAAATATCCACTGCTGTAAATATCATTCAACATTTTAGTTATTATATCTACTCCAAATTCTCCCATTACTTCTAATTCTTTTATTGTGGTTTCATCTGGCCTAGCTGTTTTTCCTTTCTTCATATGTTTCATAGCGTCAGCGACTTCTTCTTGTAGAACAGGTGGGCCTTCTAAGTTACTTTCTTCTGTTAATTCTTCCCTCTCTCCACCATACACTTCTTTTTTTTTAATACTCATTCCACGTCTCCATTATAGCACCTTCTTCCAATAATATCTTTCCTGTTTTTGATTTCAACACCCTGTATTTATTCTTATTTTTCTTCTCGTGAGCTCACTAATTTGTCGTGCATATTTTTTTAGTGGAATTTAATTCAATTTGTTTACATTGCTCGCTTAACTAACTTTTTTTTTAAAATTTGCCGTCACAAATTTATCTCTTATTTCTATTTTTGTTATCTTAGCATATTCTTGTTTATCATTTTTATTCTGTTTCCTTTTGTCCATCAGCATTAAGATTTCTTCATTGATCCATTTGTTCTTAGCCTTTTGGCTTCTGCCTGGTAATATTTATTTGCTAGTTTGATGAATGGAGTCCCTTGACATTTCTCATTATTCATTTATAGTCTGTATTTTAGCTATTGCATTGTACTTATTTTTCACAGTCACTCTGTATTGTTCTTGAATTTTTTAGAATATTTTCCTAATTTCTTTATCAAGTCTCAAGTTCTTAACCATTGTTTTCCTTCTCTTTAATCTTACTTTTATTTGTCCACATTGTGGTACTTGATCACTATTACAGTCAGCACCAGGCATTGTCTTTACATTAATTTCATTTCGTGTACCTAAATCTTAATTTGCCACTATATCCTCCATTTTCCCTTTCCCACTTTTGCATTAGTCTCCTAGTATTATTTTTATTTCTTGTGCTCGAATTTGAGTTATCGCCATTTCTACTTCATCTTAAAAGTGCTGTATTTCTTCATCAATGCTGCTTGTTGTTGGTGCATATTGTTGCATAATATTTTTATCTATTGGTTTGTTTATGATTTTGACCATTATAACTCTATCTGAAATACACCAGTATCTATTAATTGATTTGGCTGGTTTTTCAATAAATATTATTTATACATGTTTTTCACGTGTAAATCAGCCCCCCCCCCCCCCCCACCCCCTCTCGAATAAATTATTGTGTGTTTGTCGGTAAAAAGTTTGCCGGATCCCTTCCATCTCATCTCACTTATGCCTAGTATATTCATTTTAATGCTATCCATCTCTCTTAGAACATTGTTCAACTTTCCCAGCTCATTTAATGTCCCAACATTCCATGTCCTTGCTCTAAATTTATTTATTTAGTTATGGTGTTGCCATCAGTAGCTGGATGACGGTCTGGTGTCACCTGTGGCTCATGAGTCATGACTGTCCCTACCGGACGAGAAGGTCATGAGACAGCCATTAACGTCGTTCACTATCTCTGAAATTTGTGATCCCATAAAATCTTTGGATTGATAATGTGGTGGTTTCCCCCTACCTTCCACATCCACATGGTGGTCTTTTTACCTCTGCCTTTGATAGCCATTTCCGACTGTCAGGACAAGTGAGTGCCCTGCTCTGCTCAGCTGCAGAGTTGTCCACTTATTCCGGTGGATACTCCGTCATGTTGTATTATATATCAAATTAAAAGGGGTTGCTTGGGGAACATTACTGCATATAAGCCCTTGGCAGATATGAAAATTTGCTTAAGACGATTAATCATCCAATGGCAATTAATCAGTTAAGTACCCCATTGTCAACCGTCTCTATCTCAGTCTTCAGAGGGCTGGAGCCACCCTTCAGGCTAAACTGAAGTATCTTTAATATGCTGTCAAATCTGTATCTTCAATATCCAGTCGTTCATAGTCTTAAAGATATCTCCCTTATTCATCCTGGGTGTCGCTTTCGTTAGACAAACATCCTTAACCCTGATTAACTTAATGAGTGCCGAAGGTTAATCGCCAAATGTGACCTCTCATATTGACAGAAGGAGAATATATCACCATACTAGGGTAATCGTGTTATAGTTTGTTTCTTGGCATCTTTCGCAATTCCAATGCTCACTGAACGAAAGCTTACGTTATAATACTTGTTCATTTGATTGGGTACTACGTTTGGTCCAAACTTACTTTTTGTGTGGCACTGGATCAGTTAAATAGTTTATTCTTAACTGACAACAATCGCTATATTCGCTACTACTCAGATTCTTAATTGATCATGTAAATAAATTCGTCGCTATTGATAGACAGGCATAGAACTAAAGGTCACGTTAGACAACATAAACATTGAAAACTGTGATGATATCAAAAGACAGTCAAAGAAATAGAAAAAAAGACATAGATATCGAATGGCGCACTAGACAATTGAAAGTTGTGGTAATATGAAGAATGAAACTTTGTGAATATGATAACGGACTCTCCTTGAATATCAAGAAAACGGACACAATAGTTATATCAATGAAAACATGTCAACTTCAATATGTGATAAAACAATTGAAGGGAAACAGCATGACGAGGTAAATAACTGTAAATATCTGTTAAGCAGAACATCATATGGATGGTGCTTGAAATAGATATCAGAAGACTACACACTAGACAACATAAAAATTAAAAGCTTTGATATCAAGATTGAAACCTGCTGACTCAAAATGACAACAGTGCCTCGATGAAGGAACATTCGTATGTCGAAGCACAGCTACTTAGACATCCATAAAAAAGCTATCTTCATTACCCAGGTCTACCATCCGCATGTACCCAGTGTCATATGGCAAATGACAAGCGTGTAAAGTAGGAACTGATGTGCACACATATCAGTTAATAAAAATAGATAAAACAATACATGAGAGCACTCAGTGGCACAGTGAACGCTACGTCACGGTATCGCGTTTTGTGACAACGCGACTGTCACATAGACACTTCAGTTCTACACTTCAACCCGTACATACGCTCATTGAAGACTTGCCATTAGGAAACAGTTTACAGATATGCTTCAACACTTTGATCATTACCACTCACTAGTTCAACCAGACAGACGACAACAGATACGTTCAGTCTTCAGTACTAAGCCACAGAAAGCCGTTGGTATCAGGTGCTAGGCAGTTTTAGCCAGCCAGTTCGCCTTGAACACCCACTGCACATACTGCGAAGATGCTGGTAGTCTGACCGGCCGTGGGTAACAACGCCAGACGCCGGCCACACTCCACAGGGTTGCATGACCACAACACGGACAGACACTGTAGGAGGCATGAGACTGGGTCAGGAGTGGTTTGTGGCGGGAGTACATGTCGTCAAGTTGATGATGTAAACGCGAGATATGCGGCCGCTTGAGAATGTGCTTGTTTACCGTGTAGAACACATCGTCCTGGAAAAGAATAAACTCAGCCTTTCATTGCTTCAAGGTGCGTTCCTGAGTGACTTCCTTTGTTTGGCTGTGTTGGGTTTTGGTCGCAGAGCGCAGCCCGCCAGGTCTTGATCATTAGTCTGGGGACCTATAGAGGTCATCATTCCCCTGGACAACCTAAGAGTCGACTGGTTCCTTCATTATCACTAGGCAGCATATAAGCCCCGTGAGAAAAACCCACGCCGTGACACCCAGAACCATGGAATCTGGAAAGCATGTATAACAGTTGGTATTTATTGACCAGTAAACATAGAAGCAAAACATGTTGCCATCAGCAAATTCATCAGCATTTCGTAGAGTATCACGTGCAGTACATTTTTGGCAGCACAGCTCATCAGAAAGACCCTTGCTTGTTGTCTTGCTGTCACGAGATCGCCATGAGTTAACCAGATAATGATAATACCGACGTTTGCTTGGCGTATATTTTCTAGGCCACAACAGTCGTACTAACAGAGTAAACACAGCTGCACGGGTTACATCGGGTCAGCACATATACACATTTGGTGGTGAGTGAGAGGAATGGATACACCGCGTTGGCAGTTCATAAACAGTTAGAATCACATAGCCTTGCCCGCTCAGGATATGGAATAGTTCCGTCTGTCATCTATAGTTCCGGACATCAGACGTAATGGCGGTTTTGACTGTCACCACATGACAGAAAGTTGAGGGCTTGTTATTGGAAACAGTGGAACACCTGCCGGACCTCAACAACGTCACCTGCACAATGTAAGGTTGTTTGGGAAACCATGATTGGCAGCTTGGTATCGAAACCCTTTGTTGGAACTCTACAGTAACTCTCTAGATTGTTTTGGATGTCAAAACCAGTGATGACAAATCTAACATTGATGGAGCCAAGGAGGGGGGGGGGATGGATCCCTGACAGGGGATGATCTGCCCAATGTGCCACCGGTGTGGGTATAAAGGATAACGTCACGTGGCCAACTTTGGGAGTTTGCCATATAAACCCGAGTTGGGGCCAACTAGGGGGACTTGAAAATGTGGCTCTAGGCGGGAGTGCAAGGGCACTGTGGTTCTGATGGAATATGTCTACCGTGTGTTAATTAGTGACTTAATTTTACACGTGCCTATCATGGCAGATGTAGATATGATTGATAGGACTGCAGTAGTGCCATTTAAGGTATAACCTATGTCAGGATCTTATAATTGGCTCGTTAGCTAACACGTGTGAGACAGTACAAGTAACGTGATTCGACGTAAGACACAGCAACACAAGTTCTATGGATTTATTGCCACATTAAATACAGAACGATAATTACAACAATCTACAATATATAACTCACGACGCTCACAACCACAATACCGCTCATAGGTCTGACGCTCAAGATATCAGTCGTTCGGCTTTCAACCACGGAGATTCACACAAACGCCTTGCTCTCATCACACATGTCCTTCCAGTCTCCGGTCCCAGCTTGGTCTGAGGTTAGCACGCAAACTGCCCACTGCCTCTAGTGGTGTCACGTGTCCTGCGTGCGTCTGTCGTCAGCCTGACCGCTGGTCGCGTGTCAGGTAACAATCTTGTCAGCCGACAATTCTTGTCCGCCGGGTGTCGTAACAATGTTGCTGCATAGCTATACCATGTTAGGCTCTGACATTCTCCCCGGTTACCTCAATGAAAGATGTCATCTTTCATTCATGACGTATGTATATACTGGGGTAGTGTTAATTTCATGTCAGAGACTACTCTTTCCCAGTGTTATGCATGAAAATACATATATGGCATGGAAATATATACAAAAAATGTAAGTTGCATTGAAATGACAAATGAAGTACAACTTTTACCACAACTCAGGTTTCATCCCCCTGATGGCTGGTTACCTCCATTGCAATAATACCCAGTCAGATCAGTAGTACCAGCTTCTCGCATCTACCTCGCAGCAATTTGAAAAAAACGTAATAATATGGTTGTTTTGCAACAGCCATCTAGCCAGACTGAAATACGACTTTACATAAGTCGCATTAAACACTCAAACTCTGACCTCATTTGGCCAGGAGCTCTTATGTTGGTTTGCAATGTTGGCAGCTCTCTGCCATGCTTGGTGGACGCCTACCCTGTGTGTTAACCATTTGAGCAACAAAATGTCTATTTATACAATACACATTAATGAATATGTTTCAAATTATGGCCCTTGGTGTAATTCATAAATGCAAGGGAAGTAATTTTGACAATCAAGAAATTTAATAAATTACATTAATTATTTAATTTCTTAGCGTCATTGCTTGACGTTTCTTAATATTAACGAGAAAAAGTCGGTAATATGAATACATTAATCAAGATATGACTCTAAGATTACACTAATCAAAATAAATAAGTACCCAATTGGTGTATTATATTTTATAGATTCAAAAGGATTTTACAATCGTCATAAGTTTTTGAATATTTGTATATCGTCTGCTAATTTTGCTATACTTTTTAAATTACACAGGAAGTACACACGAAACGCAAAATTTAGTTGCTGTTACACGGTTTGAACACAAATGCTCCCGTTTTATTTTGTAACGGATAGTTAAATGTTCTCAAAGTTCGTGTTTGATGTTCTAGTATCACAACTATCGGATTATGATGGAATGTTCTTATTACCGATGTGTTCACAACTTCTGGATAAAGATTGAATGTTCTTATTTCCGATGTTCAACTGTCGAACATTTTGGATTAAATTCGATGCAGAGGTGGTGTAGAAGTCACTGTTCAGTCCACATTTGCACACGTCGTTAAAATATCACGGTGAAGAAAATCACTCACAGCTGTCACTGTTAAATGGTAAAGTTCGCTTCTGGTAAGTGGTTAAGCGTCTGTGACACTGTTCTTGGTGTATATTTACAATTAATAATGTTCTCTTTCTAACACACACTACACACTTATACTACACTCATTACATGGCTTGATTAAAATAAGTATATTATACATGTCGGTTTTTTAACCGTATCACAATTTCAATTATAGACCTTACACAGTAGGTGAATGTAAAAAAAATTCACTTATTGGTGGCTGTGTTGGTCTGAGTGTAATAGTAGACAGTGCACTCAGACATTGCTTCCTGGGTCGGTCGGACAACGGGACAAAAGGTCGGCAATTGTATTGATTCTACCTGAAATATGACGAACCTCGAAACTGTAATTTTGAAGCTTCAAGGACCAGCGAGCAATCATATTGTTGGATGGTACTCCGGCATTTATATACCGTAATGGACTGTTGTCAGTTTCGATGATAAAGTGACGTCCTAGAAGGTATCTGGATAGTTTCGTCACACTTTCTACTAAGGCAAGTGCCTCTAATTGCGGAATGGACCATGCCCGCTCTCGAGGCCTTAGTTTTCTTGATATGAAACAAATGGGATGCAGGATGTTGTTGTATTCCTGCAACAGGACTGCCCCAATCGCAACGGAGCTAGCATCTCTTCTCAATCTGAAAGGTAAATGGATGTTGGGCAATTTAAGGATGAGGTTATTCGAATTCTTATCAGAAAAGTATGCCAAAACTTTATGAAATGCATTTCGTAGGCATTCATCGTGTACAACTTTTTCAGGCTTATCCTTGGTTAGTAAGTTAGAAAAAACCTCGGTCAGTTCTGAAAAATCAGGAATGAATTGCCTGTAATAATTGATCAGTCCCAACAAACTCCGGACTTGTTTCTTATTAGTCGGGAGTGACAGTTTTAGAATTTTGGAGACAATTTTGTTGTCTGTCATGACAAAGCCATTGGATATTCTGTACCCCAAAAATGATGTCTCTTGGTAAGCCATGCTCACCTTTGCAGGTTTCACTGTCAGTCCGTGCTGTTTGATACGTTCTAGTGTCTGTTCTAGTGTCTTTATATGTTCCGTCATTGTCTCTGTATGGACACAGATGTCGTCAATATAGCAAATGATATTAGGAATGTCAGATAGGAGGAGTCGTGTCATGCGTACGAATGTGGCTGGGGCATTGACTAGCCCAAATGGAAGTTTGCACCATTCGTACAGTCCCCACGGTGTGGCAAAAGCTGTTAGATGTCTGCTGTCTTCATGTACAGCTATCTGCCAGTAACCTTTAGACATGTCAAGCGTCGTAAAGAACTTAGCGTCAGTCAGTTCTGTCAGAAGATCGTCAGTGTTTGCCATTGGTTCAAGATCTAAAACAGTTATTTTGTTCAGTTTTCTGTAGTCGATGCAAAGTCGTATTGTCTTGTCCTTTTTGCGTACAATGACCATGGGTGAAGAGAAGTCTGATAAGGATCGTCTGATGATGTTGTTTTTTTCTAAGTTGATAATTTCTTGATGTAATTGTTCTTTGTAATGTAATGGTATTGTGTATGGTCTGCATCTTATGGGTGTGTTTGATGTGAGTGTGATGTGATGCTGTACTAATTCTGTTTGTCCTGGGTTGTCTGAAAAGATGGTGTTGTACTGTTGTATCAACTGTTTGCAACTGTTTGTCTCTGCTTGACTTAGGTTTGGATTGATCTTGATCTCCTTCAAGCAGTTTGTCGTGTCTAATGTAGGTGTTGGAATCTCGTCGCTAGAATCGTCATCTTCGTGATCTATTATCACGGTGCAAGCTGTCGTATCGTCTTGTTCGTTGTCTCTGTTGTGGTATGGTCTTAGCATATTTATGTGAAATATTTTGTGTTTGTCTTTTATTAGGATTTCATAGTCTACAGGTGAGATTTGTCTTGTCACTTTAAAAGGTCCCTGCCAAGAATCAGTCAGTAGCTGTCTGTCACTAGGTAGTAGTAGTAGAACGTCCTGTCCAGGTGTCAATGTTATAGTCCTGTTACCTTTGTCTGCGTACTGTCTGTAAGTAGCACCAGATAGTTTAAGTGCATTTTTAGCAATTTCACATGATTTAATAATCCTTTCACGCAATGATGTTACATACACAAATGATGATATGGGTTTCAGTATTGGAGTAGAATCAGTTAACATTTGGTGATAAATTGTTAATGGGCCTCGTGGTTTGGCACCATAAATTAGTTCAAAAGGAGAGAAACCGGTACTAGAATGTGGTACCTCGCGATAAGCAAAAAGGACAGCTGGTAAGTATACATCCCAGTTGTTGGGGTGATCTTGAGTTACTTTGGCAAGCATGTGCTTCAGATCCCCATTAAGCTTTTCTATAATCCCGCTCGAGTGAGGATGATAGGGGCTATTGAAGACTTGCTTCACTCCTAACATTTTAGTGAAAGCTTGGGTCGATGCGGCAATAAACTGAGTGCCTCTATCAGACTGGATAGTATCTGGAAACCCAATTCGGGAGAAGATATGGAAGAACACTTCCATGATGTCGTTGGCAGTAATGTTCTTTAGAGGAATCGCTTCTGGCCAGCGACTACATTGATCAATTAAAGTTAGAATATATTTATTCCCTCTAGTTGTTGTATGACTAAGAGGGCCCACAATGTCAACTGATAATTTTTCAAAAGGTCGACTGGCTAAGTCAGTGACTTGTAACTTTGCCTGTGGGTGTTTACCTTTTTTTACTAGTTTCTGGCATGTATCACAACTTCTGCAATATGTTCTTATGTCATTGCAAAATTTTGGCCAATGAAACTGTGTCAAAAGTCTTGACCTGGTTTTAACATATGCCATATGACCTGCAAAAGGTATATCGTGAGCAAGATGTAAAGCTTGCTTGCGATAAGTAGTTGGCAAAACAGTTTGCTTCGTTGTAATATCACCTCTGGTGTAATACCTGGTGAGTATATCATTGTGTAAAGCAAAATGCCATTTCGCATTTTTGGTTACTCTTGCCTTTTTGCCGATCAGGTCAAAGTACTTTGACAGTGAAGGATCAGCTTTTTGAGCTGTTATGAATGTTTCCTTCATAGAGTCACTAGGTGGTAATTCTGGGCTAAGCATTTGTATAGCCTCAGTTTGGTTACTTTCATCTTGCACTCTAGCAGTAGCTCTTGTTACTGCGTTCACACACTCAATGACATCAGATGATGATGGAATGATATCGTCAATGATGTGATGAGAACTTAGTGCTGCATTAGCTAACATACATTCAATAGGTGATATGACATTTTCAGTGATGACATTTGGTGGTGATGTGTTATCATCAATACATAGTGATGTTATGTCATGATTATGAGGTTTGTCATTCACCTCAGGTAAATTTCCTATGATTATATCGCACACTGGGTTTGTAAGTGCCGCGACCTTTACTTTCCCGGTCAGGAATGGTGTTTCAATGTATGCCCATGCTAATGGATATTTTTCAATATTGCCTGAAAATGTTCTACATGTGATGTGTCTGCCTGTATAATCTGTAGGCGTTATGAATGTTGTTTTCAGGCCAATAAGTGTACTTCCGGTGTCGCGAAGTACTGTAGCAAACTTGCCATTAACATACCCGTGATGGATGTCTAATCTGCCTTTTGAGTCTATTACCAAGTTAGCTTCCTCACTGGCAATAGGGATGGCGTGCCCGCATGTTAAGATACCATCTTCATAGAAGGTGTTACAGACAGTGCATTTGTTAGCACTAAATACATCACAAGCCTGTGCTGCATTCACAGGATGTTTCTCTGGATTTTCGTCTTCCGACGCTGAGCTATCGAATAAGGCGGCATTGGCTTTGTTGGTCATATGCCTGCCTCTACAATTCATGCGATGGTGCCCGTAAGCCTTGCAGAGAAAACATTTACGTGAACTTTTGAACGATTTACGTTCTCTGTCTTGACTGTTTACCATATTTTGCAAGTATGTTTGGTACCCTGGGTTTTTATCGCACATCTCGTTCAAATGGTGAGAAAATTTACAATGAATGCAATGTCTAAATTTCTCAGAGGTAGGCCTGTTTGGTTTTTGCCTACTATAGTTTTTCTCATAGTTGGCCGCTGCTACCCAGTTACTGTCAGTAGCTTCAGTGGCAAAGCATTGTTTGTTGGCCGTGTAATAGGCCGACCCACGTCTTTCAATTTCTTCCACACTTGTGCATTCATTCTCCTGTAAGAACTTAGAAAACGATGATGGGATAGAAGAAATGATTTTATCTCGAATGATGAGATCTTCTAATCTATCATAACTTTTGTTAATTTTGGCTGCTGAAGTCCATTTGCTGAAAACATCTCGGACTAAACAGAGGTAGTCAGAGAACGTTTGAGTTGATTTTGGACTCAATTTACTAAATTGTTCTCTGTAACCTGCCTCGTCTAACATGAAATGTGCCATGATCTTAGATTTAATGTAATGGTACTCTTTTCTGAGGTCCTTGGGGATGGTTTCAATGACTTTAAGAGGTTCCCCAGATAGACTCCTCATATATAGAATATTCCATTCAGAAAGTGGAACTTGGTAATGTTCCATTAAAGTCTCAAAATTTTGGGTAAAGGCTGCTATGCAGTCACCCGAGGTATAGTTACGTACGATACCTTGATACTTCTTATACTGGTTTTCTTTTTCCAGTCTTTCAGATTTCTTTGACTCTTTATTCATTGCAGTCTCAGTGTCAAGTTGTTTTATTTTCAACTGTAACTCTAGTTCTTCTCTCTTACTCTGAGCTGCTATTTCTGCTTTCTTAAGTTCACTGTCTATCTCAGCTTGTTTTAAGGCTGTTTCAATCTCTGCCTGTTTTAAGGCTGTTTCTGCCTCTATTTGCTTGGCAGCTTTTTCAATCTCTGCCTGTTTCAAGGCTGTTTCTGCCTCTATTTGCTTGGCAGCTTTTTCAAGAACAAGTAGGTATTCTGCGTATTTGTTCTCACTCCATTTTGTTAATTCATCACCTTCTAACTTCAATTTTAACCCCATATCGATGAAATCAAATAATGACGACATGATGGAGAAAATACGTCAATGAAAATCAACTACACAAAATATGTTATAAATGGTTAGTAATAAACAATTTACAATTTATTTTACTATACGATGCGTGCCTACTATTTGCATACGTAAAGTTAAAGTATAGAAAAATATACTCAAGTGCCCTGGATACGGTGACGAATGGTAGGACAACCGGGCTAGGAAAACTGTAGGGTCGATACTTTGGAACCACTAATGACCTCTACGGCAAGGTTATGGATGGTACGGAAAAACCTGCTTTGTTTTTGGAAGAAAATAAGTTAGCGTCTATTTGTTGGTGTGTGCCTGCAAGTCACTAAGTGTTGATTAGGTTTGGATGGCGTCGAGTGTAATTGTATGTCGTAAATTTGTCGTCAACAGTGTTTCTTTCAACAGAAGTTACACTCTTTCCAAAACTCTTTGCGTTCCACAAACTCAATACACAAAAACAATCTATCTGTATTTGCACACTCAATAACATTGATGACACATCACTTACATCAAGATGACATTCAGTAAGGACATAGACATCAAGTTTACAAGATGGCGACAAGGTCAAAATGGCGGCAAAATAACAATGTCGACAAGGTCAAACGGTGACAAGTTTCACAAATCACAAATGTTTTACACGTTTACAGGATCAAACAATATGTACTGCACATTTACTAATGGTTTTAAACATATTTAAACAATGTAGTAATGGATCATACTGAGACTTTCACGATCACATTTACATAGCTATAACCTTGACAAATTTTACAAGTACAAGAATTATAGTTTTAAATACCAAAGACGAGCAACACACGTCTACATATATTAGGTTCTTAAACAAGGACGAGCAACCCACGTCCACACATGTCAGGATCTTATAATTGGCTCGTTAGCTAACACGTGTGAGACAGTACAAGTAACGTGATTCGACGTAAGACACAGCAACACAAGTTCTATGGATTTATTGCCACATTAAATACAGAACGATAATTACAACAATCTACAATATATAACTCACGACGCTCACAACCACAATACCGCTCATAGGTCTGACGCTCAAGATATCAGTCGTTCGGCTTTCAACCACGGAGATTCACACAAACGCCTTGCTCTCATCACACATGTCCTTCCAGTCTCCGGTCCCAGCTTGGTCTGAGGTTAGCACGCAAACTGCCCACTGCCTCTAGTGGTGTCACGTGTCCTGCGTGCGTCTGTCGTCAGCCTGACCGCTGGTCGCGTGTCAGGTAACAATCTTGTCAGCCGACAATTCTTGTCCGCCGGGTGTCGTAACAATGTTGCTGCATAGCTATACCATGTTAGGCTCTGACACCTATTATAATATTAGTTCTAATTAATTTAGGCAGTAGCCGAGTTAAGAATAGAGTAATGATGGATAATTGGGAGACGGGGAAATTGCCGCCGGGGTTTTGCTCTCTGTATGGGTCTTTCCTTGTCATAGCCTGATTCGGCCCTAGGTGGGTAGCTAATCTACTCTATGACAGAGTTTAGTTAGCTAAAGATCACTAAGCAAGGCAATAGGCTTACACTCAGCCGGTAGGATCAGTGACTAGTACTATCACCAGATGTGTTGTTTCTATCCTAGGTTCCCTACCAGATCCGAGGCAACTCAACAAGGTTTTAGGAAAGGTTCAAATCCCATTCGGAAGAACACCAGTTGAACAGTCAATAAAGTTTCGTACAGAACGTAACTAAAGCTAGAAGGAAGATGATTCACCTAAGAGGGGTGATGATTGTTGATGCACCACACAGCATCAGACAGTAGTAACTAACCGAGAACATTAATTATAATAGTTACATAGTGTGATATAATCTCGTGTAATAGATCACAAGACATGATACTTGAGGCTAGATAGACACGAGTTAGGATCAAGTACATTAACAATTAACATTAATAACTGTGTACACACTACAAAGGACTTGTGCATTCTTTAGGAACGATAGGAACGTACATTGTGTACGGTGCAACCGGTCCATGATTAACTGTTATTACCACCGGTGTCTATTTCGGATGATCATTAAATTGGATTACCAGAGGTCTACAGAGGCAAGTCAGTATCCGGCAAGATGGTTTCCGCACTGGGTGAGATGTACCTGTTCTGATGTAACGTGCTGTGGTCTAGCCTTGCTAGGATGAGATGACTGGGTTGTTGTCTGAGAGTCCGATTCTACACACTTTATAGAACATGTCACACATTTTCTTCGCATACACGTCTCATATACGTTACACTTTTCTTTTAATAAATTAATCTTTATTAATTTTTAGAAGCAAGAGTTGTTGAGTATGTTGCGTTGGGGAAGTATGAGAGGGGGCATAGTACGACAGTGAGAGAGTGGTAGGAAAAGGGGTCCACGGGCTGATGGAGTGTGTTGGACGGAAGCTGGTGGATTCTCCAGGATATTGACAGGGAAAAAATATTAGAATGTGGGTGTTGACTCTCTTCACTCCAGGGCGACACTTTAAAGGAGGACACGTAGCCGGTGTTAATGTCATCTGTCTACTGTTATCTTAGTTGGACAGCGCCTCGTCTACCCGGAACATTGCCTTTCATTTTTTTTTCTTTGCCTCTGATTCCCTATTCTGTACGAAACTAATCCGGTGAATCATCATATACTCTCACGGCTACTGTTTGTTCACTGCAGATTGTTTTTATGATCTGTGTTAACAGATTCTGTGCCAAAATAAATGTAGGTTTGGATCACACATTGTACACAATCAAATGAATAAGTATTGTGATGTAAATGTTCATTCACTGGGCATTGAAATTGCTGAATATACCACGAAAATAAGCAAATAAGACGATCACTCTATTCTGGCGATATATCGTCCTTATGCTTAAATGGGATATCACATTTCGCGATATATTATCCTTAGGTGCCGGTTCAGTGGCAAAGGGTACGCTGTTTATAATACCGAATACCGCGTTCGAAACACAGTTACGGGCGACTTGGAAGCAGACCGCGTGCTTGGTTTCCACGCGTTAATACTAGAACCGGTTTGCACGCGTTAATACAAGAACCGGTTAAAAAAGTCGCTTAAAAGTCGACAGGGTCGACTTCATCGCACCGGGTTTTATCCCATATGGCTCGGTTTCTTTCCGCAGCACGGAAATCGTCGCACAAAGCACGAACTCCGTAGCTTTTAGCGACGACCCACAGGAGTCTCCGAAACATTTTAACTCGTAAACCGAAGGGTGCGGCCCGGAATCGAACCCACAACCTTCGGAGCACGAGTCAAACGGCTTGACCACTTCGCCACAGAGACTCCCAACTCCACGCGTTAATACAAGAACCGGTTTCTATGCGTTAATACAAAAACCTATTATTTGATATTGTTTTCCCCTCCATACTTTACGGTTCTGTACTTCTCATCCTTCTGAGATTCGTCTTGTAACGTATGTAGACCCACAAGTCACGTTTTATGTAGACGTCTAGACTTGTTCTAGTATGTTATTAAATTTAGCTTCCGTTTTTGCGTATACGGTGTAAGGGTGGAGGAAATTTATAAGGATGAAATATGACCGGGGGGGGGGGGGGGGGGGGGGGGTTGACATTCTGAACATATGGTGAAGGGGTGCATGGGCCATAAAAGGTTGAGAACCAATGCATTAGAAAGCCTGAAGGCAACGAGGATGTGGTTTCTATGTTTCTATGAAGAATGTCGCAAATACCGTGAGCTGACACAGCAGCTAAACTCCAGTTGAGTTGAGTTGAGTTAAGTTGAGGTAAGAACAGACATAACTACACTCAGGACATTCCCATACGCGCTCCGCCCCCTCGTTCAACAGCCAGCGAAGAATCACACTACTAATCGTTCCCACCGCTATCTGATTAAAATTTCTCCTGGTCTACCCTCTCAGTTTTGAGATTCTATCAGAACCCCCGACAATCCTCCGCATTCTCATTCTTTCCACATTCGGGTTCTCAATCTGTTCTCCCACCTTCTCCACCTGGTCGCACAGGTGCACGACCACCTCTCCCTTGTCCATAGGTATTCTACCACCAAGAGGTGTATTCCCCGCCAGCCTATCAGTCTGTTCATTTCCCCCGCGCTCCCGCATGGCCATGGCAAAAAATCCATGCAATTCTCACAATCTGTGATCTCTGAAGCTAAAAACGATTGCCTGGGGAGTCTCCGCGGCGATGTGAGTACACCTCTGAATCGTGCTCTGGAGGCTGTAGGTTTGATTTCGGCCTACGTCTGTCGGTTCACGGGCGCAGTTTCCTCGGATACTCAAGTTGGTTGTTGCTGGAGCTACGGAGATCGTGCTGTTTGCGACGCTTTCCGCAGGCCACCCTGAGGAAAGATACCGAGCTATGTGGGATCAAACCCGGTGCGATAAAGTCGAACCCCTTGTCCTTGAGTGCATGGAAAAGGCTTATTAAAGTAGAACATTCTATACCAATATAAGAACGCCATAATCATCGTTTCCGTTAGGGAAGTTGATAGGGAACTATACTTACAGCGTCATGAGCAAGGTCGGACGAGTATTCAAATCCTGGGCAAGTCATTTGTTATTCTAAATGAAGGAAAGATTGCTTTCCCAAGCTTCTATTGACTCAGGTGTACAAAATATGATTGCTTTATAACATTCCAGATCGATAGCAAGAAACTTCTTCCGGATAAATGTGTGTGTTTTATTACTTTTTTTTTAAAATTTGTTTTAGCGCACGCTCGCTCGATTTGAACTCAAGCATAGTCCATACACACTACTTATAGTGGCGCAGGACTGAATTTTACTTGTGGATTAGCTTTCCTTATTAAGTGTCCCTCGCCATCAGGCAAACCCACTCCAACTTTAGAGGTACTTCCCCAAGTCAAGGACGATAGGTCAACATTTTAGTCCAACTGTCCGATGTAGAGACTGAACCTCTTACCTCGGCATCAGCACTCCGGATGTTAAAGAACACACGTTATTATCCATTCGGCCATACTGACCTATGTGTGTTTTATTTTATTTATTTTTATTTAGTTAGTTTTCTTTTTTTTTTTTTTTTTTTTTTTTTGGAGGTGGTGTGGTTATTATTCATAAATAGCGTTCTTTGGTCATGTAATGAGTAGAGAGGCCTTGAAAAACATCTTGACGACTGGATATGTCACTGGTAGAAGTGGCAGGGACAATGCGAGATAAATGATACCGGATTGGTTAGGAGGATTATGATACACAGCATTGATCCTGAACATCAGAGACCGACGTCTGTGGTCCACTACTCTGGCAGGGCACACAATACAGTAATGACTTTTGGCTGTGATGGGAAGTCTATTTATTTCCTGTATGTTCTATAACTCCTCATGTTCTACGCAGTCAAAGCAAGCCTACTGATACAGCACCCTCTGCCTTTTCTCCCTATACATACAAGTTATCTCTAAATCTCTGCCTTTCCTCCTACAAATAGAAGTTGTCTGTATATGTCCGCCTTCCTCCCTATAAATACAAGTTATCTCTAAATATCTACCTTTTCCCCCTGCAATTACAAACTATCTATAAATCAGCAGGATCATAGCTGACAACATTCAAAGCAGCATGAACCCTAGACAGATCTGAATCGAAGCTTTTATAGTAAAATAAAAAACAGCAATGTTTCTAATGATCAGTAGATTTGTGTTGGTGTTGATAATTGCATTTATAACTGTTTCTTAGACTTAAATGCCAATCATATCAATAGATCATTCGCATACAGCAAACATATCTTTTAACATGTATTAATTCCGGTTTTGTGTACAGAGTTAAAGAATCGCTGCGACAAGAGTGGTCTTATGAAAGATTGAAAATATACTGACCAGTGTTGTTGTTTGTCCATCAAGAATGATGATGACCATTCATTTCATCCAGTGGGGTTGAAAGTATGGAGCCGTGGGTTCTAAGATGGCTGATAAGGCCTATTTTGGCTCGAAATGTTCTTTGACAATGTGGACAAAGAATGCTTGACGTTTCTGGAGGAGGATTTCCTGCAGTGGTTTTTCTGTCCTGCATTTTCTTCACAGCTCTTGCAGTCCTGGTTGCCTCACATATGACTGCACCCGTGCGTAATGATGCACGCCACGAATTTCGGTCTCTGGCTGCAGCCACTGTCACGGGACCACTGTCGTTAACGATAAGATGATAAACTAACAGAGAACAAGTCTGTATTCACAGCTACAATTGTTTATTACTAGTGGAGAACCACTCATGTCGGATCAAAGGAAACTACAAGTCTTTGAGAGTTCCCTAGGAACGAGAAATTTGTCGGCATTGTTTGATGTATCATCGTTGAGAGGAAAAAGCCTGTTGTATTCGTGGTAGAAAGGGGAACAACTATTCTTATGAGGTTGGAGACAACATTGTCTGGGGGAAGGAAAGTCGGCTAGATCTTTGTAGTGGAGATATGAATTTCTCTAGATCACAGGCGAGAGGGACTTTTGATGTACGGGGAGGCCACCTGGTGTTTACATCGAATGACGTCACAAGGACAAATCCCCGAATGTATGAATTTAGAAAAGAATCTAGCGTGTTCGGTATCAATAAACATTGAGGAACATGTGTCTTTCATGGCAAGGTGTAGATTCGATTCAGGATAGAGCTGAGTGTTCATAAGGTATTTACTAAATAGTATTTAGATGTAAATAATGTAGAATAGTCTAGTGTTTGATAGAGCTAGAGCTTGAACATAGTGTTGTTGCGGTGTGGTTAGGTATTAAAGGAGTGTCGGCGACAGTGGGCAGTCGCGTTGTTAAAACTAACTAGTGTGAGAGGTCAATTAGCTCAGCTGGTTGGAAATAGTTAAGTGGGGTGATATTTAGAAGGGTTGAGGATGGTTGGGGGATAGGGGAAATGTCCAATGGTGGGATCTTCCAGAGGGGGTCTACTGGGGTTCTGCACTTTACATTTGGTCTTTCCTTGTCTTACCCTAATTTAGACCGATGTGATGAGCTCCTCTGCCCCAAGACAGAGTTTGGTTCACTGTCATATATCTGAGTGAGGCCGTCGGCCTACACTCATCTAATAGGAGTTAAGTGTCCGGTTACTCTCACCGGTGTGTTCTCTCTCTTTCACAGGTTCCCTCAGGTTACTCGTGTCAAGCTGAAACACCACTGTCTACTATAATGGATACCTTAGTGTAGGCAGAGTTATTCAGCAGCTTTTGCACTGGGCCCATGAAAAAAGGGGTCTGAGGGAACATGGCTCGGTTGAGCCGAAACATATACGTATCCAGCAGATGACTTCTTAGTGATAGGGGTCATGGAAGTCAATAGTGAGATTATTTATCAAAACCACATGTGAACAGAACACTAGTGATTGTTTTCCACATCATATGTAGAAGGAACAATCGTGAGATTATTTTTTCAAAACCACATGTGAACAGAACACTAGTGATTGCTTTCCACATCACATGTAGAAAGAACCATAGTGAATATCTAGGTAACAGGAAAAATGAACCTGGTGCTTTTACTAAATTACTAAATTCCTGTGGGACTGTAAACAATAACAGTGTAATTGTGAAACGGTAGGACCTTTAGAAAATGAATCACGTTATTTCAAGGGACAGTGTTCCGGGTTTTCACAAGGCAAGGATGTTTTTAAGTCTCAGAACAGTAGGGACATTTAATAGCATGGTGTGTGATCGATTCAGGATCAGTATCGGACTATATCCGTGATTGGTGACCACGTATCTGGGTTATCAAAAAGCTACCGGAGGAAGTCAACATCTAGCAGAAGGGACACATCGTTTGGTGAGGTTATCGTGTACTGAACTATGATGATGTTGTGTGGTCCTTACAGGGACGATCAGACTTTGCTCTGGAGCTGTTCGGTTTGATTCTGCAGACACACTAGAGTATACGACATACATTCTACACATACACTTCTCACATACATACACTTTTCTTTATTAAATTAATGTGCTATTAATTTTTAGAAGCTAGAGTTGTTTAGTGTGTTGTTTTGGGGAAGTGTGAGAGGGGGCATGAGCAAGTGGTGAAAGAGAGAGAGAAAGAGGTACCCATTGACTGCAGGAGTGTGGTGGAAGGAATCTGGTGGATTCTCCAGAATAATGATATGGGGTTAAAAAATAATGTGGGTGTTGATTCCCCTCACTCCAGGGACGACACAATAAAGGAAATCCACCACAGCCTCCCAGGTGTCATGATGAATTCCAAAAGCATACAGTGAAATTTTCAGAGTGTCTTTAAAGCGTTTCCTCTGGCCACCTTGGGAGCGATTACCACAACGCAGTTCGTTGTAAAAAATTCGTTTAGGGAGCCTGTGATCTGGCATGCGAGTCAAATGACCAGCCCAGCGAATCTGATTCTTCATCAGTAGAGTGTGGATACTGGGCATGGACGCTCTTTCTAGGACTTCAGTGTCTGGAATCTTGTCTTGCCATTTAATTTTCAGTAGCTTCCTTAGGCAGACTGTGTGGAAATGGTTTAATTTCTTAGCGTGTCGCTGATAAACAGTCCAGGTTTCACAAGCATATAGCAGTGGGGATAAGACAACTGCTTTGTAGACTTTTAGCTTTGTGTGCAGGCTTATTCCAGTTCTGTCCCATACATTCTTGCACAGTCTGCCAAAGGTCACACTGGCCTTGGAGATTCTTGCAATCACTTCGTCATCAATTGTGGCAGCTTGTGACACAGTGCTGCCAAGATAGATGAATTTGTCCACAACACTTAGTCTATGACTATTCACTTTGATATTCGGCACAGTATGATTATTCACTGGAGCTGGCTGGTACATAACTACAGTCTTCTCCAAGTTGATATTGAGCCCAAAGTTGGCACAGGCATGTGAGAAAGCTGTAACATTATGTTGCATGTCCGCCTCTGAGTTGGCGTATAGAGCGCAATCATCAGCAAACAGGAGCTCTCTGACGGTGTCGCTGTTAATTTTGGTTTTAGCTTTCAGTCTTCTGAGATTGAATAACTTTCCATCCATACGGTAGTTGATGTCTATTCCAATGTCGTCGTTCTCGAAGGCATTCATCAACATGGCTGAAAACAGGCTGAACAGTGTTGGTGCCAGGACACATCCTTGTTTCACTCCATTGGTGACAGGAAAGGGTTCAGATAGTTCACCATTTTCCTGTACTCTTGCCTGCATACCATCATGAAATAGCCGCACTATTTGGATAAACTTTCGTGGACAGCCATATTTTGCCATAACCTTCCACAGTCCTTCTCTGCTTACTGTATCAAATGCCTTGGTAAGGTCAATGAAAGTGGAGAACATTTCGCAGTTCTGTTCCTGACATTTCTTTTGCAGCTGCCTTGCAGGGAAAATCATGTCAACAGTTCCACTTTCTTTTCTGAAACCACATTGACTCTCAGGAAGAAGACCTTGATCGAGATGGGCCGTGAGGCGATTGAGAAGAATTCTGGCGAGTTATCTTCCCTGCAATTGAAAGCAAGGAGATGCCTCGGTGGTTGTCACAGGATTGGCGGTTTCCTTTACGTTTGTAAAGGTGGACTATTGACGCGTCCTTGAAATCTTGTGGCATGGTCTCGTTCACCCATATGTTTGTAAAGACTTGGTGAAGCTGCTCTGTTAGGACCGGCCCACCTGCCTTGTATATCTCTGCTGGGATGGAGTCAGGACCAGGTGCCTTGCCGCTGGAGAGTTGCTGGATGGGTTTATTTACTTCCACTATGGTTGGCAGGTCATCAAGTGGCTCATTGGTGGGAACTTGAGGAAGGCAGCTGATGGATTCATCATCGAAGAAGGAAGTTGCATTTAAGATGTTGCTGAAATGCTCTGCCCAGCGTTGAAGGATTTCTTTCTTATCGGTGACCAATGTTCCCCCATCTGCACTGAGGAGAGGAGCTATGCCTGGTGATGTAGGACCATAGACCACTTTCAGTGAGTCGTAGACGTTTTTCATATCATGTCTGTCAGCAAAGCCTTGAATTTCATAAGCTTTGCTGCTCAGCCAGGAGTCCCGCACGTGCTGAAGTTTCTGCTGCACTACTCTCTGAATGTTCTTGAAGGCATCTTTTTTTATGTTGACTTCGGGTCATTCAAATGTGTCTTGAGGAGAAGATGTTTCTCGGCCAGAAATTGGTTGATGTCTTCGGAATTTTCATCAAACCAATCTTTATGCTTTCGGGGGGCTGGACCCAGGATTTCCATAGCAGTGTTGTAAGTTATGTCCTTTAGGGCTCTCCACTTTGTTTCTGTATCCTGTTTAGCAGCAGCATTGGGCTTGAGGCGGTCTTCCAGCATATTTTCAAACGACTGCTGCATTTTCTTGCTGTTTAGGCGGGTGACATTTAGTGTTTTTTTTTTGCATTTTTACCCCTTGAGGACGCCGTGGTGGCCTGATGTGAATGTTTATTTTCGAGACAATGAGACGATGGTCTGTCCAACATTCGGCACCACACATGGATTTTGTTACCCGAACGTCTTGTCTGTCACGTCTCCTGACGATGACATAGTCAATGAGGTGCCAGTGTTTCGAGCAAGGGTGCATCCACGATATCCTATTTCTCATGGGGAGACGGAAAATTGTGTTGGTAATCAGGAGGTCGTGTTCGGCACATGTCTGAAGGAGGAGTCCATTGCTGTTACAATTTCCGACTCCGTGCTTTCCAATAATGCCACTCCAAGAGGTGGTGTCCGTGCCTACTCTGGCATTGAAATCCTCAAGGAGTATAAGTTTGTCTCCTTTGGGAACAGATGTTAATACACTGTGCAGGTCCTCATAGAACTTGTTCTTGACATCATCTTCGCTGGTCATAGTTGGTGCGTAGACACTCACAATGGTTGCATGCTTCCTTCCATTCAGTAGGGGCAACTTAATGGTCATGAGCCTGTCGTTTATAGCCTTTGGAAATCCAGCTAGTTTGCCGACTTAATGGCAAATCCCACACAGGAATGGCGTCTTTCCTCGCTTTTACTTCCACTCCAGAAAAATGTGTAGCCGACACCTATTTCACAGATTTGGCGTTCTTCTGCAATTCGTGTCTCGCTCAAGGCTGCTGACCAGTAAAAATCTGTTAGTTGCACTGAGAAGAAGGAAAGAACTACTAGAAAAATAGTACTGAAGTATCATGTAGAACCCACACTGTTTCATGCACGTGAAACATGGACATTAAGCAGACTAGCTGAGAAACATCTAATGGTTGTGGAATGTGGTTCTGCGGAAAACACAAAGAATATCATGGACGGACAGAAAGAAGAATGAGATAGGAAAAGGCAGAGATATATAAATCAGGATGGCTTGGCCACGTGGTATAAACTTGATTCAAAACTGGTGATTGTGTGAGATTGAGAACCATAACCGCCCATTCTTATCAGCATTACACTTTATTATTATTATTATTATTATTATTATTATTATTATTATGATTATTATTATTATTATTATTTTCTCTTACGACTTTCTTTATATTGAATGTATTTGTTTGCACAAACCTGTTGTCACCTAGACGTTTTTATTTATTTAGAGTTTATTGTTTAGTAAAACTAGATTTCCACACATTAGCAAGTGACACGTGATGTGTTATTGTGGCGTTTTATGGTCACCAAAATTCAATTGCTTGCAAAATAAAGACTGGATTGCGTATCCGACTATTTTCAAAGCCCTACCGAGCTCCAGTCCCTAATCTTTATAACCACTAGAGGTCTTCTATACCTTTGAGATAAACTACTAGGGTAGCATTTCAGGACTTCACAAGGTAGCGTGATCTGTCTACAAGCCAACCAGGGTAGATTATAGAGTTGCTTTTATACTAGTGGTGAAAAGGGGCAGAAAATCAATTTAAATAGGTCTTCATGGTTTCAATTCGTTCATTGCGTGAAAGTAGCAGGTTGTTGAAACCAAGTGTTAGTGTCTTTCACCAAGATTGCAGCTTGGTATGTCACCATTATGCCCATCAAGTTCAGGATCCTTTGAAGTGATTTTGAAGCGTACCAATCTTGGTTCAACTAACAACAGTGAGGAATGCTCAAAATACATCAGAAGGAGCCTGACCATAGCAACGCAGAGGTAAATCAGTGTTAAAGTCAGTGACACGCCACCATTTCGCCCCTTGGCAAAGCATGGGTCTGAGTCATGGACGATTTGGAAATCAATGACGAAGAACACTCGGGCTTTCTGAACCCAAATGTTGCACAAGTATTACTATAGGGTGTATGTTTAATGACTGGCTTTTTTGAAAATTAATGCCGTTCCAAGTTTTGTATTCACCCTCTGTGGAGTTCATGCAGCATAAAAGGTAAATACGAAATTTGGAACGGCAATATTTTCAAAAACAAAAACAAAACAAAAACCAGTCATTAACAATACACCATGTGTTACTAGAACACGGTGGAATAAGAATAAGAAAAATATTGACATCCTACAAGATCGGAACAGCAACAGGGCTCGGGAACTGAAACTTTTTTTTAAAAACCATATTAAACTATAAAGTTGTTTTGAAAGACAAGTAATTGCGAGCATGCTTTCTAGAAGAAGAAACATGGGATGAACAGAAGGAAGGTGGACAGAAACCATTACAGGCATCACTGGGACATACAGACTGACAGAGATATAAGATAGGATAAATGCCAAGACAGATGCCATCAATCAGGAAAACACACAGAAAACCTTTCACACATACATACACAGACGTACACAAAACCAAACAGACCGGCAACTATATCAACACAGAAATAGATAAACACATGGACAGAACTAGATAGACAGACAGGCAGACAGTCAAACAGACAGACATGCAGGCAGGCTGACATGCAGATAGACAGACATACAGACAAAGAGATAGACATATAGATAGGCAGGCAGACAGAGAGAGACATACAGACAGGCAGGCAGGCATACAGGTAGACAGACATATGCATTGGCAGACAGACAGACATATAGATAGGCAGACAACAACAACAACAACAACAACAAAACTTTATTTTGAAAGGGTTAAGAATTGGGCACGCAGGCCCGTCTAACACTTTTATCATTCTCTTTCATACATTATACCATTCACACATCATTCAAGGCTAACAGAGAACAGCAGCAATATAAAAGATATGCATTATAAAGACAGAGCCCCATACACATACTAAAACTAGCACACATATACATACATAGATGCACATCACCTACATCACCTAGACAAGGCTAGGACACCAACAAGCACAACCCGAGGTTTTCCCACAAAGTCATTCTGGACATATTTGAACAAGATGAATGTTACGAGGCGCCCACAAACGAAGATTTGTTCAAGCTCACGACACGGACCCTGCCTCCACTGTTTTAGTTGCAGTCATATAAATTCATTAGCATCGTTAAACCATATTGATCCCAGCGAGTTTCTGCAGCATCAAACAGGGCTGGGGATGTCGATGAAAACGTTAATTCCTTACAGATCACTGTTTGTGTTAGGACTTTTGGTGTTTTATTCCTTGCAGTAATGCTGGCGGGCTTTGCATTCTGTTCCCTAATTCTTGGCTGCTTGATTGAAGGCCGAGTTTTAAGGCGATTTTATTGTGTTCTCCGTAAGAGGATCAAACACTCCAGATCTTCCAGCAGATGGCCAGCGCTTGTGGTTTAGTTCACAGGAGGTTCAGGGATGTAAATGAAAACGTGGCTGCCGCTGCCTTGATTGTGTAAGAGTTAACGGTTCAGTAAGAAAGGCAAACACACCTTCCTTGCCATCCAACTCCTATAAAACACAGAAATTACATGTAAAATAAATCAGTAAATCCACTAAAAACTGAAGCGTTTGTTAATTATTTACACAAAACGAGAATTAATTTTATAATTATCCGTTATGGCTTCGCTGGTTGGCTATTCTTATCGCGATTTTAACAAACATGACAGTAGTAAAAACGACATCTTGCTTTGCTGCTGTGACCAGAAATTTTATTATTAAGTCTTCTTACACACGTTCTTTGGATGTTTATTGCTTTTGCGTCATCCCCAATTGTCACAGTCGCTGGGGGAACAACTAAAACCTTTGAATTAACATGAGAACAAACATTACCAGGTAATGATTGACAGCCATACACGACAAAGAAAGGAAGTAGAAATCAGTGATTACGGCAGACATTTGAAAGCTATAAGTACATGGGGATTCGAGCTTGTCACCTTCACAACGTTGGCGGTGCTGATAGAGCAGTGTAAGGTACAGTGTTATGGGACCAATGCGCCTACCACTGTTGCCCATTTGAAATGTTCTTCAATCTGAAGTAGAACACACCAACAGTGCGTGCCGTCATATGTTACCTATGCCACAATACAACTACTACTGATGCTGCGGCGGCTATTACTACCAATACAACTACGTTTACCACCACCACCACCACCACCACCACCACCACCACCACCACCACCACCACCACCACCACCACCACCATAACCACTACTACTACTACTACTACTACTACTACTACTACTACTACTACTACTACTACTACTACTACTACTACTACTACCACCACCACCATAACTACTACTACTACTACTACTACTACTACTACTACTACTACTACTACCATCACCACCATAACCACTACTACTACTACTACTACTAATACTACTACTACTACTACTACTACTACTACTACTACTACTACTACCACCACCACCACCGCTACTACTACTACTACTACTACTACTACTACTACTACTACTACTACTACTACTACTACTACTACTAATACTACTACTACTACTACTACTACTACTACTACTACTACTACTAATACTACTACTACTACTACTACTACTACTGCCACCACCACCACCGCTACTACTACTACTACTACTACTACTACTACTACTACTACTACTACTACTACTACTACTACGACGACGACTACTACTACTACTACTATTATTATTACTACTACTACTTCTACTACTACTACTACTACTACTACTACTACTACTACTACTACTACTACTACTACTACTACTACTACTACTACTACTACTGTTACTACTATTACTACTATTGCTGCTGCTACTACTGCTACTGCTGTTACTACTACTACTACTACTACAACAACTACTACTACTACTACTACTACTACTACTACTACTACTACTACTACTACTACTACTACTACTACTACTACTAGTACTTGAAGTCTGATATCCCATGGCCCGTTGAGATTATGTGTGTAGTATGGAAGAACAGATCATGGCGCGGAGAAAATGGTTCCCCAGGGAATGACCAGATTATCTGGCCAACACTAAGGACTCCGTGGACAGGCCTGAATGACATATACCCAGACTGCAACTGGTGAAATGTACATAGGGACTCTTCACAGGTTGTTGAAGATGAGGACGGGGCACGAATGAGAATGTCTGGAGTGATGTGATGTTTGTTCTTGAGTCAACTCAACTTCTAGTAGACACTGAAGCCTATTTTGACGACCTTTTTGACGATTCTATTGCATTGAATATAAAAAAATTAAAGATTTGCTGGGCTCTATTACACTAATCCTCATGTGTCACTCTGGTAAGCGTGGGCGGTCATGTTTCGCCATTTTACACGATCACCAGAGCCGTGGATCAGATCCGTGTTTTTGTTTCGTCAATATTTACTTCTCTGCCGTTCCCTTGGTCTGTTTCCCTCAATCTCCCCAGTTGTCACCAACTTGACACTGCCGAGGTAGATTTCAGTAGTAGTACTTATAAACGAGGTCTGTTGAACAAGTATCGGACTATGTCCGGAAAAATACAATTATGCACCTGCAGCTCTGAAACCCTAAATACCTTTAAATAACTCTCCTTGTGACTGTACATACTTATCTCAGCTGTCTTACCAGTGTTTTAAGCATTTCAGGAAGGTCTATTTGGGAATGGAGTACAGCTAGATCTAAGTAATCTGAATAATGTCTTCCCGTGCCTCAAATCGGGTTTCTTTAAGTGTGTTTTTTTTTTAAATTTTAAAATTTTTTTTAAAGCTTGGGAACCATTCAGAAATCACAAAGAGCCATATCGGGAGAGTAGGATTACTGGTAAACCACATGAATATTGTGTTTGGCCAAGGAAGTCTGAATCAGATACAAAGAGCCGCTTACTTGACGCTGTGCGACGGAAACGAGCGGACCTGTGAGCAACGGGAGCCTATAAATATAAATGCCGGCTTTGTGGTGAAGGACTTAAGGACGCATTTCGTAATCCCGCATACCGGGATCGAAACACATCTGCTGGTGATTTGGCAGCAGACTGCCTTGCGTTGGGTTTCATGCGATGGTATGTGTTCCGGTCGAGCAAACAGCAATGGCAAACTACTAAACGTAAACTTGCCAAGAAATCACAAACAGCAAACAAATGCTGGGGTTGAAACTGATGTCCTGTAAAGGATATGCATCTAACTTACTTACTTACACACGCACACACACACACACACGCACACACACACACCACCACCACCACCACCACCACACCACACACACACACACGCATGCACACAACACACACACACATATATTGCATGTCCTTTGCAGGATGTTGCAATTAACCCCAGGTTGAGTTTCTAGGCAACTGAACGTTTAATAGTTTACCAATGCTTTCTGAAGGAGAAGTCAACGTTAAAATAAAGTTGACCGGTGTAAGGACTGAACCCTCTACACCACTGTCAGCTCAGAGGAAGTTTAAACTCAAGCGCCTCGCGTGCCGCTGCAACGCAGACCTTTTATTAAAATATCACAGCGAATTATATTTGAGTATCTATAGACAACTTGAAATTATGCACCAACTGTAGAACAATTGCCCTAATTGGTCATGCAAGAAAAAGTCTACTAAAATCATAATGGGAAGACTGCGTAAGAAAATGGAAGAAGTTATTAAAGTGGTTCAAGCTGGATTTAGACAAGGAAAATTAACAAGTGATCACGTACTCAATATGCGTTTAATAATAGAGAAATTTAGAGAATTTAATGTAAATCTATTCTCATGTTTTGTGGATTATTCAAGGGTATTCGACTGTACAACATCAGAAACTTTGGGAAATCATGAGGAAAATGGGCTTTCCATAACGTGTAATACAACTCTCCGTGGCGAAGTGGTCAAGCCGTTTAACTCGGGCTCCGAAGGTTGTGGGTTAGATTCCGGGCCGCGTCCTTCGGTTGACGAGTGAAATTTTTTCGGAGACCCCTGTGGGTTGTCGCTAGAGCTACGAAGTGCTTTGTGCGACGCTTTCCGCGCTGCGGAAAGAGACCGAGCCAAATGGGATAAAACCCGGTGCAATTAAGTCGACCCTGTCGACTTTTAAGTGACTTTTAGTAGTAAAACTCATTTAAAAATACTTTATTTAGACCAACAAGCAGCGGTTAGAATAGATGGCGAGACATCAGATTGCTTTGACTTCAAGCAAGGAGTCAGTCAGGGCTGTGTGCTGTCCCCTTATTTGTTTAACTTGTAGACCGGAAATATAATGAATACAAGAGATTCGATGTGCTGATGATACAGAATTACTATCCACAACACAGAATGGTATAGAATAACTAATAACATCAACCCAAAAGAATAGTGAAAATCACAACTTATATCTTAACATAGCAAAAACAATGATAATGCATTCAGATAAAACTAATATGGAGAAAGAAATATATGTTAATGAGGAAAATTTGGAGGAGGTGCAACATTTCAATCTTGGGACATTAATTACCAAAAATGGTGCCACAATGGAGCCAATTAAAAGACGAATATTTATTGCTTTCCAGAAACTAAACCAACTAAATCAATTGTGGAATGGTACAGATAGAACTATAAAAATTAGATTTTTAAGAGCATGTATCTTTCTCATTGCAACATACACCCGTGAGACCTGGACACTTACTAAACAGCCTTAACAGTGCATAAATGCCTTTGAGTATAAATATTACAGACGGGTTCTAAGAATGTCTTGAATTTAAAAAAAAAAACAAAGAGCAAATGCATCTATACGACAAGAACTGAATATTGAAGAAGAGTGGCTACTAAAGATGATAAAACAAAGAAAATTGAAATAGTTTGGTCACTTGAAACGCTATGAAAGTTTGGAGAGAACAATTATGGAGGTTATGTGCCCGGAAAGAGAGGAAGAATATGGCCAAAGAGAAGATGGGTGCAGGATGTGGCAAATGATCTCCAGATGGGTGTATCAGATGCGGTACATCTTGCTTATGACAGAGAAGTTTCCAGGACCGTTCTAATGGGAGCGAAGTTCTGCAGAGGACATGCTACTGAATGAATGGATGAATTTATAGACACAAATCAAAACGAAAAGAGGAGATGAACCGCCTACCTCGTCATTATCGTACTGGTAGTTTAAGAGCGAGCTCTCCTAAACTTTCGATTTCGTCGACGTCCGTGCGTGGGCCATGAGGAAAGCAATGGAAAACTACTATTGAGCATAGCATTACGTAATAAGTCTCGAACAATAAAGGCTTTGGTTAACTGCAACGCCCTGTAAAAGGACATGTAATATATGTAAACAGACACACACGCACTCATATACACATACACATACAGAAAGAAAGAAAGAAAGAAAGAAAGAAAGAAAGAAAGAAAGAAAGAAAGAAAGAAAGAAAATTTAGAGAAGAAATACATCAGAGACAGAGACAAATCAATCTTTATAGCTCTGCCAAAGAAACCACGCGCTTTAGAATGCGAAGGGCATCGCACAATAAGTCTTATGAATCACATAACAAAGCTGTTACTGAGAATAATTATGAAGAGAATAAGAAACAAGTTAATAACCAGAAATTAGTGAGGAACAGTGCAGATTTGTGGAGGGAAAGGTCACAAACAATGCTTTATATATTCTCAGGACACTATTAGAAAGAGCTATAGAAGTAAAAACAGATCTGTACTTATGTTTCATAGACTATACAAAAGTGTTTAACAATGTGAAACATGACGAAATAATACAATTACTAAAGCAACTGAACATTGACGGCAAAAATCCGCGAATAATAAAGAAAATATATTGGCAACAAACACCCGCTATAAGAATCAACAGATGATAGGAATATTTAAGTATATAAAGAAGGGCGCCAAACAAGGTTGTGTAGTGTTGTCCTCTGATTTGATCTAATTGTACAATGAACATATAATGAGACCTACACAAAATATGTCAGTGGTCATGGTTGGCGGACATAATATAAATAAATTACGTTATGCTGATGACAACCGAACTCCCTGGCCTTGGCGTTAGCGACTTTCTCCGTAATCCCGTTTATCCACGTGAGCAAACGCGGCTGCGCGAGAATCGGTAGCGGTTCTCGCCAGGCCCGTTACTTATGGATATGTGAGCCGGCCGCTCAGAAAGCAATGGCAAACTACTGAGCGTAATCTTGCCAAGAAATCAAAAACAGCGGTAAAATGCTGATGTTGACAGCGATGTCCTGTAAGAAGCTGCTATGCCACCGTCTTGATAACAACAAGTCAGAAGGAACTACAGGAAGTGATAGATACAGTGGTTGCAGAAAGTGAAAAAATAGGCCTTAGTTTGAATAATAGAAAGACATAAGTCATGGTGATATCAAAGAAACAGATTGTGCTTAAATGTGCAATTAAAGTAAATGACGTTATTTTGGGGCATTTTTCGCTGAGATAAAGAAAAAGAAACACACACAGACACAGATATATATATATATATATATATATATATATATATATATATATATATATATATATATATATATATATATATATATACACACACATTCTGTTACAGTGATCACAGATTAATTATAGGCACATTGAGGGTAAAGTTAAAGAAAGTCAAATATACAGCAGGAAACCCTAAATTTGACTTGTGCAAATTGAAACCTGACAAAGAAATACAAGATAATTTTAACATAGAAGTAAAGAACAAATTTGATTTATCGTCTGATCTAGAGATCCTATTTCAAGATGTAGATGAGATGATCATTGGGAAATGCTGAAGGATTCAATCAGTTGTGCAGCAGAAAAAAAACTATTCCAAAAGTAAAGAAAGTGGGCCGTAAGACATGGATGACTGAAGAAATTTTAGAACTAATGGAAACAAGAAGACAGAACAAAAAAAATCCTGCTAAATATGAAGAAATTCACAGAAAAGTCAGAACCTTATGTAAGGAGGCAAAAGAAACATGGCTTGAGAAAAATTGCAGAGAAATTGAAGAACAACACAACAGTAAAAATGCGAAACTAATGCACAAAAGAATTCAGGATCTTACTAATCAAAGAACAAGTACATCGGTGTGACGAAACGCGTTTATCTGTCTTGGGTCGTCAAGATACCGCACTATTTTGGCGCGTCATCGGGGACTTTCCCAGCTAAAAATAGACTGAGGGAAGCCGATGGAGGACTTATTATCTAGAATCGTCTCGAAACACTGGAATTCGAGTAACCCGTGATGTTGGGTATCGCTCTAAATTCTCGTGCAGAGAGATCTAGAAACTCTAGGCGGGGAATGACGTTTTCCCGAGAAAGTATCTTTTCTCAAGAAGCACTCGCTTCTAGTGCGCATTGAGTTGGCACGAAGCGGGAAATTGGCTACAGCAGTCATTCACTTACTTTTGTTCGAAGAGAACAGACGCTGGCCTGAATGTGAGCCAATTTTGTGTTGCGTCTCACCTCAACCATGATTCGGCTGACTGTTATGAAAAGGAAGCTGAGAAGCCCTTGAACAGTTCGGAAGCTGACTGGAGAGCTGGTTTCACCATCCAGGTAGATATTTGTTTAAATCATTTAACTTTGTACGTGTGTTCAACACGCCATTGTTCTAACCTCATTACCTATGCGGATGCCCTCGCATACTAATTAGCAAACCGATCGATAACGCCGGTGACAATTAAGCGTGTGTTTGTTTACCGTGTGCTCGCGAATCAGCTGTTAGGAACGCCGTAATGTGATGTAGGCGATTTGGGTTCCAAATATATGTACTATATATTGCCAATCGTTGCATCTATTAGGTTGCTGTGTTAGAATAAAACCTAGTTACTTGTGCCGGATGGAAACTTAGATTATGTCAGTCAGTTGCTGAAGCCAGAAGAACGGTTAGAGAACCAGGTAAGTTGGTAGGTGGAGATTCAGACAAAAATGTGCTTAGTTACTAAGTAAAGGAAGAACTTAGTTTTGTGCCACCAGGAATGCTGTAACTATTATGTAGTAACTTAATAGTGAATTCATTGTGTGGAACAGCGTATTTCTGTGGAAAGGTAAGTGGCTTTGGTGCTATATCTATATATATATATGATGTGACAATGTGTATATATATTAGTTCATGGCATGGGATACTTCCTGGGGTAATTCCGAGCGCCGAATAGATCGACGCGTGATAACACTGCGTGCCGTCGCGATGTAAATATGCGTTCTGAAATCTTGTCTAAGCTATCCTGTTTCTTTCATACTGGCGCTAGTGCGAGTGAATGCTAAGGTGCTGGAAGTATGGAAGGATGCAGGAGGCTGTATGAGACTGGGGAAATATAGAATATGGGGGATGGGAAAGCAAGTTATGAAAGTATGTGTTGGTAGACCAAACCAACGATGAAGTTCAGTCCAGGCCAAGGCTAAACCACTTGGGAGGACAGAACTGGAACAGTACCCTTGGAACATGGGGGGGGGGGGGAACATGTATTCTCAAGAAGGCTTCTTGACTCTAAGGCAGAGTCTGATAAGAAGAGTTTGCTGTGGCGTGGGCAGGTGGTCCCACCAGCAAACAGGCTTGTGTACATATTGGATGTGATCATGTACTATTCCTATATCCCGAGGGATGGTATATTGATCAAGATTATGTTTCTTAATGTACATTGATGATGTTAGGAACGAGTCTAGGGACTCTTTACCTATTTGTTTAGTTCGATTAAATTAGAACAATAACAGCCTGTATCATTACTGACGTTAGCGACGACTGGTAGATGATTAGGGATAGGTGAGACCAATGATCAGACTCGTCATTCTGATTTCTTGCTCTGTTTGACGGGCTGTTCTGTGAGGCCAGCTGACATTTGTGAACCCATGCTTGACTACTCTCCATATAGAGATAATGCTTTGGTTATATGAATAACTAACTAGCATGACTGAGAGTTGAGTAGTTTTGGTAGGATGCATGTGAACTAATGTTTGGGCCAGTATACTCTCACCGGTCGCTCTTCCTTTTCAGGAGTTTGCCTGTTGAGGAACCAGTCAACTATAAGTGTTGTTGGCAGAAAACCACTTCGTGTGACAGAGCGAAGGGTTCAGTTCTTTACTTATCACGCCAGACTCCATCACACCAGGTACCCAATGTGATTCACCATGCGTGAAGTTTGCTTCAAGACATACAACTGCCCTGAAGGTGCACGTGTGGGAAGTGATGGTTGGTGATCGTTTAAAATAGAAGATACTCTGTTTTTGCCAGGAACATTTCAGCATGTTGAGTAATCATGCTCGACAGGGAACACCGGTCCGTCTGGTTTGACGGGGGTTCTGCCTAAACGCAGAAGTAACTAATCTTCAGACACTTGAATGGTTCTTTGGACAGCTCGAGTGGCAGGTCTTGAGAAGAACTACACCAGTATTGACGTGTGTCAAGTGTAACCCGGTGGAAGGGACTATGGATTATAGTCCAACCTGAATTGTTTCCGTAAAATAGATGTCTGATTCTATTAATGTACTGTTTCCGTATCCAGATTATCAACTGTGTTCTAGAAGGACTCAGTAACTTTTCAGTAGCCATATCTGATCCTACAAAGTGTGACTGTAAGAGACCAGTGAATTGGTCAATGCCATATCGGTTCTGCAGTGGGACTGTGCTAGGAGTGACAGACCATTCGATTGGTCAGTAACTAATTAGTTCATCGAAGTAACCAATACTTGGAGCCAAGTCCAGGAAGATTGTCTCCAACTCGGTTGTGTTCGAGAACTGTATTACCAGTGACTCCGTGGGAGTGTTATAGATGCAGTTGGTCCAGTGAAGTGTGGTCCAGCAGTGACTCTATTGTTGTGGTTCCACGTTCGGGAGACGGAGTGGTCTCCAAGGTTCTAGTCATCTCACTGGAAGGAAGCCGGGTGAGTGGCGGACCGACTGGACGGGACATCTGCATCCAAACTACTTCTCAACTCGATGAAGACACCTACATCTCTAATTCTGTCTCTACTCTATCTTCTATTTGTGTAAATAGAGTCTTCTATCAGGATGTTCATTTCAGTTCTATATTCTCAAGGGTAGAATAAACTTTATGTAAGTTGACTTGCTCTTTGTATAATGATTGAGTGTGGTCTCGGACGATGCCTAAGTGTTCATTGTTCAACAGGTGTAGGTAGTTAGTGGGGGTCTAGAATCTGGAGGGGTGTGTAGACGTAACTAAATAACCTGAGATCAACCACAGAGAAAAAAAGTGTATCTGCTCGTCCAACCCCTGGGGCTAGAATACACGGGAGTGCTAGAGACACCTCGGGTGTGGTTCACTCTCACTACCCAAGGTGAACCCGAAACACTCCGTTACAGAGTGGGGGCCCGTCCGGGATTATTCCAAGATCTTTGTGTGTTGTATACCTCTCACATAGGGATAGGGACTTTGTCTTTATCCTCTACTTCAGTCTACATAAGATTCTACTACTTCTACCTATCTCCTAACTGTCTGACGGACATTTGTGTTGTGGTGATTAGTTAGTACTATTGATTATTGATTCATTGTATTGCTTCACCCACACATACTTGAGTACCCACCTATCATAGTCAACATGTCTACCCAAGAGATAGACTTGGACAAAGTTCAGGAAACTGGACGTAAGTCTGGTCTTGAAGGAGATGCTTTGAAATCCTATGTCCAAGAGGTGGAAAGAAATTTTCGCCAAGAGGAAAGAGAGAGGAGGAGAGCAGAAAGAGAACTGGAAGCCAGTAAAGTGGCTCTTGAGGAAAAGAGGATAGCGGCTGATACTGAAATGAAACGGCTTGAGTTGGAAGCCGAGAAAGAAAAACGTGACCATGAGTATCGAATGAAGCTACTTGAGGCACAAGTGCCTGCTACAGGTGTAACTGATGGAGCTATGGGAGGAGGTGTACCTCCTGGCTCAGAGTCAACCAGTAGACGTGACTACCAGGCTATGAAATGGCCTTTACAGCCGTTCGAACCCGAGAAGGAACGGATAGACCAATACTTAGAGAAGTATGAAGCCATGTCTATTGCAATGGGTCTAGACAAACAGAAATGGTGTTTGAAACTCTCCCAGGGACTCCGTGCCGAAGGTTATGAGGTGTATGCACGCTTGCCACCGGGTTTACAGAATGATTACCCGGCATTGAAAGCGGCTCTCTTGAAGAGATTCGAGATCACCGCGCACTCATACCGAAGGAAGTTTCGGACGGCGAAGCGAGAACCTGGTGAACTGTTTTCAGCATACAGTGTGAGATTGAACTCATACCTTCTTAAATGGATGGCCTTGGCCGGATTTAAGGAGGAGTATGAAAGTTTGCGTGAGTTGATGGTTGTAGATCAGATGCGAATGCAAATGTCTAAACCCTTGCGAAACTTCTTAGGTGAGAATGGGGCTGAGAGATTGGATATAGTCACCAAGTTAGCCGAAAGATACGTTGAAGTCTATGGCGAGACTGGGGACACCAGTCCAACAGATCCGAGATCGAAAAATCCGGATCAAGGTAAGTCAAAGAAGAAGTCAAAGAAGACCACAGGTTCGGATGAACCAAAGAAACAGGTAGGCTCTTTAGAGAAGATCTCTAACGTCAACCAAGGTAAGAATAGCCCACCTAGTTCTCCAAAGAGGAAGTGGAGTGAACGATGGTGCAAATTCTGCAAGTCCAGCACTCACAATACGAGTGAGTGTAAGAGTAAGCCCAAGGACTTTCACTTTGCTTGTCTTGCAGAGGTTAGGGATAGATCTTGCAGGAAAGTGAAGTCGGTTGATGGGAATGGAGAAACTAGACGACCTCCAGTGGTTGAGAAAGTAGAAGTGAATGGGCAACAGGTGTCGTGCCTCTACGACACAGGATTGCAATTTTCAGCTGTAATTGCATCCCACCTTACAGGCCCAGAGCAACTCACCGGGGAAATGACGGAGATACAGCCAGCCAGTAGGAGTGCTGTAGCGCTACGTTGCCCGATTGCCTATGTGGAGATTCGGAGCAAGTACGTTACTGGACGCATTCAGGCGGCAGTCGTACCGGATCCTCTCTATCCCCTAATTCTAGGCCGGAAGTACGTGTTTCTGGGCGAACCAGAACACCCTAGCATCCATAAGTCTAGGCAGGTCAGAGATACAGAGGAAGAGGGTCTCGAAAAGGTACGTCTCCGAAACCCTCACCCGGATAGAATGAGTCATGCTCGGAGCAAGGATGCGACGGAGTGTCCTTGTTCGGAATGGTTGCCCAACAATGAAAACCCGTTAACTCAGGGTAAGTTCAACTCTGATAACCAGTCACCGTTAATTCAGACTGGGACAGAGAAAAGGCAGAGGGAATGTAAGTTGGTTCCTGAGAGCTTCAGAGCTAATCTGCTGCGAACGGTACATGTCAGGTCCCCACCCGGACATCTGACTGTAGGGACAACCAGTAAATGTCTATCCCGGTACTATTGGTGGCCGGGAATGACAGGCGACGTGCGCAGGTATATTAGGTCTTGTCCGGAGTGCCGTAAATGCACACCTGAGAAACGGACGAAGACGAAGATATCCTTAGAGGTTGGAGACCGAGTTCTAGTACTCCTCCCAATCGAGGGGAACGAATTCGAAATCGGGTGGCAGGGCCCATTCCTAGTGGATAAAGTGGGGCTCCACAAGCACTATGGAGTGGTGATCCTGGGAAAGTCTACTACTTTCCATTCCAGTCTCCTCATGCGCTATGAGGGGAAGCCCGATGATAAGTCCACCAGCCCGAGGGCGCAGAGATTCGCTGAAATAACGGTTCGGGGTTCAGGTCAGGTAGCGGAAAGCCTGTCACACCATAGGAAGTCCTATATGTATGTGCAGGTACCTTCTTCGGTTCAGCCCGGTGCTCGGGGGAACATGACCGGCCAAAGGAACACCCGCAGTGCTAGCTACACTGAGAACCGTGGTAGGAAGAGGTGGGTTGTGTCGGAACGGACACAGACCCTTGGTCCCTCAATCCGACCGACTGCAGTCCAGCTGGGTCCTCGAAAGGGGAAGCTGGAGTTGCAGAAGTCCAGTAAACTCTGGCAGGAACGATCGTTAAATCAGGTCGAGACGGGAGCTCTGGTCCGCAGGACACTGCGAGATGCCCGATCGCAGTAGCGGAGTAGGCGTTGATCACCCGTGATACTGAATAGCTTGTCACCCCACCGAATGTGGTAAAAGTATTCTATACAATATTGACGGGTTAGACTTCCTCACCCGCCATCCGGTCTCTTAGAAAGAAGAACGAACGACATAGACAGCTTCTGCGTAGAAGTGGAACGACGGGGTCGATCCTCTTAAAGTGGGGGCCTATGTGACGAAACGCGTTTATCTGTCTTGGGTCGTCAAGATACCGCACTATTTTGGCGCGTCATCGGGGACTTTCCCAGCTAAAAATAGACTGAGGGAAGCCGATGGAGGACTTATTATCTAGAATCGTCTCGAAACACTGGAATTCGAGTAACCCGTGATGTTGGGTATCGCTCTAAATTCTCGTGCAGAGAGATCTAGAAACTCTAGGCGGGGAATGACGTTTTCCCGAGAAAGTATCTTTTCTCAAGAAGCACTCGCTTCTAGTGCGCATTGAGTTGGCACGAAGCGGGAAATTGGCTACAGCAGTCATTCACTTACTTTTGTTCGAAGAGAACAGACGCTGGCCTGAATGTGAGCCAATTTTGTGTTGCGTCTCACCTCAACCATGATTCGGCTGACTGTTATGAAAAGGAAGCTGAGAAGCCCTTGAACAGTTCGGAAGCTGACTGGAGAGCTGGTTTCACCATCCAGGTAGATATTTGTTTAAATCATTTAACTTTGTACGTGTGTTCAACACGCCATTGTTCTAACCTCATTACCTATGCGGATGCCCTCGCATACTAATTAGCAAACCGATCGATAACGCCGGTGACAATTAAGCGTGTGTTTGTTTACCGTGTGCTCGCGAATCAGCTGTTAGGAACGCCGTAATGTGATGTGGGCGATTTGGGTTCCAAATATATGTACTATATATTGCCAATCGTTGCATCTATTAGGTTGCTGTGTTAGAATAAAACCTAGTTACTTGTGCCGGATGGAAACTTAGATTATGTCAGTCAGTTGCTGAAGCCAGAAGAACGGTTAGAGAACCAGGTAAGTTGGTAGGTGGAGATTCAGACAAAAATGTGCTTAGTTACTAAGTAAAGGAAGAACTTAGTTTTGTGCCACCAGGAATGCTGTAACTATTATGTAGTAACTTAATAGTGAATTCATTGTGTGGAACAGCGTATTTCTGTGGAAAGGTAAGTGGCTTTGGTGCTATATCTATATATATATATATGATGTGACAATGTGTATATATATTAGTTCATGGCATGGGATACTTCCTGGGGTAATTCCGAGCGCCGAATAGATCGACGCGTGATAACACTGCGTGCCGTCGCGATGTAAATATGCGTTCTGAAATCTTGTCTAAGCTATCCTGTTTCTTTCATACTGGCGCTAGTGCGAGTGAATGCTAAGGTGCTGGAAGTATGGAAGGATGCAGGAGGCTGTATGAGACTGGGGAAATATAGAATATGGGGGATGGGAAAGCAAGTTATGAAAGTATGTGTTGGTAGACCAAACCAACGATGAAGTTCAGTCCAGGCCAAGGCTAAACCACTTGGGAGGACAGAACTGGAACAGTACCCTTGGAACATGGGGGGGAACATGTATTCTCAAGAAGGCTTCTTGACTCTAAGGCAGAGTCTGATAAGAAGAGTTTGCTGTGGCGTGGGCAGGTGGTCCCACCAGCAAACAGGCTTGTGTACATATTGGATGTGATCATGTACTATTCCTATATCCCGAGGGATGGTATATTGATCAAGATTATGTTTCTTAATGTACATTGATGATGTTAGGAACGAGTCTAGGGACTCTTTACCTATTTGTTTAGTTCGATTAAATTAGAACAATAACAGCCTGTATCATTACTGACGTTAGCGACGACTGGTAGATGATTAGGGATAGGTGAGACCAATGATCAGACTCGTCATTCTGATTTCTTGCTCTGTTTGACGGGCTGTTCTGTGAGGCCAGCTGACATTTGTGAACCCATGCTTGACTACTCTCCATATAGAGATAATGCTTTGGTTATATGAATAACTAACTAGCATGACTGAGAGTTGAGTAGTTTTGGTAGGATGCATGTGAACTAATGTTTGGGCCAGTATACTCTCACCGGTCGCTCTTCCTTTTCAGGAGTTTGCCTGTTGAGGAACCAGTCAACTATAAGTGTTGTTGGCAGAAAACCACTTCGTGTGACAGAGCGAAGGGTTCAGTTCTTTACTTATCACGCCAGACTCCATCACACCAGGTACCCAATGTGATTCACCATGCGTGAAGTTTGCTTCAAGACATACAACTGCCCTGAAGGTGCACGTGTGGGAAGTGATGGTTGGTGATCGTTTAAAATAGAAGATACTCTGTTTTTGCCAGGAACATTTCAGCATGTTGAGTAATCATGCTCGACAGGGAACACCGGTCCGTCTGGTTTGACGGGGGTTCTGCCTAAACGCAGAAGTAACTAATCTTCAGACACTTGAATGGTTCTTTGGACAGCTCGAGTGGCAGGTCTTGAGAAGAACTACACCAGTATTGACGTGTGTCAAGTGTAACCCGGTGGAAGGGACTATGGATTATAGTCCAACCTGAATTGTTTCCGTAAAATAGATGTCTGATTCTATTAATGTACTGTTTCCGTATCCAGATTATCAACTGTGTTCTAGAAGGACTCAGTAACTTTTCAGTAGCCATATCTGATCCTACAAAGTGTGACTGTAAGAGACCAGTGAATTGGTCAATGCCATATCGGTTCTGCAGTGGGACTGTGCTAGGAGTGACAGACCATTCGATTGGTCAGTAACTAATTAGTTCATCGAAGTAACCAATACTTGGAGCCAAGTCCAGGAAGATTGTCTCCAACTCGGTTGTGTTCGAGAACTGTATTACCAGTGACTCCGTGGGAGTGTTATAGATGCAGTTGGTCCAGTGAAGTGTGGTCCAGCAGTGACTCTATTGTTGTGGTTCCACGTTCGGGAGACGGAGTGGTCTCCAAGGTTCTAGTCATCTCACTGGAAGGAAGCCGGGTGAGTGGCGGACCGACTGGACGGGACATCTGCATCCAAACTACTTCTCAACTCGATGAAGACACCTACATCTCTAATTCTGTCTCTACTCTATCTTCTATTTGTGTAAATAGAGTCTTCTATCAGGATGTTCATTTCAGTTCTATATTCTCAAGGGTAGAATAAACTTTATGTAAGTTGACTTGCTCTTTGTACAATGATTGAGTGTGGTCTCGGACGATGCCTAAGTGTTCATTGTTCAACAGGTGTAGGTAGTTAGTGGGGGTCTAGAATCTGGAGGGGTGTGTAGACGTAACTAAATAACCTGAGATCAACCACAGAGAAAAAAAGTGTATCTGCTCGTCCAACCCCTGGGGCTAGAATACACGGGAGTGCTAGAGACACCTCGGGTGTGGTTCACTCTCACTACCCAAGGTGAACCCGAAACACTCCGTTACAATCGGCAGGCTGCCTAAAGACAAAAGATGGAAGAGTCATAATAGAAAAAGATCAGATCTTACACGTATGGTCAGATTACGTGAAAACCTTTTATGACGATAACAGAGACGAACAGTATGATGTTCAAAATAATAATGAAGGACCAGCAATTTTGAAGATGGAGGTTCAGAATGCTCTTAACCATATGAAATCTGGCAAGACTTCCGGTTCAGACAGCGTCACAACAGAAATGATTAATGCTTTAGAGGAATATGGAATAGGTAAAGTTACCAGTCTGCTTAATACAATATATGATACTGGAAATATACCTCAGGAGTTATGTCATTCTGTATTTATTTCAATCCCAAAGAAATACGTAGCCTTGGAATGTGATCAACATCGAACAATTAGTATAATGAGTCACATCAAGAAGATTTTGCTCAGAATTATCATGCAAAGAGTTAGGAGGAAAATACAACATGAAATAGGAGAAGAACAATGTGGGTTTGTAGAAGGCAAGGGTACAGTTAATGCTGTGTATATACTGAGAACCGTAATCGAACGTTCTATAGAAGTAAACAAAGATCTACACCTTTAATTTCTTTATTGACTACACAAAGGCTTTCGATAAAGTGAGACATGTCGACATGATAAGGATGCTTGAAGATCTACAAATTGATGGAAAAGACCTTAGACTTGTAAAAACATATATTGGAAACAACAAGCTGCCATAAGAGTTGATAATGAAGTAAGCCAATATCAGCCTATTAAGAGAGGTGTGAGACAGGGATGTGTAATGTCTCCAGATATGTTTTTTCTGTACAATGAAAGTATTTTCAGAAATATTGACGATATGGAAGGAATCAACATTGGGGGACGATGCATCAATAACATCAGATATGCAGATGATACAGTCTTGATTGCAGACAATGAACAGGACTTGCATAATTTAGTAGATGCGGTTGTTACACACAGTGAACAACTAGGGTTAGAATTAAATTGTAAAAAGACACAAATTATGGTCGTCACTATGAAGAACGAAATACCACAATGTAATATACAAGTAAATGGGAATATTCTTCAACAAGTGAATAGGTACAATTATCTCGGAACAGAAATAATATCTGATGGGAGATGCCTTGAAAAGATTAGAACAAGAATCGCCATGGCAAAAAAAAATTCGCTTAAAAGTCGACAGGGTCGACTTCATTGCACAGGGTTTTATCCCATATGGCTCGGTCTCTTTCCGCAGAACGGAAAGCGTCGCACAAAGCACGAACTCCGTAGCTTTTAGCGACGACCCACAGGAGTCTCCGAAACATTTAACTCGTAAACCGAAGGGTGCGGCCCGGAATCGAACCCACAACCGGAGCACGAGTCAAACGGCTTGACCACTTCGCCACAGAGACTCGCCATGGCAAAAGTAGCCTTTAGCAAGATGAAAAACATACTGACCAATAAAAAGATGTCAATTGAAACGAGAAAAAGAGTGTTGAGATGCTACATAGAACCTGTACTTTTATATGGATGTGAAGCTTGGACAATGAGCATTCAGGCTGATTCATTCAATGCAAAGGGACGCAGAGGTGTTTCCAAGGCACCAGGGCCGGGATATATACTGGCCAAGACCTGCTGACACGTCCACGTCGTGCGTCCTGGGCAACAGGTCTCTTCGGGGACCTGGCTAACATCAGTAGGATCGATGATTCTTCCGAAGTCGGAGAGTATCTGCCTGCATGGCGAGGAACCACCAGTCTGCACACCAATAAGCCAGACATGGGACAACGGATACTCACGCAAACCTCAGGTCCTGTGTGACATCACAATGATGTTGGACAACAGGATGTCTTCATCCGACATACAGGACTTTTGCGTTGGAGCTCAAGCCAACGAACACAAGCAAGCAAGCAAGCATTCAATGCAAAGAATACCATGGGCAGCCAGAAAGACCAATGAACAAGTTCTTCAAGAAACAAATGAAGATCGTAAACTGATTAGAGACATTAGACGTAGACAGTCACAATTTTTTGGGCATGTGTGGCATAACCATTTTTCACCATATTCAGTTGCCAAGAATGCACGTCAAGAAGAGGGGAAAATATAAAACAATTGACGGCGCACAACTCAAACTGGAACTGAACAAGTGACAGATTACGTCAATTCTGGGAAAAATTTCATCAGCCAAGTCACAAGAGATCATTGGCTAAAAAGAGACACGTGATAACGCCTCCATTTGAAAACCCGCTTAGAATATGTTAATCGCGCACTCTTTCTGCAAACTGCCTGATGAACAGACGTGAAAGCTAGTGTGACCGATTTTCAAATAGGGAATGCAGAATGTCTAAATCCGAGGTAGGCTTGTTAATCCTTAGATTAGACTGATGACCAGATTTAACAAGTATCAGTAATGGTATCTAGTGTTTGTAATGTCAATTGAAATGTATTATTATTAATTAAAACCTCTGAAATGTAAAATGATCGACTGTAGATTCTGACGACGCAAAGCCGATTCCCGGGCAAACTGACAATCTACTACTCTCTTCGAATACCGCAATCTCTGATATTCTTAAAGATAATTATTAACTTTAAGAAGTTAGTTAGTTAGTTAGTTAGTCGACAGATCATCCTCGTTGCACATCGAACCATTCAGTCCATAAGTGCTCGGATTCCCTCCTCAGCAAATCCCGCAGCGTGTAGCGGCTAACGACGCCAGTTCTGTGTTGGTTTATCAATCTTCTTTGGCTTCCTGCGTAGTGTTCTTGTTTGGCCACCCCTCTTTTAATTTGCTGCTCCCGCAGTCTGGTCATTGTTGTAGATTCACAGTCATCACTTGGTTCTCGCAAAAGTCTCACTTCTCGTAGAGCATTCAGAATGTCAGCCTGGTCCATGGCGCGTCCGCCCTCCACAGTAGCCTCACCCACGAGCTTGTCAGCCCGCTCATTTCCTTGTACTCCCGCATGACCTGGCACGAAGATGAAACTAATCTTTGCCAGCCGAGACCGCTTCAGAGGCAGCAACCATTCTCTTCGGATCGACCCCTCCTCTATCCTCTTGATCATGTTCATTGAGTCGCTGAGGAAACAAGCCCTAGTGAATGTCTGTGTATCGAGCCATGTTATTGCTTTACTTACTGCCATGACTTCCATGGTCAGGCTACTTGTGGTTTCAGTGAAAGCACCAGAGTCCTCCTTCACAATTCTCCCTCCGGCCCGAGCTGTAAAGGCCCATGAGCTTCTCACATGTCGGACGACCGACCCATCTGTGTAGATGACCGCGTCACCGTCTAGCGAATTCTCGAAAATGAACGCTTGTACTTCAGCCTCAACAGCAGCCGGATTTTCTTGTCTGCATTTTCTATCTAGTTGGATGCAAACTGAAAAGGATGTGCAGAAGTCTGTTGGCACTTGCACCCACTCCTCGCCAGGTTCTAAGTCCTCAAGTGAACACACCTGTTGAAGAATGTCTTCGGCTTGACCCATCCACGACCGTCCTCTTTTTAACCTGCTGCCCTTCACCTTCCTAATTTCACTATGCAGTGGATGTTGTGTGTTTGCGTTAATTCTGAGGTAGGCGCGTGCCCTGCAAACTTGTATTCTCTCTTCAATGGTTGGAAAATCAAGAAGGTAGCGCACCGCCCTGCATGCTGTATCTCTTGTACATCCAAGAATAATGCGCATAGCTTCATTCTGTATCCTTTCCATCCTTTCTATCTGCTTATGGCTGAGAGTCAGGATTGCCATTGCATACTCCAAAACAGACATGACCAGCCCCTCGTACAGAAGACATAGATGGCGCTGCTCACAGTTTGCTGCCGCCATCACCCGCATCGCTGCCAAACCCCGCTTGGCCTTTGTTATCACCTGGTCTATGTGCACATTATAAGCAAGGCTTCGATCAAACCGTATCCCCAGGTAATTCATTGCCTGCGTTCTTTCCACCGTCTCTGAACACAGCATTACAGTTGGTGTTGGATTGTTGACAATATGATTATTCAACGAGAACCAAGTCACTGTTGCCTTTGTTGGGTTGACCATTGCCCCAGCTTCATCACACCAAGTACTTATGCGATTGAGTTCGGTTTGTAGTTCCACAGTTTTCTTGGGTAGCTTTAAGAAGTTTTTAAGAAGCTTTAAGAACTTTAAGAAGTGCATAATACTACCACATTCTATTCTGGACAACTGTACGAAGTGATGATTCTAAGGCAATCTTGTGCATTTCATCAGAAACACTTCTAAAAATGCTATCACTATCTACAGCTAAAATGACAGTTCGTGTACTAGAATGAGTGCCTTGTTCTAAAACAGACTTATCTATGTCTATTTTCAATTTAGAAAGCTGAAAGAGAAATCAAATCTTCCCTTTCTCCTTCATCTATTGAATAAATAGGGTTTGATGGAATAAATATTTATTTGTGTCAAATTTTAATTAGATAAGGGCACTTATGAACTGCATTACATCAGAAAAGTTGTGCTTCGCGGAACACCACCACCAGAAGTTGATTTAACTCATTACTCAACACAACTTAAAAACACAACCCCACACCACCCAACACTCAACACCACACCACCCAACACTCAACACAACCACAACAGATAATGGGAAAGGAGTTATTATACAAAGAAGAATAAGAAGAAGTTGGTTAATTGGGAAAACACAGAGAATCATTTATACACACTACAAACCCAAATGGAGTGATAGAAATGTTATAAATGTATGTCATTTATTAACATGCATCTTGACACCTCCTCACTCTTGTCACTGTCTTACTGTACACGTCTCACTGACCCCAGGTCCAATGAGAACTTACATACAGCAGGAACCAACTGAGACAAGGCGTACACAGTGTGATAAACTCTGACCACCCCAAATTAACCCAACACTAGATTAGAGAAAAGAAGGGAGGGGGGGGGGGACTAGTTCCTACTTCAGAAATTTAGGTTTCTTCTGACCTACTTCTAGAATATTGTATTGGTAGGATTGTATATGTTTATGTGAATTTTACACAGTGAAGTCTTGGTGGCAACCCATTGGCAACCAACTGGCATCCAACTGGCAACCAACTGGCAACCAACTGGCCAACAACCAAACCAGACCACAGAGAGAAAGAGATGAACCGCACTTTAGATGGAGGATGACTTGGCCATGAGTAGAGTATGGGGAGGCCTTCAGAGGAGCTACACGGGCAGACCTGAAGTGGATCTATCAGTCAATGGGCCCAGGCCTATCCTAATCCTCCAAATCATAAGGTTATCTCTCTCTCTTAGAAAGAAAACACACAACACTCAGATTCATCATCTTCACACTTAGCATGTACAACATTCAAATGTATACCATGTTTCCACTCTTATTGACATCTCATGTATTGATGCTTATTTGTTGATGGTCTGTGACATTGGTCCTATATGCATTTTTTCTAATTTATCTTGTGCAACCCACAAGAGAAAGTGTATTTACCAGGCCAGAAGACACAGGCCAATTCAATAAATAATTAACTGTCACTGATCTTATGTTGATTTATTAGTTCAACCTATCTGTGATTCACCATTTAATGTGTACATCATATGGTCAAGATCTATTGTGATTGGTTATGTGTTTAATTGTTTAAAAACAAATTCAATCAGGACGAAATACTAAAAATGGGGAGGAAAGACTAGGTCTATCAACTGCTCAATATCCATGCTTTCTTAAAATAAATCAGGCTGAGAGAATTCTCCAGACTTTCCTCAGATTTGATAAACAAAAGGGGGGGGGGGGGATCAAGAGCTATAAGAATCTTTGGAGAAGGGGAAGAATCCCAGTTGGTATTTATTATTCTCACCAGGGCCATAATGTATATCTCCTAGACTAAATTAAATAAGACGAGGCCTGCAGATAACTCGAGGGTCATATTCTGGGGTTATTGAAGATAGAAGAGGATGGGGCCCAACTTCTTTGATTAGAAATGGGGCATGCACCACAGTGATTTCCCACTCCCTTCAGAGTATATGACAGCATGTTATGAGAACAAATGATTTGGAGAACTTGGTGACAACTGGTATGATCGAGGGGAACAGACCAAGGGGAAGACCTAGAAGTAAGTACCTGGATGGCTTGGCCTTGTGGCATGGTCGAGACAGAAACACGGAGCTGATCCACGACTCTGGTGATCGAGTGAGATGGCAGAACATGACCGCCCACGCTTACCGGCATGGCACATGATGGATATATATATATATATATATATATATATATATATATATATATATATATATATATATATAAAAGACGATGTATGTATGTATGTATGTATGTATGTATGTATGTATGTATGTATGTATGTATGTATGTATGTATGGGTGTATGGATGTATGTGGGTCCGTTCTTTATGCGTTCGCGAACGGTCCATCCGATTGAGATGAAATTTTCTACACGTCTTCTTCTCATTCCAGTGCAACCAACTGTCATAGTTTTTTTAGTGTACTTCAGCTATTACCTTACTAAAATTTAATTATGTAATTACATGACTGAACATAAGAAAATATAAAACAAGGGACATAACTTTTAGTAACATTGTTATATCTTAAGTTAAGTCCCCTGGCTATAGATAGATAGATAGATAGATAGATAGATAGATAGATAGATAGATAGATAGATAGATAGATAGATAGATAGATAGATAGATAGATAGATAGATAGACAGACAGACAGACAGACAGTCGGGAACGGGAACTTATATGACTACTTATGTGAATTAAATGAGATGCTCCCCACCAGGGACTGGGTGAAGCCGGGCTGGGTCAGACAGACAGACAGACAGACAGACAGATCCCCGCCAGGGTCTGGGCGAAGCCGGGCCGGGTCAGACAGACAGACAGTCGGGAACGGGAACTTATATGACTACTTATGTGAAATAAATGAGATGCTCCCCACCAGGGACTGGGCGAAGCCGGGCCGGGTCAGACAGACAGACAGACAGACAGTCGGGAACGGGAACTTATATGACTACTTATATGAATTAAATGAGATTCTCCCCATCAGGGTCTGGGCGAAGCCGGGCTGGGTCAGTCAGACAGACAGACAGACAGATAGATAGTAGGGAACGGGAGCTTATATGACTACTTATATGAATTAAATGAGATGCTCCCCACCAGGGACTGGGTGAAGCGGGGCCGGGTCAGACAGACAGACAGACAGACAGATAGTCGGGAACGGAAACGGGATCTTATATGACTATTTATATGAATTAAATGAGATGCTGGGACGGGTCAGACAGACAAGCAGACAGACAGACAGACAGACAGACAGATAGATAGATAGATAGATAGATAGATAGATAGATAGATAGATAGATAGATAGATAGATAGATAGATAGATAGATAGATAGATAGATAGATAGATAGATAGATAGATCCCCGCCAGGGCCTGGGCGAAGCCGGGCCGTGCATCTAGTATATATATATATATATATGTCTGCTCCGTGGCGTAGAAGTTAAGGACGCGGTTCGTGATCCCGCATATCCGCGTTCGAAACACAGCTGCACGTAATTTGGCAGCAGACAGCGTTGGGCTTCTTTTTTTTTTTTACGAAATAGTAAGGATGCAGGTCGTTCAGAAAGCAATGGAAAACTACCGAACGTAAACTTGCAAAGACATCACAAAAGCAATTGCTGGTGTTGACTGCAACGTCCTGTAAAGGATATGCAACTAACTTTATATATATATGTGTGTGTGTGTGTGTGTGTGTGTCAAAGGAAGGAACAAGATGGGTGACAAGAGAAGTAATGAGGTGAAGATAGCAGGATATCTTAAAGTTGCATGTCCTTTGCGTTACCATCAACCCCAATAATAGGTTGATATTCTATACAAACGGAAGGCAAGTGGTGGATGTAATTTTGAGGGCAGCCGACAGATATTTGTGGGTCATGGCCTTGAGTTACACGACGGCATGCAGAAGAACTCGTATTGAGTCAATGGTTGCGGTCTCCGACCAGTAAGGTCACTGCCATAGAGGAAAGCAACGGCAAACTACCTCTTTAAAAGTGCCTAGTATATCATGATTCGCTTAAAGACCGATCATCGCAAGACAAGGACAGAGACGTTAAAATTAGCAACTTGGAACGTTAGGACGTTAAACAACGACGGAACATTAGAGAACATAAAACAAGAAATTGAAAGGGAAAAAATTAATATCTTAGGTATGCGCGAAACGAGATGGACAGGAGCAGGCATCAAGATAGAAGAAGATTTCAAGATTATTTATTCTGGAGGTGAAGTTCGTCATAGGGGAGTGGCAATTATTCTGGACAGGAAAACATCAAAATCTATTCAAGGATATTGGGCCGTGTCGGACAGAGTTCTACTAGTTAAATTAAGTGGCAGACCTTTTAGCATAAATATTATTCAAGTATATGCCCCAACAGGAGAATCCAGTGAAGATAGTGTAGAAGAATTTTATAATGACATAGAGTCTGCCTTAAAGAAATGTAAAAATTCAGAAATAACCATCATAATAGGGGACTTCAATGCAAAAGTAGGAAATCAAGGAGATAGATACACAGTAGGAAACTATGGTTTAGGAGAGAGAAATGAAAGAGGATACAGACTCGTAGAGTGGGCAAAAGAACAGGAAATGATTGTAGGAAACACCTGGTTCAAACAACACCCTAGAAGATTATGGACATGGAGGAGTCCTGATAGCAGGATTAGAAACCAGATTGACTACATTCTCATTAGCAGAAGATTTAGAAACGCATTAACAATAGCAAAAACAGTTCCCAGTGCTGATTGTTATAGTGACCACAGATTACTCACAGGAACATTGAGGATAAAGTTGAAGAAAGTCAAGTATATAACAGGAAACACTAAATATGATTTGTGTACATTGAGTAATGACAAGGAAATACAAAACAAATTCAACATAGAAGTACAGAACAGATTCGAAATTTTGTCTGATCTAGAGATCCTATTCCAGGATGTGGATGATCAATGGGAAACGTTGAAGAATTCAATCAATGTGGCTGCAGAAACAACTATTCCAAAATTAAAGAAGGTGGGTCGTAAGAAATGGATGACTGAAGAAATTTTACACCTCATGGAAACAAGAAGACTCAACAAAAATAATTCTGTCAAATATGAAGAAATTCACAGACAAGTCAGAACATTATGTAAGGAGGCAAAAGAAGCATGGCTTGAGGAAAAGTGCTTAGAAACTGAAAGCCAACACAACAGTCAAAATACCAAATTAGTGCACAAACGAATTCAGGAACTTACTAATAAAAGAACAGATACATCAACAGGGTGTCTAAAAACTGAAGATGGCAAAATCATAATAGAAAAAGACCAGATTCTACATGTATGGACAGATTATGTGAAACACCTTTATGATGATAACAGAGACGAACAGTATGATATTAGATTTAATAATGAAGGACCGCCAATTTTGGAGATGGAGGTTCGAAATGTTCTTAAGCATATGAAAGCTATCAAGGCCCCCGGTGCAGATAACATCACAACATAAATGATTAAAGCTTTAGAAGAATTTGGAATAGATCAAGTCACCAGACTGCTGAACACATTATATAATACTGGAGATATACCTCCTGAATTATGTAACTCTATATTTATTGCAATCCCAAAGAAATCAGGAACCTTGGAATGTGATCAACATAGAACAATTAGTATAATGAGTCACATCACAAAGATTTTGCTAAGAATTATCATGCAAAGAATGAGGAAGAAGATACAACCTGAAATAGGGGAAGAACAATGCGGGTTTGTAGAAGGAAAGGGTACAGTAAATGCTGTGTATATGCTGCGAACAGTTATTGAACGTGCTATAGAAGTAAACAAGGATATACATCTTTGCTTTATTGACTATACAAAGGCTTTTGATAGAGTTAGACATGTCAGCATGGTGGATATGCTTGCAGATCTACAAATTGATGGGAAAGACATTAGACTTATAAAAAACATATATTGGAAACAACAAGCTGCAATAAGGATTGATAATGAAGTGGGACAGTATCAGCCAATTAAGAGAGGTGTTAGGCAGGGATGTGTGATGTCTCCAGATCTTTTTTCCCTGTACAGTGAAAATATTTTCAGAAATGTAGAGGATATAAATGGAATCAGCATTGGAGGACGAAACATCAATAACATTAGATATGCAGATGATACAGTATTAATTGCAGACAATGCGCAGGACCTGCAACAATTAGTAGATGCGGTTGTTGTACACAGTGAGCAACTCGGGTTAGAATTAAATTGTAAAAAGACTCAGGTTATGGTCGTCAGTAGGAAGGAAGAAGTGCCACAATGTAATATACGAGTAAATGGAAATATTCTTCAACAAGTGAATCGGTACAATTATCTTGGAACAGTTATAACATCTGATGGGAGATGCCTTGAAGAGATTAGAACAAGAATCGCCATGGCGAAAGTAGCCTTAGCAAGATGAAAAACATTCTGACCTATAAAAAGATGTCAATTGAAACGAGAAAAAGAGTGTTGAGGGGATACATAGAGCCTGTTCTTTTGTATGGATGTGAAACTTGGACAATGAGCAGTCAAGCTGAAAAGCATCTGATGGCTGCAGAAATGTGGTTTCTGAGGAAAATGCAAAGAATACCATGGACAGACAGAAAAACCAATGACCAAGTACTACAGGAGACAAATGAACATCGTAGACTGATTAGAGAAATTAGACGTAGACAGTCAAAATTTTTTGGACATGTTATGAGAAGAAATGGGTTGGAGAACTTAGTGACAATTGGCAAGATCGAGGGGAACAGACCAAGAGGAAGACCGAGAGGAAAATACCTGGATGGCTTGGCCACATGGCATGGACGAGACAGGAACACTGAGCTGATCCACGACACTGGTGATCGAGTGAAATGGCGAGTCATGACCGCCCACGCTTTCTGGCATGGCACATGATTGATTGATTCTAGGCAATGTTAAGTTCAGTAGTTTGCCATTGCTTTCTGAACGAGAAATCAACAATAAAATCCAATTAAAAGGCGTAGGGGCTCAACCCCCTACATCACCGTCAGCGCAGCGTAAGATTAAGCGCCTTAGGTATGGCGACCAGGCAAACATCTTACTACAATACCACGGCAGATTATACCCCAGTATCTTTAAGGTCAGCATGGACAAGTGCGATCACCCTTAAACGTCTGTGGTACTGATGTCGAGATAGCAGGTTCAACCCCTACACTGGTCAGTTGGACTAAAATATTCACTTCGCACCCTTGAATTGGAGACGTTAATTACAAGTACTTCAGAAGTCGGAGTGGGTTTGCCTGATGTGGAGAGATACTAGTAATAAGAAAAACTAATTCACACACAAAAATAAAAAAAAAGAAAATCAGCCCTGTGCTAGAAGTACTAGTACAAGTATGGAATACGTTTGAGTTCAAGTGAGCGAACGAAAAAAAAAAATCCAAGTAGTATCCATAACCCAAAATCAAGAGGATGGCAAAGAGAAACGTCATTAAAGAAAGTGGATCCAGAACACGAAGGACGGAAATCTGTGGAGAGACATGAGTTGATCTAGAACACCAAGGACGGAAATCTGTGGAGAGACATGAGTTGATCTAAAACACCAAGGACGGAAATCTGTGGAGAGACATGAGTTGATCTAGAACACCAATGGTGGACATCTTTTGAGACACATGAGTTAATCCAGACCACCAAGGACGGAAATCTGTGGAGAGACATGAGTTGATCTAGAACACAAAGGACGGAAATCTGTGGAGAGACATGAGTTGATCTAGAACACCAATGGTGGACATCTTTTGAGACACATGAGTTAATCCAGACCACCAAGGACGGAAATCTGTGGAGAGACATGAGTTGATCTAGAACACCAAGGACGGACATCTGTGGAGAGACATGAGTTGATCTAGAACACCAAGGACGGAAATCTGTGGAGAGACATGAGTTCATCCAGAACACCAAGATCGGACATATGTGGAAAGAATTGGGTTGATCCAGAACACGAGGGTCGGAAATCTGCAGAGAGACATGAGTTCATCCAGAACTCTAAGGATGGACATCTGTGGAGAGACATGGGTTGATCCATAACACCAAAGACGGAACTATGTGGAGAGACATGAGTTGATCTAGAACACAAAAGGATGAAAATCAGCGGATAGACATGAGTTGATATATATGTTTGTTTCATAGACCACAAGAAAGCTTTCGATAGAGTAAAACATGAACGACCAATTACATGTCTTCAAGATATAGGAGTAGACGGAAATGACATCAGACTTATTAGTAATTTGTGCTGTGAACAAGTGGCGTCTATTAGATGCGGAAATAACTGTTCGTCGCCTATAGAGATAAAAAGAGGAGTACGGCAGGGACGTGTGCTGTCCCCAATCCTCTTCAACCAATACACAGAAAGAACTTTTAAACAGGTTTAACTGCCGGGACGTAACATCAATGGAAGAATCATAAGCAATCTTAGGTATGCTGATGATACCGTGTTACTAGCAGAAAGCGAGCAAGAGTTACAAGACCAAGTGGAACAAGAAAACAGGCATGGTGCAGAATGCGGCTTAGATATTAACATCCAAAAATCAAAAACTATGATAATTAGCAGTGGAAAGGAAAGGTCATCAATGAACATCCCAGTAAACGCGGAGATACTAAAACAAGTAACAAGTTTCTCCTATCTTGAACATATAATAACAGATGAAGGCAGAAGTGAAATGGAAATCAAAAAGAGAATAGGAATGGCCAAACATGCTTTCAACAGTATGACATCAGTATTAACATCTAGAGAGATTAACAACGCATATTGGATATTGAACAAGCAACTAGAAAGTCGAATAGACCCCATGAAGATGTGGATATACAGACGAATATGTCGTATTTCATGCAAGCAAAAACAATTACATGCAGAGGTTCTAGAAAAACTGGGAATGAAGAGAGAGTTGATGAAAGAAATAAAGAGGAGGCAAGTGAAATATTTCGGCCACGTTAAAAAAAGATGATACTCTTATAAAAACCTTACTGGAGGGCAAGGTTGAGGACAAGAGAGCAAGAGGTAGACAACGATACAAGTGGGAAGATAACATCAAGAGATAGACGAACATCAGCCTGACAGAATGTACAGTCAGAGCGAAAGACAGACAGTGTTGGAGATCTATTGCAGCCAATCTTCATTGTGGAGACGGCACCTGATTGATGATTGATGAAGAATGCTTAAGCCACTGTGCAAGGCGCACCCTGATGACATGATGCACAAGCAACAACAACAAATGACATAAAAATAGCTGCAGAAAATGACGATGATAGCAAAGATTAAAAACCGTAAGCACTATTTGTTTACAACTAGTCAACAGCCTCGGAGACAGAGCTTTTAAATCCTAGATCATGCCTGGATCGCGTGCACAGATTAGCAATAACGTGAATGCCACGTTTTTTTTTTTATTATTATTAATCTAGACAGGTAATAATAATCATGAAAGTGAATTTCCCCCACGTAAAAATTCTCAGCATTGACAAATCTTTTACAAAATGCTCTTCCCGATTCATTCATATTCGTACATTAATGTGCTTTGGGTAAGTTAGGCCAATGTAGCTACTTTAACAGAATCGGGAAGAGCTGTTTCTATTGAGCCCCGGTAAACAGCCAATACGGCTTCGCTATCAGATTTGGAAAGAAAATGAAAACCAAAAAAAAATTATCCTTTTTCTGAGACGAGAATTAATGGCTTGTACGGCGGGCGGCTATTGTAACAGTATGACATTTTTCAATAATTCATAACCGATGTTTGATGAGATTCTATGTGCTGTGTGAAGACTAACGCAAATTGTGCATTCCCTGGGATCGGCTTGTAACGAAAGTGGCGTGGATGGGAGAAGAAATGGCTGTTTTGTTCTCGGCCGAAGGTGATGCTACGGGAGACATTCTAGGGAATTGTCTGACCTGGCTGCTAAATTGTTCTATCTGGAGATGTCTTTATCTGTGGGCTGGTGTGATTTTTCCAGGATATGCAAGTACCTGGCGTCTGGCTGTTGATGATAAGATAAAGTAGCGTCGTGGAATTAGAGATGCTAGAATGCTAAAGATCAGGTGCTTGTACTTTACAGGACCTGGCAATCAACTCCAACATCGTGTCGGTGGTTATGATTTTCTAAGCAATAGACATTAGAATAAAGCAAGCAAAAGTACAATTTTACCAGATAAAGCATATTCTCGGCAATTTATCTTTGTGGTTCCAGGTGTGAAAAAGAGTTCTTACGCGATATATTGAGCAAATATTGATGTGCAGATACGAATGATTGACAGTTAGCAGATAAGTGATGAAATATGTGGAAGCTGCGGCGATATGGTTTTATTTTTATTCATGTATTTATTTATTTGGGGTGGGGGGGGGGGAGCGGGATGGGGAGGTGGGGTGGAGGAGGGGGGTCAAGTTGCATATCCTGTACACGACGTAGCAGTTAACGCCAGCATTTTACTGCCGTGATTGATATCTTTGCAAATTTTACGCTCAGTAGTTTGCCATTGCTTTCGATTGCTGTATCCGATACCAACATGTTAAAACCATCGAGACACGTTCTGCTGCCAAATCGGTCACCACTGTGTTTCGAACTCGGGTAAGCGGCATTACAAATCGCGTTCACAACGCCATTGCCACGGAGACCTATGGCGGCTTTATAGAAGAGTGATGAGAACGCCGTTGGAGGAGGGGGTGGGGTAGAAAGGGTAATGAAAAGATCTAGAAAACTCGTATTTAATTCACAAAGAGAGCGGTCTGTCACATCTGAAGAAGATAGTCCACACAATTTGGGCATGATATTTAAAAGCGTTTAAAAGGCAAGATGGCGGAGTTCATTGCACCGGATTTTACCCCATTTGACTCGGTATCTTTCCGTAGAGTGGCCTGTCGAAAGCGTTGCAGAGAGCACGAACTCCATAGATCCAGCGGCGACCCACAGGGGTCGCTTAGAAAACTGCATTCTTGAACCGAAGGGCGTAGGCCGAAATCGAATCCACGACCTTCGGAGCGCCAGGTCAGCGGCGGTACCACTTCGCATAGGAGAACGGGACATCTGGAGTATGTCGCCACAACGGGAAAGTTTGATTATGTCGTCACAACGTGAAAGTTGGAGTATGTCGTCACTACAGGAACGTTGGAGTATGTCGTCACAACAGGAAAGTTGGATTATGTCGTCACAACATGAACGTTGGAGTATTTCGCCTCAGCAAGAAAGTTGGAGTATGTTGTCACAACGGGAAAGTTGGAGTAAGTCGTCACAACGGGAATGTTGAATCACCTCGTAGCAAAGGAAATGTTGAGTATGTTGTCATCAAGGTAAAGTTAGAGTATGTCGTCACAAAAAAGGGAAAGCTGCAGTATGTCGTCTCTACAGGAATGTTGGAGTATGTCGTCACAACGGGAAATTTGGAGTATGTCATCACAAAGGGAAATTTGGAGTATGTAGTCACAACGGAAAAGATGGAGTATTTCCTCACAACGGGAAAGTTGGAGTTAAGCGGAAGTACGGGGGGACCAAGAGAGAAAATTCTGGTCTGTAGGACATTAAAGCATGGGAAAACTTCAGTATAAGAAATAATTGGCAGTACCTGAGGCAGAAGGCTGTGGATATAAGTAATCACCAACGCATTACGGCATCGACTATTAGAAGTAGGTAATTTATAACATAATAGTCATAACAAGTATATATAGTAGCAACATTGATGATGGTACTGGCATTTGTTGTTGCTGTTGCTACCAATATATTTGTTTCTATTCAATTAATTGTGGTAGTTGATGTAATTGTGACAATTGTAGAGGCGCTGATTTTTTTTATTTTTTTCATTTTTTCACAATTAAAGGTAGTACAGTAGTAGATGGAGTAGGTGTTTTCGTCTTTATTGTTTTCTCAGCTCTTGTGAAAGAAGAAGGTGTGGGTAGATAGGTGGTGTGGTCTCTTAGGGGACCATCTTTCATCTTTTTTTCTTTTTTTTTTTTGTATTTAATTAATTTATTAATCACTATCTGATATCTTAATCTTTCATAATTTCTTTAGCTCCTAGAGTTGAGTTGCGTCAAGAACCGACATCAGTGAGATTTTCAGAGTGTCTTTAAAGCGTTTCCTCTGGCCGCCTTGGGAGCGTTTACCACAACGCAGTTCGCTGTAAAAAATTCGTTTAGGGAGCCTGTGATCTGGCATGCGAGTCAAGTGACCAGCCCAGCGAATCTGATTCTTCATTAGTAGAGTGTGGATACTGGGCATGGACGCTCTTTCTAGGACTTCAGTGTCTGGGATCTTGTCTTGCCATTTAATCTTCAGTAACTTCCTAGGGCAGACTGTGTGGAAGTGGTTTAATTTCCTAGCGTGTCGCTGATAAACAGTCCAGGTTTCACAAGCATATAGCAGTGTGGATAATACAACTGCTTTGTAGACTTTCAGCTTTGTTTGCAGGCTTATTCCATTTCTGTCCCATACATTCTTGTACAGTCTGCCAAAGGCCGCGCTGGCCTTGGAGATTCTTGCATTCACTTCGTCATAAATTGTGGCAGCTTGTGACACAGTGCTGCCAAGGTAGGTGAATTTGTCCACAACACTTAGTCTATGACCATTCACTTTGATATTCGGCACAGTGTGATTATTCCCTGGAGCTGGCTGGTACATAACTACAGTCTTCTCCAAATTGATATTGAGCTCAAAGTTGGCACAAGCATGTGAGAAAGCTGAAACATTATGTTACATGTTCGCCTCTGAGTTGGCGTATAGAGCGAAATCATCAGCAAACAGGAGCTCTCTGACGGTTTCACTGTCAATTTTGGTTTTAGCTTTCAGACTTCTGAGATTAAATAACTTTCCATCCATGCAGTAGTTGATGTCTATTCCAACGTCGTTGTTCTCGAAGGCATTCGTCAACATAGCTGAAAACATGAGGCTGAACAGTGTTGGTGCCAGGACACATCCTTGTTTCACTCCATTAGTGACAGGAAAGGGCTCAGACAGTTCACCATTTTCCTGTACTCTTGCCTGCATGCCATCATGAAATAGCCGCACTATTTGGACAAACTTTCGTGGACAGCCATATTTTGCCATAATCTTCCACAGTCCTTCTCTACTGACTGTATCAAAAGCCTTGGTAAGGTCAATGAAAGTGGAGAACATTTCGCAGTTCTGTTCCTGACATTTCTCTTGCAGCTGCCTTGCAGCGAAAATCATGTCAACAGTTCCACGTTCTTTTCTGAAGCCACACTGGCTCTCAGGAAGAAGACCTTGATCGAGATGGGCCGTGAGGCGATTAAGAAGAATTCTGGCGAGTATCTTCCCTGCAATTGAAAGCAAGGAGATGCCTCGGTGGTTGTCGCAGGATTGGCGGTTTCCTTTTCGTTTGTAAAGGTGGACAATTGACGCGTCCTTGAAATCTTGTGGCGTGGTATCGTTCACCCATATGTTTGTAAAGACTTGGTGAAGCTGATCTGTTAGGACCGGCCCAACTGCCTTGTATATCTCTGCTGGGATGGCGTCCGGACCAGGTGCCTTGCCGCTGGAGAGCTGCTGGATGGCTTTGTTTACTTCCACTATGGTTGGCAGGTCATCAAGTGTATCATTGATGGGAACTTGAGGAAGGCAGTTGATGGTTTCATCATCGAAGAAGGAGTTTGCATTTAAGATGTTGCTGAAATGTTCTGCCCAGCGCTGAAGAATGTCTTTCTTATCGGTGACCAATGTTACCCCATCGGCACTGAGGAGGAGAGCTGTGCCTGGTGATGTAGGACCATAGACCGCTTTCAGTGAGTAGTAGACATTTTTCATATCATGTCTGTCAGCAAAGCCCTGAATTTCATCATCTTTGCTGCTCAGCCAGGAGTCCCGTATGTGCCGAAGTTTCTGCTGCACTACTCTCTGAATGTTCTTGAAGGCATCTTTTTTTTTTTATGTTGACTTCGGGTCATTCAAATGTGCCTTGAGGAGAAGATGTTTCTCGGCCAGCAACTGGTTGATGTCTTCTGAATTTTCATCAAACCAGTCTTTATGCTTTCGGGGGGTTGGTCCCAGGATTTCCATAGCAGTGTTGTAAATTATGTCCTTTAGGGCTCTCCACTCTGTTTCTGTATCCTGTTTAGCTGCAGCATTGGGCTTGATGCGGTCTTCCAGTATATTTTCAAACGACAGCTGCATTTTCTTGCTGTTTAGGCAGGTGACATTTAGTTGTTTTTTGCATTTTCACCCCCTGAAGAAGGTGGTTTGATGTGAATGTTTATTTTCGAGATAATGAGATGATGGTCTGTCCAACATTCGGCACCACACATGGATTTTGTCACCCGAGTTGGATAAAGAATGACTTGCGCGATGAATTGGATTAAAGTGAAGAAGAGTTGCGCAATTCGTCGACCTCACTCTCTCGCCTGAGTCCATCTGAATCCAGTGGCAGGACAAGTCAAGACGACTGGAGACGAATACAGGTGCAGTGGATGACCAGGGCGCTCTACGTGCCTTGCCGTGCTCATTACGTTCCACAACGCTTTGCAGGTAAACGCCGTCTTGCCCGTTGAATCAGGAATGATTGTTTCCGCGCAGTCTGCCGGATCCTGTCTTCACGTGCTGGGTAGGCATGCCCTACTTCACCGCTTGGTTTGACATCAAATCGGCTACCCGCGCCTCGTTTATCCAGCCTCTCACAGCTGTTGCCCGGGGGGTGGCCGCTGTTGCATGCAGAGCCACTTCTAGAAAAGATACGACAGGACGACAATGTCAGGGGTACGTTCATTCCAGGGAAGGGTGAATAAAAGCTGCGTGCTTATGCGGACGATACCATTTTCTTTCCGACAAATGAAAAATCTGTACGGATCATTTTGGAAACGTTCTCGTTTTTCGGCCAAGGGAGTGGGGCAAAATTAAACGTCCAAAAATCTACTATAATGGGTTTAGGCAAGTGGAAAAATAAGGCGGATTTTCCATTTGGCTTAACATCAAACATTCTTGTAAAATTGTACGGAATAGTCTTCCCATGTCAACCAAATCAGACACACAAAGACACATGGCAAAATCTAGAGAAGAAAATAACAGATATGTTGCAGAGGTACACATACAAAAGAACTACCATATTTGGTAGAAGTACCATTGTTAATACATATATAATTCCAAAAATACTATATCTGTGCACAGTCCTAGATCCCCCACGTCAGACTGTCACAAAAGATAAACAAAGAGATTAGACGCTTTGTGTTTGGCAGCACCATCTACAGTATCAAACATACTACACTCATGCAAGACAAAAAAGATGGAGGTATCGCCCTCCAAGACATTACCAACCAAATACAAGAACTTAGGACCAATTGTTTTTTTTGTTTTTTTTGTCATCCACAAAATACCAAAACTTTATTTACTGTCAGTTTAGTGAGAGAAAAGACCAAAATCATTTCAAATCTTCAAAACTTAGACACTCGAGAAAAAATACGCTTAAAACAAAAAAACACAAAAGTTTGTGACAACACAACTAGACATCAATATGGTATAAAACAATAACTCATAAAATGAGAGAAAACTACCGCTGAAAACTCAAATTTACAAGCAGACAGAAAAAGAAGTAATGCTAAAATAGACCACAGATTTTCATAAACATGTAATAAAAAGAGAAAACAAACGCTAAAACAGTTTCATTAAAGCAGCTGACAAAGGAGGCAATGCGAACAATGTTTTAAAAATTAAGAAATTCCTTTCACACATATACCAATCAAAACAAGATTAAATATAACTGCCACGATCTCGACAGAGCACACTTAAAATGTGGCAACATCTGAAGATAAAATTCATCACTGTACAATATGGTCCCAATGGTTTCAGGGCATGGGAAGACCTGGAAGGCAGAATATACTGAAAGCTAATCTGTTCAAAGCTTGTATCAGTATTTATAAACTGAACTTCTGAACTCCATGCCCGACAGAAAAATTTGTAATAGTATCGCCTAAAGCAACAATGTCATTGAATAGACACTGTAAAGATTTTAAATGGTGATCGAATATGGAAACTGAGGAACCACATATGAAACCTCATTCAGATGCTCCACTTTATATATTTCAAACCTACATAGGAAGTAAACGTGCTCCCTTTGTCAAAAAATACACCAGAAACTTGACAAAATGTAATACACATATATGACCAAAACTAAGCGGGAACAACAGCGTGTAGCTGGAAAACAATCCTCCAAGAACACCACAGAAATCCTTCAAGGATCAAACTTTTTTTTTCTTTTTCGGCAAGGTTCCAGTCTGGAATAACAGTCAGAATTTATTTCATTCACTTACATATGTAATATCAGTAGTATACAATGTGCAATTTACATATCATTTGGGGTTTCAAACCCCCGATAAATCGTTCTTTACGGGGTTATCCCGCCATCTTGTTTCGTCACAAAAACGGACCTCAAGTGACCTCAATATTTTGAACTTGGCGGGTATTTTCTTGGGTTTGGGTGACCACTTCCGGTTGTCCTGATGACTACTTCCGGTTGTCATGATGACTACTTCCGGTCCCGAGGGGTGGGGTGCAGTGGCGGGGGTGGCGGTGGTGGCGGCGGCGGCGGGGGTGGTGGTGGCGATGGGTTCGAGTCCCAGTGTGTGTGTGTGTGGTGCGGTCACGTGGTGTGATCGAACCCCAGTCATATCGATCCCCTTCGATGAGGGAGACCGAAGTCAATATGACAGAACATGATTTTGTCCATCTCTCGAGCTAACCCGAGGATCCACTTTTTTGGATTGCATGAATAAACTTTTTGAACGGCGCAGCATGCTAGTTAATTCGGCAAGCTTCCTTACCCAGGTATAACCATTAAACACTTGGTGGAAATCTGGTTAAAAAAATATACTAACCAGACAAAGAAGTTTATGTAAAAATATACACTAAAAACATATAAACGACTAAAGTTCTTGTATGTATATTGGAGAATAGGTATGTCAATATAAAACTCTAATCCTCAATTAATAACAACGATAACTCCCCGAGATAAGCATTAAAATATGTAATGTTATTAAACATCATAGTTATACCCCTTTAATTATAAACGGATTCCAATGGAGACTATTCGGGGCTCTTGACTCAACCAGAATTTTCCCCCTTTTACACACTAACTTCCCCTTGAATGACCACGCACCTGCGTGCACAAGCAACCATTGACGCTTCACCGAACACGCCCCGCGAGAAAAATTACAATGGCCAGCGACCGGCATATACGAGATTAACCGATACCAGTCAACCGTATGGAACGGCTACGGAATTGTCAATTAATGTTGATGGCCTTCAATCCTTATCACAGATAGAGAGCAGAAGACAACCGGGCTTGTTAAGGGAATATTTGCGCCGAAAAAAAATATATACCTATACGAAGCCTTTATACATATGATTTGAAATATTAAATATAAATAGATACTATTTATGAATGTATGTATCTATTTATTTATATATGTATGTAATTCTATAGCTGTAAGTAGGTTGTCCCAGTGGGTATATTTACGTACTTGCCTTGATGACTTGGTCATGCGGGATATGTGCGAGCGTCTGTGTGTATGTGTGTGCGTGCGCGCGCGCGCGCGGGTGTGCTATCAATTACAGGACGTCGCATTCAGACCCAACATTCGGTGGAGTGGTGTGTTTTCTGGGTAAGATTGCTGCTGTCTTATTGAACGAACGGTAGTCATTGCACGTACGGGCGAGCGCGTGTGTGTGTGTGTGCGCTATCAATTACAGGACGTCGCAGTCAACCTCAGTATCCTACGGAGTGTCTGACCTCCAGGGGCAAGTTTTGCAATTGTCATTATGTACGAACGACAGTCAGGTCGTGTGCGCTAGCGCGTGTGTGTGTATGTACATGCGTGTGTGCATGCGCGCGTGCGTGTGTATGCTATCAATTACAGGACATCGCAGTCAACATCAACATTCTAGGGAGTTTCGTGTGTGCTGGGCAAGTTTGCAATTGTCATTTTCAACGAACCCCAGCTAGGTCATGTGCATGTGAAGAGGGTGTATTAATAACTAGTTGCCTATCTATTACAGGACGTCGCAGTCAGACCCAACATTGTTTATGCAATGAATTTACAGGACGTTGCAGACAGCCGCATCATTGATTGGTGTCCGTGTGCCATCATGACATCTGTCCCGTGTAGGCGTGCAGGTGTATGTACATACGTGTGTGTGTGTGTGTGTGTGTATGTGTGTGTGTGCTGTCGAGCGTATGCGTGCGCGTGAACGTGTGCGCTAGTTATTACAGCACATTGTAGTCACCCCTACCATTCCGTGGAGTGGCGTGTTTACTGGGTAAGATTGCTGTTGTCTTTTTGAACGGCTGAATTTCATTTACAGATGACAATCAAGCTTTAATGCATTGCCTTTACAGGACAGCAAGTGAACCCCAACATTCAGGCTTCCTGGGCAAGGTTGTCGTTGTCTTTCTGAACGGCTGAATTTCTTTTACATATGGCAGTCAAGCTAGCGACTACATGATAACTAGCTAAAACCGGTAAAAATGACGTCACAACCGGGTATAGCTGTAACGTTACAGCTAGAACACGTTGATAAGAAGGATACTACACTATGTCGTGGTGATAGACCACGCCCTTACCATGTGAATACATCAAGTTCAGACATTTCCAGACAATATTCACCTCAGTCAGGAGTCTTCACCAACAGATATCGTGTATATAACACCCACCATTCGCCGTCTAGACGTCCCGGTCTCAGTGAACACCGTTCAGGTCACAATGTGCCAAGTCTCTAATGGTAAGATGGGTGTTTTTTTTTTTTTTTTTTTTGGGGGGGGGGGGGGATAAATCTTTCACATTTTCGGTGTGCTTCTCCAAGTAGGCATACAGTTAACCTAACAATACTAGTATAATAAAGAGATATATGGTGCTAATCACATATAACTGGAGTATGTGCTCTGCTGGCTGCGACACCAATCAACACATGCACATGGCTGATCCATCAACCCTGCATACAGAAAGTAGTGTCCTTAGTACCGGCAATGTCCCACAAGGAGCGCCTCGAGAACTGATTTTTGCATTTACCAATAGCAACTAATGATACAACCGAGACACGAGTGTAATGACCCAGTAGGTCAAAAACAGTGGTAATGGAAGAAACCAGCGTGGAAACTAACACACAAATTACCCCAGAGAGGGAAAAAAAATTCGTTCTGGTGCATGTGTGGTCGGCGAGCGCCGCAACTAGAGATTGTCTTCTTCTGTCAACTGGTCGTTATATACACAGTCATTGGCATATCACTATTTAATCTGTCTCGAACCAGCGTCGATGCGGTCGAGGGCAAGTTGTGGATCGCTCTTCTAAGCAGCTGTCTGGGTTACATGCTACCAAACCCTAAAATATGAGCTTCTACCTGACATTACCGAATAATGCTACGCCGAACATATTTCCCAAGAACTCACCAGGTCACTATTTCGTTAAGTTACCACAGACTATAGAGGTGTGTCAATATTTTGAAGTGGGTCTGGCCGAAATTCAATTCCCCAACTACTATTGTAATGTGTTAGAGAATGAAGTATGGCTAAGATACAGCCCACCCAATGGTAGAGTGATAAGGAAGGTGTGTCCCTCAGGTCTGTACAGTTCACCAGACGCATTTATAGCTGCACTGAATCGCCTAATGAAAGATCGGAAGGTCGACGATCAACTCTGTGTTCTATTCCATTTCGACAATGCATCAAAGAAAGTCATCGTGAAAATACTCGAACCCGGCGCCACTATTACATTTAGTGAGAAGTTACAGAGATACTAGATACAATTGAAGGTGAAGGGTCGATAGACCTGAATAACGACCTGCGAAATGTCTACGTATACTGCGAACTCATTGCGACAAGACCAGTTGGAGACGTCATGGTCCCACTACTAAGGACGGTTCCTATCATGAAGCAGCGATCTGTAACAGTACAGGTACAGGGACACTTATAACACGAGTCCTGATGGTATCTTCTAAAAAGCTTTATTTAACATAATAGGCCGATGAATAACACACAGATTACAAGGTATGATGTTCACTTCTCTAGACCTTAGCTGTAACTAACCTCCCCAAAAACCCTACGTCACGGCTTGAGCATCCTTAGTAACGTTCTTATAGGATGCTCAACCGTGCCCAAACCTTGCACATCAAACCTACTAACAGAGATGTTACTCACTCTGTTATACCTCCCCTTCTTTAAAAAGACTTTTCTTCAAAAGTCTTAACCCTTAACCCCCTTATTCTAATCATTCTTTCCCTTATCAACACCTTAAACAAATTAACCCCCAATATTCTTTCTCCAAGCCATCCCAAACTAACTCTATCTTAAGTAATTACTTTCACTTCTACTAATTCTCCACTTGTTTCTTATCATTGTCCCATATAGCAAATCGCTATGAAGTTATACTTCTTCTTCGTTTCTGACTCTTCAAAGTTTCATTACAAAAAATATAGGTCATAAGAATGTTTCATAAACATCGTTGGTATACACTTGGCATTATGAAACTTCTCATTCTTTCTCAACATTCACAACCCAGGATATACAGAAAGGATGGGGTTAGGAACAGAAAAAGAAGGGGTGCGCACCCAATTTATGAAGATATTAAGAAGTAGTCAAGAACAATCACATTTACCTCCCTTGCAAACGTAAAAACTTTTACAACAGTTTTTCAAAAATACATCTTATGATTTATAAAGCTACATCTCTGTTCGTTATAAATTAAGTTGATCCAAAATTTCTTCTATATACTCAATATTTGTACTGCCATCCACAACCCTGCCTATATTTCACCTATCTCACGTCCAACCATGAAACCAATAACATTGTTCATATTCCATGAACATTTTAAATTAATTAACGCTGTTTGTCACAGCTCCTATATTTTACCCCCTCAGATCCCATGACAATCATCCTTGTTTATATATGTATCTAACCCTATACCAAACCATATGCACTGCCATTCACAGCCCCCTTAATATCTACTCTCCATCAACCAACCTCTTATATTTGTTTAACTATCACAGCCTCTTTAGACGTTAATCACGTTAATGTTTTTTCCCCAATATGGCATCCAATCCATATATATTCCATCAATGCTGATTTAATGCAGCTCCTATTTTTAACTCCCCGCGAACCCTTTTTACTTGTGTAATAACTACCCCATTTAAGTATGGCATATGTGTCCACAACCTCGTAGCCACTATGTAATTAACCTCCCTATACTAAAATATCAACGCTGATTATCACAGCAATCTTACTAACAGAATATACTCATGAACTTATTATTCATAAAGAGAATGTGTCTCTCTACTAGTCCTCAGTAGTTTATTAACTATTTTCTGAACGAAGGGTTTTATATAAAGCCCCATGTATTGCTTTTATACTAGACAAAACCATAACTGTTTGTGAACTAAACTTAAACTTAAACACTTTTCAACATATTTGTAAACAAGGTAATTACTATTCAACACACAAGACAATTCACTTAAATCATGAGTCAAGTAAAATAAAATAACAACAGGACATCATACCCCCCCCCCCCCCAGGTTATTAAATATCATTTCTCTTTCCCCTCATATCAAATAAAGGTAATCAAGCAATTCAAAATAATATAACATACATCCTATCCATTGTTAGTCACTTTTACGGACTAACAATAATTTATTTATCTATTAAGAAAACTCAACAAGTCAAATCACAAAATCAATTGGTAATAAAACTACAATAAAAATACACCACACTCGAATTTACATCCATATTACCTATCTTAATACCTAAATATATAGTGTCATGTCTACTCCTCAAGACAACTCATTATAAGTATCAATCAAACCATTTTCCATAACACACGTGTAACACCCAGCTAGCGTATTTCATTAACTATCACTTTCCTCTTTACATCACAAAATTTACATCCTGCTATCTGCAGCATTTTCTATCAATTTATCTACCCTGTTTCCATTTCCTCAGTAACTCCAGATTTCTCTGAATAAGTGCTATCTCCACATCAATGTCTTCCTCCTCTCGTAAAGAAATATTTTCCTCCATGCTACTATCTCTATTAGATTCTGACTTTTCATCCATTCCTTCTTCTTCATCTGTATGTCTATTGCTAGCAGCTGCTAATTTTTTCCTTTCTATATCCAATCTAATTTGTCTATCATAGTTTCTTAACGATCTTTCGAGTAGGGGCATGTACTCGCCGCTTGATGAATTTTCCCTGATTCTCCTCTGTCTTTTCACCTCTCTTTCTCTCTGTCTTTCTATTCTCCTTTTTACTGCTTGTCTGGTATTTTTGAATGGAGCGTTTACCTCTTCTTCCATTGATTTAACAGTATCATAACAACCATCATACGTATTCCTCTCATCTTTCATCAACGTTTTCGGTATTGTCTGTTCATGAGTATCATCATAAACTGGTGTTGTTATTAGTTGACTTTGTACTGGATCTTTTCTAAAATCTGTGGGTATTATAGCTCTTCTGACTATTTGTCCATCTGAGTATAAGTCGTCTGAATAATAATAATTATTATAATTATTGTTTCCCTTATCATCATTATCTCTTCTTAAGTGTTCTACGTGTGCCCTTGCTATATGTCCCGTGATCAGGTTCTTTATGCTGTATGACACATTTCCTAACTTTTCTAAAATATAATAACCTGGAATCCAGTGAGCATCAAATTTGGAGTTCCTTCTATGCTTCTTATAATAAACTCTATCACCTACTTTGAATTCCTGTAATTGTGTATTTTCGTTTCTATACCTTTTTTGTCTTTCTCTAGCTTTAATTATATTGTTCTTTAACCTTACATGCGCTTTGTGCATTTCTTGTATAATAACTTCCTGAAAATCTTCCCCCATATATTTACGTCTTGGTTTTAACAGATTGTCAATAGGTAGTATAGGCTCTCTCCCGTGCAATAAATAAAATGGTGAAAACCTTGTGCTCTCATTTTGATTTGTGCGTATTGCGCTTAGTGCAGATCCCAGGAATAGGTCCCAGTCTTTTTCATGTTCATCGACAATCTTTGCTATAATGTTATACAATGTTCTATGTTGTCTTTCGTTTTTAGGATTTGAAGAAGGTCTATAATACGAGGTCTTTATATGGTTTATATTCAAATCTTGTAATAACTTCTCAAATGTCTTGTTCGCAAACTCTTTACCGTTATCTGTGAGTACGATCTGTGGGCAACTAAATCTTGGTATGAACTCCTGTAAAAAAATATTAATGATGGTATCTTCTGTTTTATATGGAATTGCATAAATTTCTGGCCATAAACTATAGCAATGTACAATATGTAGTAGATATAAATTCCCCGATAGTGTTCTAGGATGAGGACCTGATATATCTAAACTCACTTTCTGCATTGGAAATTGTGGAATATCAGTATCTTGTAAGGGACATTTGATTGTTTTCATATTTCTTAATCTACATTTTTCACACGTATCGACGTATTTACAAGCAGTTTTAAATAAGTTCGGCCAATAATATTTATTCGTGAGTGCTTTCACTAACTTATCACGACCAAGATGACCATTTTCATCATGATATGCTTTTAAAATTTCACTTTCCAAATGTTTTGGAATATATTTCCTTAACTGTTCGTTTCTTTCATTCACGTAATATAACTGACCGTCATCCTGCAAAACTAAATAATTCTTCTTATACTTGTTCTCACCCGTTTCTTTTAATTTCTGTTTTAATTCTAGAACTTTTGGATCTAATTCTTGTTCTTCTTTCATATTAAATTGCATTAAATGTGGGTCTTCTGCTCTAGGTTCTGATTCTTGATCCGACGGTAAACTCTCAAAATCTTCTCTATTTATTATGGCAGAATCTAATATATTTACTTGCCAGTTTCGGTCGTCTATTTCCGGTTCACCTTCGTCCTCCGTGTTTCCTGATGTCTGTGGATACTGGATTCTGGACAATAAATCTGCACAGGTGTTGTTCTTACTTGACACGTATTCTATTTTCGCGTCGTACCCCTGCAAATTCAACGCCCATGTCTGTATTTTTCTGTTCTGCACTGGAGCTTCTAATAAAGATTTTAAAGGCATATAATCAGTTCTAATAATGAAATTTGCGTTATGTAGATAATAATTAAGTTTCTGAAGAGCTTAGTGGATAGCGTAAGCCTCCTTCTCAATAGTCGACCATTTACGCTGAGATTTGCTAAGTTTATGTGACAAAAAATATATTGGTCTTTCATTTTTAACTCCTGGTATCCCAGATTCTTTTCCTTCATATGATTGAACCAAACATGCTCCTATAGCAGTATCTGAAGCATCTGTATACAATATTAACTGTTTATTCAAATCTGGATGTGTTAATAGTGGCACTACTGTTAAGCTATTTTTTAAAAACTCAAACGCTTTTTGACATTCATCATTCCACTTAAATCTAGCGTATTTGCCAGTCAGGTTAGTAATAGGCTCTGCTATTTTTGAGAAACTTGGAATAAAACGACGATAATACCCACATGTACCGATAAACGCACGAACTTCTTTTACGTTAGTTGGAGGAGGTAGTTCTCTAATAACCTTTACCTTATCCTGATCTGGTTTAATTCCGTCTCTATTAATAATGTACCCCAAATACTTTGTTTCTGTTTTTAGAAATTCACATTTACTAAGTTTCAATTTAACATCATGTATTCTTAATCTATCAAATACTAATTTTACATGTTTCAGGTGATCTTGTATATCTCCTGCTGTGTAGATCAAAATGTTATCTATGTATGCCAATGCAAACTTTTGCATGCCCTCTAATACCTGATTTATTAATAACATATAGTGAGAAGGAGCCGTCTTGTCCCCAAAAGGCATTCGTAAGAATTCGTAAGAACCTGCGTGTGTACAAAAAGCACTCTTCTTTTGGGCATCTGGGGACATAGGTATACACCAAAATCCTGACCTTGCATCTAATGTAGTGAAGAAGGTAGACCCATTAAGTAAGCCTAAAATATCGTCAATCACCGGCAATGGGTACGCTACATTCTTAGTGATTTTGTTCAACGCCCGATAATCGCAACAAAATCGATTTGAACCATCAGCCTTGGTCACGATGACGATCGGAGATGACCATTCCGACTTTGATCTTGTTATTATTCCTGCTTTCAGCATGTCTTCTATTGCTTTTTCGACAATTTCCCTATTCCTTAAAGGTGTTCTATACGGTTTTAAACTAATTGGTGGATGAAATCCAGTATCTATTTCCATCGTAACTGTTTTTGTTTTTCCCAATTCCAAGTCATTAATTGCAAAAACGTCTTGATTCTCTTTTATAAGTCGTTCTAATATTTCCTTATTTTCTGGTGGAGTTTTTAACTGTGCTAATAATTCTTGTTCTCTTGTTATTTTGTCTAATGAATGTATTTGAGATGTATCTCTTTTGAATGGATGGATCAATTCATCATTCTGCACGTTCCATTTTCTTTCGCGTCTATGTCTGTTATTAATTCTTTCCCTGGGAGTTTCTGAATAATTTATTCTCGGCATTTCTACTCTATCTGTTGCCAATATGCTATTACTATCATGTTCGACTTTGGCTATTACACATCCTCTGTACAATTTAATTTCTCTACCTGTGTTGTTAATAATCATTATTGGAAAAGTTAAGTTTTTATCTAATGTCATTATCCCCTCTGGAACCTCTAACCCAGGCTCATCAGTCACCTCCCTTTGTAGTTCAGTTATTCTAACTGTATGTCCTACCAAATAATATGGATTTCTTTTCACTATCGCCTGTATCAGATTAACCGTTTGTGGTTTTAAAGTCGTAGACATTTTAACTCTAACCAGTGCTGATGTGTGCATGTCCTCTTCTAAATCTACATACACATCCTTGAATTATAATTTGTGCACATCAAAAAAAAAAGTCTTACACCGTTTTTTATTAAGAAATCTCTACCTATAAGTACGTTCCTATTTAACTCCTTCACTACATGAAAAAGATGTCTTTCGTTGATCCCTCCTAATTTGAGATTTATTATTGTTTGCCCAACTACTTGTAAATGTTGTCCTGTAACAGAGTGAAGATTATTATGACTCCTGAATATTTTGCAATTTCTCATTATTTTGTATAGAAACCTTTCTTTGATTACACTAACCTGAGCTCCCGAATCAATCAATGTACAAATTCTATACTTGCCTATCTCTATTATGCATGAACTGGGGTCCGTTTTATTTACTAAAATAAATTTTTATTTCACCCAGTTGAGAGCACTTTCTACTCGTCCTCCTATACTTGTCATTAAAATATTCTTTAAATCTTGGGACCTTATTATCTTCCCTCCTACCGCAGGTCCTATTCAATAGGTGGGACGTCGGTTTTCCTGCGTTCTTGGCCTTGTAAAGTTTCTGTGTCTGTCTTCAAAATTCCTATTTGACCTGTTATTGACATTTCTATTTTGTATATTCGGCTGAGCACGCCTGTTATCACAGAACCTAAGAACGTGTCCGCGTTGGCCACAACCCCAACAGACTATATTTGTATTACCTACTGTTTCTCTTATAGGATTTCTCATTTGTCTTCTTCTTTCATAATCATTTTCATTGCCTTCCTGCAACATCTGTATTCCTCTTTCTCTATTCCATCTGAACCTTGGTTGCCCTATTTCCATGGGCTCTTCAATCCTGTCTTCTCGACTGGTTCCTATTTCTCGTCCTACCCTCAATCTAAATCTTCTTCTCAAATTCTCCTCCTGTACAGCTATATCTACAGCTTGTGACAACCTCTCAGGGTTTTCTCTCATCAATTTAAATTTAAGTCCATCTGACTTTATACCATCTACAAAAATTCCGACCAACATCCGTTCTACTTCTTCCCCTCGTACGTTCTGTCCCAGGAATGCTTCCTCAGCTAGGTTGATCAATCTATCACTAAACAATTGTACAGTTTCTCCAGTGTTTTGCTTGGATTGTCTTAACACTGAAAACGCATGTTGTGGGTCCGTGATTTCAGCATACTTATGGGCTAAATCATCCTTGAACTGCTCCCATGTCTCATCCACCCTAGCCTCTAATTTTCTTCGAATATGATCAGAAACGGTTCTGTCGTGGCCTGATAAGCAAGTTTCATTTTTTCTTCATCTGACGCTGCCACCAAATATGCATGCTTCTCTATTGAAGTTATCCACTTCTTAAAATCTTTCGCCTGTCCACTAAATTTAACAATTTCAGCTGCCATTCCTTGTTGTTTCATGACTGTGTTAAGTCTACCTACCGCCGTGCCTACTCCAGTCAAAACTTGTGCTAATGAACCCTGTTCTTCTGCCATCTTGAAATATGCTGAAATATCAATTCATATAAGCAAACTCACAGTTATAACAATTTAATTAACAATTATCAACGATTATATAGGCCCATTTAAACTAACCAAGGGACGTAAGCAACTGTTTACTGTTCCTCTTACGAAGATTACGCGTTCAACTTAGAAATCAATTTTATCTAACAGTCAAAAGTTTCATATTGTTTAAACCTTAATTAATTACCGAATTAATTACCGTTAGATATATCGTCCCTTGATCCAACAGGAAAGTAGATTCACGTACGTCAGCCGAGAACTATGTTTACCAAGTGTAGGCTCCACGTATAAAACAAGCGTCTCGTGTTCTTCTATTCCATCAGCAAGAGGACAACTCTGGAGTCTGTGTTTTCTGAAGCTGCTTATATCTCTCCAAACGACGACGCAATTTCAGGTAGTTACATCATTCCTCGGACATCTCAGGTCTCTCTAGCGGGAGGAATGCTTCCACTTTCACCCATGGTCGGGCACACCAGACTTGAGCCTTCTTTTCACCCTAAACAGGGCCCTTCTAGTCGACGACTTGAAAACAGCTCTAGCCTGATGAAGCGACTTAATTAGGTCTCCTCTTCAGCAGGTCGGCAACCCAGTTTGCCCAACCACTTCCAAAGAGACCAAAGCAACCATTCTTCGCATTCTTCCACACATCTCATTGTAATTTCAAGTTGGCTGGCTGTTTTACTTTTCAAATTTCTTTGATCTAGTAGGTAAGTGACCTTCAATCAGGCAAGGTCAATGAACGGCTGTAATAACGGCAGGTTAAACTTCACATCATTTTGATGACAATCAAGTTACTTCAGGTGGTTATGATGAGAAACAGCCAATTCTACTGACAACTAGGTTACTATGATGGTTACTTGATACGTATGGCTTCAAATCAACCAGCCCGAATAATGCTTCATGTTGATTCTATTTTAAGTTGAAACTTCTAAGAAAAGTGGTCCGGTCTTGATCTTTTGATTCAAAAATTTTGTAAAAGTTTATTTATTCATACCTTCTTGTCGCAGCAAGCTGATAAAAATTTCCCATGAAAGTTCTCTGCTGTGCTATGTTGGTTTCAGTACTTCTCGTTATATGTCCGCGACATCCATGTTCAAAATCTGAATCCTGGTGTGCGGCACCAAAATCCGTACTGTAACAGTACAGGTACAGGGACACTTATAACACGAGTTCTGATGGTATCTTCTAAAAAGCTTTATTTAACATAATAGGCCGATGAATAACACACAGATTACAAGATATGATATTCACTTCTCTAGACCTTAGCTGTAACTAACCTCCCCAAAAACCCTACGTCACGGCTTGAGCATCCTTAGTAGCGTTCTTATAGGATGCTCAACCGTGCCCAAACCTTGCACATCAAACCTACTAACAGAGATGTTACTCACTCTGTTATAGATCAACCTCAGTGTTTCGCGCCTACGACATACATACCGCTGAATCGTTACTCCTTTGACACGGTGGAAATACTTCTAATCACTGAGACGGGCACAAAGATCGCATTCACTACCGGGACTTCAGTGCTGACGTTACATTTTCGAGTTCGGAAGAGATCAGACCTAGAATAATGGTGAAATACGGGGTGGTACATCGAAAACCCCAGACTGTCCGAAGACAGGATGTGCCCGACACGCAGATGATTGATGCCTCGGGTATCTACAAGACTCATATGTCAACTCACCAAGCAGGAGACCAGTTTTATGATTCCATGCTAAGTGACATGTACATACCAGGCTACCAACCGAAAAAACCAACCTACTCAGACAATGGCGTGTAGAAATCCAGAAACAACAGACAATGTGTATAGCTTAGTATGTGAAAATAAAACGGTGTGATGATACTATGTATACCACCTCATATCACAGCATCCATTTCGTATAATGACATTATACATTTTTTATTCTTGAAAAATGTACTGAAATACTGTAAAATGTACTTGAAATACTGTAAAATAAAACAGGCATATATTATAATTACGTCTTGGTTGATGAATTTTTCGTAGTGTTTACGGTGTACATAGTTAGTTAGTTAGTCGTAGTTCCAACCTCATAGCAACGGGTTGTCCCCATTATGCTCCGTTCCTGTGCCAGTGAATATCGCACAAAATGCTCCCCACTGCCCAATGTGAAATTAAATTTCTACATGAAACATTCAAGTTGGAAACATAAAGAGAAATTTAATTGTTAATTTTGTGTACAATTTTATTGTTGAAATTTTATTTTGGATGACAGTTGGCCAAACTTTTCACGTTTGGTTAACACATTTTCCTACTTTTCATATGTTTGACTGAGCTTTTTATAAGTTTGGTTTGAAATTCGGCTAACCTTTTCACATTTGGTTAACAAATTTTCCTACTTTTCATAAGATTGGGTGAGTTATTTTATAAGTCTGGTTGAAATGTAGCCAAAATTTTTACCGTTTGTTTAACACATTTTCTTACTTGGTCAAGATTTTTGCCCTTTGTTTAACAAAGTTTCCTACTTTTCATAAGTTTGGGTGAAATTTGGTCACACTTTTCACGTCTGGACAACAAAATTTCCCACTTTTCATAAGTGTAGGTGCCAGTTGGCCAAACTTTTCACGTTTGGTTATCAAATTTTCCTACTTTTCATATGTTTGACTGAGATTTTTATAAGTTTGGTTTGAAATTTGGTTAATCTTTTCACATTTGGTTAACACATTTTCTTACTTGGTCAAGATTTTTGCAATTTGGTTAACAAAGTTTCCTACTTTTCATAAGTTTGGGTGAAATGTGGTCAAACTTTTCACCGCTGGACAACAAAATTTCCCACTTTTCATAAGTTTGGGTGGGAGTTGGCCAAACTTTTCACGTTTGGTTAACAAATTTTCCTACTTTTCATATGTTTGACTGAGATTTTTATAAGTTTGGTTTGAAATATGTTTTAATCTTTTCACATTTGCTTAACCCATTTTCTTATTTGGCCAAGATTTTTGCCCTTTGGTTAACAAAGTTTCCTACTTTTCATAAGTTTGGGTGAAATGTGGTCAAACTTTTCACAGCTGGACAACAAAATTTCCAACTTTTCATAAGTTTGGGTGACAGTTGGCCAAACTTTTCACGTTTGGTTAACAAATTTTCCTACTTTTCATATGTTTGACTGAGATTTTTATAAGTTTGGTTTGAAATTCGGCTAACCTTTTCACATTTGGTTAAAATAATTTTCCTACTTTTCCTAAGATTGGGTGAGCTTTTTATATGTCTGGTTGAAATGTAGCCATAATTTTTCCCCTTTGGCTAACAAATTTTATTACTTGTCCAAGATTTTTGCCTTTTGGTTAACAAAGTTTCCTACGTTTCATAAGTTTGGATGAAATTTGGTCACACTTTTCACGGCTGGACACCAAAAAATTTCCCACTTTTCATAACTTTAGGTGAAAGTTGGCCAAACTTTTCACGTTTGGTTAACAATTTTCCTACTTTTCATATGTTTGACTGAGATTTTTATAAGTTTGGTTTGAAATTTGGTTAATCTTTTCACATTTGGTTAACACATGTTTTTACTTGGCCAAGATTTTTGCCATTTTGGTTAACAAAGTTTCCTACTTTTCATAAGTTTGGGTGAAAGTTGACCAATTTTTTCATGATTGGTTAACAAATTTTCCTACTTTTCATATGTTTGACTGAGATGTTTATAAGTTTGGTTTGACATTCGGCTAACTTTTTCGCATTTGGTTAACAAATGTTCCTACTTTTCATAAGTTTGACTGAAATTTTTATAAGTTTGGTTGAAATGTGACCAAAATTTTCCACTTTGATTGACAAATTTTCCTACTTTTCATATGTTTGACATGTTTGGTAGCATGTAACCCAGACAGCTGCTTAGAAGAGCGATCCACAACTTGCCCTCGACCGCATCGACGCTGGTTCGAGACAGATTAAATAGTGATATGCCAATGACTGTGTATATAACGACCAGTTGACAGAAGAAGACAATCTCTAGTTGCGGCGCTCGCCGACCACACATGCACCAGAACGAATTTCCCCCCCCCCCTCTGGGGTATTTTGTGTGTTAGTTTGCACGCTGATTTCTTCCATTAAAACTGTTTTTGACCTACTGGGTCATTACACTCGTGTCTCGGTTGTATCATTAGTTGCTATTGGCAAATGCAAAAATCAGTGCTCGAGGCGCTCCTTGTGGGACATTGCCGGTACTAAGGACACTAATTTCTGTATGCAGGGTTGATGGATCAGCCATGTGCATGTGTTGATTGGTGTCGCAGCCAGCAGAGCATATACTCCAGTTATATGTGATTAGCACCATATATCTATTTATTATACTAGTATTGTTAGGTTAATTGTATGCCTACTTGGAGAAGCACACCGAAAATGTGAAAGATTTATCCCCCCCCCCCCAAAAAAAAAAAAAAAACACCCATCTTACCATTAGAGACATGGCACATTGTGACCTGAACGGTGTTCACTGAGACCGGGACGTCTAGACGGCGAATGGTGGGTGTTATATACACGATATCTGTTGGTGAAGACTCCTGACTGAGGTGAATATTGTCTGGAAATGTCTGACCTTGATGTATTCACATGGTAAGGGCGTGGTCTATCACCACGACATAGTGTAGTATCCTTCTTATCAACGTGTTCTAGCTGTAACATTACAGCTATACCCGGTTGTGACGTCATTTTTACCGGTTTTAGCTAGTTAGCATGTAGTCGCTAGCTTGACTGCCATATGTAAAAGAAATTCAGCCGTTCAGAAAGACAACGACAACCTTGCCCAGGAAGCCTGAATGTTGGGGTTGACTTTCTGTCCTGTAAAGGCAATGCATTAAAGCTTGATTGTCATCTGTAAATGAAATTCAGCCGTTCAAAAAGACAACAGCAATCTTACCCAGTAAACACGTCACTCCACGGAATGGTAGGGGTGACTACAATGTGCTGTAATAACTAGCGCACACGTTCACGCGCACGCATACGCATACACTCGACAGCACACACACACACACACACACACACACACACACACACACACACGCGCATGTACATACACCTGCACTCCTACACGGAACAGATGTCATGATGGCACACGGGCACCAATCAATGTTGCGGCTGTCTGCAACGTCCTGTAAATTCATTGCATAAACAATGTTGGGTCTGACTGCGACGTCCTGTAAAAGATAGACAACTAGTTGTTAATACACCCTCTTCACACGCACATGGCCTAGCTGGGGTTCATTGAAAATGACAATTGCAAACTTGCCCAGCACACACGAAACTCCCTAGAATGTTGAGGTTGACTACGATGTCCTGTAATTGATAGCATACACACACACACGCGCGCATGCACACACGCATGTACATACACACACGCGCGCTAGCGCACACGACCTGACTGTCGTTTGTATATAATGACAATTTCAAAACTTGCCTCTGGAGTTCAGACACTCCGTGGAATACTGAGGTTGACTGCGATGGTCCTGTAATTGATAGCACACTCACACACACAAACACACACACACGGGCGCGCGTACGTGCCATGACTACCGTTCGTTCAATAAGGCAGCAGCAATCTTACCCAGCAAACACACCACTCCACGAAATGTTGGGTCTGAATGCGGTGTCCTGTAATTGATAGCACACCCGCGCGCGCGCACGTACACACGCATGTACAGACACACACGCGCGCTAGCGCACACGACCTGACTGTCGTTCGTATATAATGACAATTGCAAAACTTGCCCCCGGAGGTCAGACACTCCGTAGAATACTGAGGTTGACTGCGACGTCCTGTAATTGATAGCACACACACACGCGCGCGCGCATGCGTGTACGTGCCATGACTACCGTTCGTTCAATAAGACAGCAGCAATCTTACCCAGCAAACACACCACTCCACCGAATGTTGGGTCTGAATGCGACATCCTGTAATTTGATAGCACACCCGCGCGCGCGCACGCACACACGCATGTACATACACACACGCGCGCTAGCGCACACGACCTGACTGTCGTTCGTATATAATGGCAATTGCAAAACTTGCCCCCGGAGGTCAGACACTCCGTAGAATACTGAGGTTGACTGCGACGTCCTGTAATTGATAGCACACACATACACACATACACGCGCGCGTGCGCGTACGTGCCATGACTACCATTCGTTCAATAAGACAGCAGCAATCTTACCCAGAAAACACACCACTCCACCGAATTTTGGGTCTGAATGCGCCGTCCTGTAATTGATAGCACACCCGCGAGCGCGCGCGCCCGCACACACATACACACACAAACGCGCGCACATATCCCGCATGACCAAGTCATCAAGGCTAGTACGTATATATACCCACTGGGACAACCTACTTACAGCTATAGAATTACATACATATATAAATAAATCGATACATACATTCATAAATAGTATCTATTTATATTTAATATTTCAAATCGTATGTATAACGGCTTCGTATAGGTATATATTTTTTTTCGGCGCAAATATTCCCTTAACAAGCCCGGTTGTCTTCTGCTCTCTAACTGTGATAAGGATTGAAGGCCGTCGACATTAATTGACAATTCCGTAGCCGTTCCATACGGTTGACTGGTATCGGTTAATCTCGTATATGCCGGTCGCTGGCCATTGTATTTTTTCTCGCGGGGCGTGTTCGGTGAAGCGTCAATGGTTACTTGTGCACGCAGGTACGTGGTCATTCAAAAGGAAGTTAGTGTGTAAAAGGGGAACAATTCTGGTTGAGTCAAGAGCCCCGAATAGTCTCCCTTGGAATCCGTTTATAATTAAAGGGGTATAACTTTGATGTTTAATAATATTACATATTTTAATGCTTATCTCGGGGAGTTATCGTTGTTATTAATTGAGGATTAGAGTTTTATATTGACATACCTATTCTCCAATATACATACAAGAACTTTAGTCGTTTATATGTTTTTTAGGGTATATTTTTACATAAAATTCTTTGTCTGGTTAGTATATTTTTTAAACCAGATTTCCACCAAGTGTTTAATGGTTATACCTGGGTAAGGAAGTTTGCCGAATTAACTAGCATACTGCGCCGTGCAAAAAGTTTATTCATGCAATCCAAAAAAATGGATCCTCGGGTTAGCTCGAGAGATGGACTAAATCATATTCTGTCATATTGACTTCGGTCTCCCTCATCGAAGGGGATCGATATGACTGGGGTTCGACCACACCACGTGACCGCACCACAGACACACACACACACACACACACACACACACACTGGGACTCCAACCCATCGCCACCACCACCGCCGCCGCCACCACCGCCACTGCCACCCCACCCCTCGGGAACGGAAGTAGTCATCATGACAACCGGAAGTAGTCATCAGGACAACCGGATGTGGTCACCCAAACCCAAGAAAATACCCGCCAAGTTCAAAATATTGAGGTCACTTGAGGTCCGTTTTTGTGACGAAACAAGATGGCGGGATAACCCCATAAAGAACGATTTATCGGGGGTTTGAACCCCCAAATGATAAGTAAATTGCACATTGTATACTACTAATACCTTGTTTCACAAATACAAAATGTAAAAACAATCCTAAGGTAGATACTGGTGTAGGGGTTATAATGTTGTGTAAGAGTGTATAATGTTGTGTAGGAGTGTATAATGTTGCACTTTCACATGAGGGTGGGATGACCTGTTTCTACAAAAATTCACAATTATCTCTATCCAATTTACAAATCAGGATCGACCTGAGAGTTTTTGTAGTGGACAAAATTCAGCTCTGGCACATCTGTGGAAAGATATGCAGAATACTGCACTTGTAAATAGTACCTACGCTAAATTGGACTAAAATGGTATGACAGAAGCACTGATATGGAGTTTATGGAGAACTAGACAAATAATGAATCAAGAGATGAAAAACAAGAACAGTGGCGTTGGATAGGACAGACATTAAGAAAACTTGAGAATAGCATAACCAGAATCTGCATGGTATAACTTCTGCTGCCCAACTCACTACATTGTAAATTTGCAACACATTTATGTGTAAAATTGAAAGACTAAACACAAATTATTTCTGAGCTGTCTCTGGTAGTAGAAAAAATAGTGGCCCTAAGTGGATGTGAAATATGTGATAATTGGAACAGTAAATCTAGACAGGCAGAATGCCATAAAGTATTAAACGTAAGAAGGCTGCTTCAGACACAATCATGTATGTGCTTTCCTGACCACAAAAAAAAAAAAAAAAAAAGATACACAGAAATGCAGAGTCAGTGAAACTCAATCAATAGGCCACTGACCAATTTATGTTTTTAAACTAACAAAACAGACCAAATGGATCATGTCAGGATTGTAAACCAAATCATGTTCACTCAACTACATAAATGAAATCAAATACAAGAAATGAAATTTAACATTTCATAGTTTTAAACATAATCACAAACAAAAACACATGTACCACATCACATTATAATTAAATAATGTTAACTGACAACATAATTATTTAAACAACATTAACATTTTATGACCCTTAACTAAAGCACAGACACTGATCGACTTCGTGCATAAATGATAACATGGTGAGCACAGCTACTTGTCTGACTCTGCTGCTGTATGTAACATTGCTGAACCAACAGTATGATAGGTGGGCTATTAACATGTGTTTTTGTTACACACCAGACTTGTTCACACAGGTGCAGAATGACATCACAAATGTAAATTGCTTGCTTGATTAAAACATTAACCATCTACTTCACTGACTCAATGGCAAAGAGTAATTAAATGTACAAAATGTCCTACATCCATGCAGTCGTCAGTGGCAGGGAATGATTACGCTCTCACACTTGTCAGATGTAACCTCATTACATGTAATACGTAGGTCACCCTCCCTTCTTACGTGGAAATTTGATTTCACCGATGACCCAGGAAGTAAATCTTTCAAAACCATCTTGGCAACGAGATCAGCTGACTCAATGTTTGCTGGATCATCAGCTTGGTAGATCTTTGTGCCCAATTCTTAACCCTTTGAAAATAAAATTTGTTCGTTCGTTCGTTCCATGACAATGGATGTTTGAGACGAGGACAGTGTTAAGGTGTGTTGGCGTCGTATTGGTGCCAGACAGTAGTATACAATGGACGTTTCGGTTCTCATTTGCCGGATTAATCCGGATTGAGCTTGACCTCGGCTGATTTTCACTCCCCCTCGGTCATGTAGTTGGGTGTTGTAAGGGGTGATATCTAGGTCATATCTAAGGGCAATAATTCTAAGATTTTATGTTTCTAAGGGCAGATAACTATTGAGTGGGTGTATAAAAATTTTATTTAATTATTAAGAAATAAAATAAATAAAAATAAAAATAAATAACGACGGGGTGCGGGGTGGTGGCGAGGGTGTGGGCGCGTGGGGTGAGGCTAGGCGGTTTGGGTTTAAACACTATCATCACAGGGTTACAAATGAAAACCTTAAAATGTAATGATGGTCGATATTATTGATTTTAGCGGGTATAGATTAGTGAAATTCGTTGGTGAGGGTGGGTAGCGGCTATTAGTGATATGTAGGGTGTCGTAGTGACCAATACACTGTCAACATACGGGTTACAAATGAAAACATTAAAAAGTAAAGATGGTCCATATTATTGATTGTCTCGGGTATGACTTAGTGAAATTCGTTGGTAAGGGGTGGGTAGCGACTATTAGTGATCTGTATAGGGATGTATTGGCCTATACACTATCATCATAAGGTTACAAATTAAAAACTTTAAAATGTAATGATGGCCGGTATTATCAGTTGCTGTGGGTATGGCTTAGTGAAACTCGATTGCTGTGGGTATGGCTTAGTGAAATTCGGTGATAAGGGATGGATACCAGCTATTAGTGATATATTGAGGGATGTAATGGCCTATACACTATCATCATACGGTTACAAATGAAAACCTTAAAATGTAATGATGGCCGGTATTATTGTTTGTAATGGGTATGGCTTAGTGAAACTCGATTGCTGTGGGTATGGCTTAGTGAAACTCGGTGATAAGCGGTGGATACCAGTTATTAGTGATATATTGAGGGATGTAATGGCCTATACACTATCATCATACGGTTACAAATGAAAACATTAAAATGTAAAGATGACCGGTAATATTAGTTGCTGTGGGGATTGTTTGGTGTCATTCGTTGATTAAGAGTGGGTAGAGGTTATTAGTGCTAGTTAGAGGTCGTAGTGGTATATACAGTATTATCATACGGGTTATAAATGAAAATCTTAAAAGGTAAAGATGGTCGGTATTAGTGGTTGTAGTGGGTACGGGATAGTGTTATTCGTTGTCAGGGGGTGGATTGTGGTTATTAGTGATATGTAGATGGTGAGTGGTATATACACTATTAACATACGGGTACAAATGAAAACCTTTTAAAAGTACAGATGACCCGTAATCTTGGTTGTAATGGTATGGCTTAGTGAAATTAAATTGATTGGTAAATCAAAATCTAATCTCTCTCTCTCTCTCTCTCTCTCTCTCTCTCTCTCTCTCTCTCTCTCTCTCTCTCCTTTGTGTCTATACGGGTCTTTGTTTTGCTCCCCAGAAACCCATTTCCAAGACCAATATTTGTTCTCAAACTTGTCTGCTCAGTGCCACACTTCACAACCAGACAAAACTACAGCTTCTATGTACCACTTCAACATTCAAATAAGAAAATATGTTAACCAAAACGGGGATAAATAGCGGTCAAACTTATAAATATCTTGGCCAAACTTATGAAAAGTAGGAAACATTGTTAACCAAATGTGAAAAAATATCGTCCAGAGAGAGAAATTTTTCAACTAAACTTAAAATAGATCATCCAAACTTATGAAAAGTAGGAAAATTGTCAACCAAATTGGCAAAAGTTAGGCCAAATACAGAAATATCTCACCCAAACTTATGAAAAGTAGGATACTTTGTTAACCAAAGTGGAAAAACCTACAACAAGCAGGAAAATGCTGTTAGCCAAATGTGAAAAATGTCGGCCAAATACAGAAATACCTCATCCAAACGTATAAAAATTAGGAAAATTGTTAACCAACGGGAAAGATATTGACCAACTAGAAAAATGTATTAGTCACAGAGGAATAATATTGAACAAGTAACGAAATATATCGTTCAAACTTATGAAAAGTAGGAAGCTTTGTTAACCAAATGTGAAAAATGTCACCCAAAGAGAGAAATAGCTCGTCCAAACTTATAAAAAGTAGGAAAATTGTCGGCCAAATGGGAAAACGTTAGACCAAATACAGAAATATCTCACCCAAACATATGAAAAGTAGAAAACTTTGTTAGCCAAAGGGGGAAAACCAAGGTCAAGTAGGAAAATGTGTTACCCAAATGTGAAAAACGTCAGCCAAATACAGAAATATCACGTCGACACTTATGAAAACCGGGAATATTTGTTAGCCAAATAGGAAAAAAAATATTGACCAAGTAGGAAAATATGTTAGCCAAATGGGGAAAAATATCAGCCAAAGAACGAAATATAGCGTCCAGACTTATAAACAGTAGGAAAATTTGTCAACCAAATAGTAAAAATGTGAGATGTGATCACCGATGCCAGTCGAGGAAGACGTATCTGTACGTAACAGCTATCGGGTAACATACCTATACAGCGACCAGTGGCTAGCGCATGGTAGCAGATTAAAATATTACAAACGAACATAACACACTGCCCCGACTCAGCCTTAGGTAATGAATGTAACATGGCATGGCAGTGTCCACTATCATAACAAGCAACGTTATCACGTACCAAATTAGACATGTACACGTTCACTACCTCTCTATGTGTCTGTACGGAACTATGGAACTCTACAACGTTCCCCAGAAACACATTACAAACGCTAATATATGTTTTACAACTTGTCTGCTCAGTCCCACACTTCACAGCTGGACAAAACTACAGCTTCTATGTACCACTTCAACTTTCAAATAAGAAAATATGTTAACCAAAATAAAAAAATATAGTAGTCAAACTTATAAATAGCTCGGCCATACATATGAAAAGTAGGAAACATTGTTAACCAAATGTGAAGAAAATATCGTCCAAAGAGAGAAATAGTTCAACTAAACTTATAAATTGATCACCAAACTTATGAACCGTAGGAACATTGTCAGCCAAATGGGAAAAAAGTTAGGCCAAAGACAGAAATATCTCACCAAACTTATGAAAAGTTGGAAACTTTGTTAGCCAAAGGGGAAAAAACCCAGGTCAAGTAGGAAAATCTGTTACCCAAATGTGAAATAGATCGGCCAAATAGAGAAATAGCTCATCCTCACTTATGAAAACTAGAAAAATTTGTTAGCCAAATAGGAAAAATATTGGCCAAGTAGGAAAATTTGTTAGCCTAATGTGAAAAAATACCAGCCAAAGAGAGAAATATCTCGTCCAGACTTATAAAAACCAGGAAAATGTGTCAACCAAAGGGGAAAATGTCGGCCAAATACAAAAATATCTTAACCAAACGTATAAAAAGTAGGAAAATTGTTAACCAAACGGGAAATATATTGACCAAGTAAGAAAATGTGTTAGTCAAAGAGGAAAATGTTGAAGAAGTAACGAAATACATCGTTCAAACTTATGAACAGTAGCTAAATTTGTTAACCAAATGTGAAAAGAAAAAAAAATCATCCAAAGAGAGAAATATTTAAACTACACTTATAAATAGATCAGCCAAAGTTATGAAAAGTAGGAAAAGTGTCAGCGAAATGTTAAAATGTTAGGCCAAAATACAGAAATATCTCAGCCAAACTTATTAAAAGTAGGAAACTTTGTTAGCCAGAGGGGAAAAACCTAGTTCAAGTAGGAAAATCTGTTAACCAAATGTGAAAAATGTCGGCCAAATAAAAAATTTCACGTTTACACTTATGAAAACTAGGAAAAATTGTTAGCCAAGTAGGGACAAAAATATTGGCCAAGTAGGAAAAATTTTTCATTCAAAGGGAAAAATATCTCGTCCACACTTATAAAAGATAGGGAAATGTGTCAACCAAATGGTACAAAAAGGTCGGCCAAATACAGAAATATCTCAACAAAACATATAAAAACTAGGAAACATTGTTAACCAAATGGGAAAGATATTGACCAAGAAGGAAAATTTGTTAGCCAGAGGGGGAAAATCTAAGTCAAGTAGGAAAATCTGTTACCAAAATATGAAAAATGTTGGCCAAATACAGAAACATCTCATCCACACTTATGAAAACTAGGAAAATGTGTTACCCAAATGTGAAAAACGTCAGCCAAATACAGAAATATCACGTCGACACTTATGAAAATCGGGAATATTTGTTAGCCAAATAGGAAACAATATATTGACAAAGTAGGAAAATATGGTAGCCAAATGGGGAAGAATATCAGCCAAAGAACGAAATATAGCGTCCAGACTTATAAACAGTAGGAAAATTTGTCAACCAAATGGTAAAAATGTGAGATGTGATCACCGATGCCAGTCGAGGAAGACGTATCTGTACGTAACAGCTATCGGGTAACATATCTATACAGCGACCAATGGCTAGCGCATGGTAGCAGATTAAAATATTACAAACGAACATAACACACTGCCCCGACTCAGCCTTAGGTAATGAATGTAACATGGCATAGCAGTGTCCACTATCATAACAAGCAACGTTATCACGTACCAAATTAGACATGTACACGTTCACTACCTCTCTATGTGTCTGTACGGAACTACGGAACTCTACAACGTTCCCCAGAAACACATTACAAACGCTAATATATGTTTTACAACTTGTCTGCTCAGTCCCACACTTCACAGCTGGACAAAACTACAGCTTCTATGTACCACTTCAACTTTCAAATAAGAAAATATGTTAACCAAAATAAAAAAATATAGCAGTCAAACTTATAAATAGCTCGGCCATACATATGAAAAGTAGGAAACATTGTTAACCAAATGTGAAGAAAATATCGTCCAAAGAGAGAAATAGTTCAACTAAACTTATAAATTGATCACCAAACTTATGAACAGTAGGAACATTGTCAGCCAAATGGGAAAAAAGTTAGGCCAAAGACAGAAATATCTCACCAAACTTATGAAAAGTTGGAAACTTTGTTAGCCAGAGGGGAAAAACCCAGGTCAAGTAGGAGAATCTGTTACCCAAATGTGAAAAAGGTCGGCCAAGTAGAGAAATAGCTCGTCCTCACTTATGAAAACAAGAAAATATTGTTAGCCAAATAGGAAAAATATTGGCCAAAAAGGAAAATTTGTCAGCCTAATGTGAAAAAATACCAGCCAAAGAGAGAAATATCTCGTCCAGACTTATAAAAACCAGGAAAATGTGTCAACCAAAGGGGAAAATGTCGGCCAAATACAAAAATATCTTAACCAAACGTATACAAAGTAGGAAAATTGTTAACCAAACGGGAAATATATTGACCAAGTAAGAAAATGTGTTAGTCAAAGAGGAAAATGTTGAAGAAGTAACGAAATACATCGTTCAAACTTATGAACAGTAGGAAAATTTGTTAACCAAATGTGAAAAGAAAAAAAATCATCCAAAGAGAGAAATATTTAAACTACACTTATAAATAGATCAGCCAAAGTTATGAAAAGTAGGAAAAGTGTCAGCGAAATGTTAAAATGTTAGGCCAAAATACAGAAATATCTCAGCCAAACTTATTAAAAGTAGGAAACTTTGTTAGCCAGAGGGGAAAAACCTAGTTCAAGTAGGAAAATCTGTTAACCAAATGTGAAAAATGTCATCCAAATAAAAAATTTCACGTTTACACTTATGAAAACTAGGAAAAATTGTTAGCCAAATAGGAAAAAAAAATATTGGCCAAGTAGGAAAAATTTTTCATTCAAAGGGAAAAATATCTCGTCCACACTTATAAAAGATAGGGAAATGTGTCAACCAAATGGTACAAAAAGGTCGGCCAAATACAGAAATATCTCAACAAAACATATAAAAACTAGGAAACATTGTTAACCAAATGGGAAAGATATTGACCAAGAAGGAAAATTTGTTAGCCAGAGGGGGGGAAATCTAAGTCAAGTAGGAAAATCTGTTACCAAAATATGAAAAATGTTGGCCAAATACAGAAACATCTCATCCACACTTATGAAAACTAGGAAAATGTGTTAGCCAAACAGGAAAAGTATTGGCCAAGTAGGAAAACTTGTTAACCAAATGTGAAAAAATATCAGCCAAAGAGATAAATATCTCGTCCAGACTTATAAAAAGTGGGGCAAATATGTCAACCAAAGGTGAAAATGTCGGCCAAATACATAAATATCTCAACTAAACTTATGAAAAGTTGGAAACTTTGCTAACCAAAATGTGAAAGATATTGACAAAGTAGGAAAAATGTGTTAGTCAAAGAGGAAACATATTGAACATGTAACGAAATACATCGTTCAATCTTGCGAAAAGTAGCAAACTTTGTTAACCAAATGTGAAAAAAATATCAGCCAAAAAGAGGAATATCTCGTCCAAACTTATAAAAACTAGGAGAATTGTCAGCCAAATGGGAAAACAATGTCGACCAAATACAGAAATATCTCACCCAAACTTATGAAAAGTAGGAAACTTTGTTAGCCAAAGGGAAAAAAAACTTAGGTCAAGTAGGAAAATATGTTAGCCAAATGTGAAAAAAATGTCGGCCAAATACAGAAATATCTCGTCCACACTTAAGAAAACTAGGAAAGTGTGCCGGTCAAAGAGGAAGATATTGGCCAAGTAAGAAAATTTGATAACCATAAGTGAAAAAATATCAGCCAAAGAGAGAAATATATAAACTAAACTTATAAAAAGTAGGAAAATTTGTTACCCAATTGGGAAAAAATGTTAGCCAAGTAAAGAAATAACGTGTCCACACTTATAAAAAGTAGGAAAATTTGTTATCCAAAGGGGAAATCGCCGCTCAAATACAGAAATAGCTCATTCAAAATTATAAAAGGTAGGAAAATTTGTTATCGAAATGGGAAAAAATCTTGGCCAAGTAAGAACATTTGTTAGCCAAATGGGAAACATATTGACCAAGTAACGAAACGCATCAGCAAAATGTATGAAAATTCAGAAACTTTGTTAACCAATGGTGAAAATATATCGACCAAAGAGAGAAATATTTCAACTAAACTTATATAAAAATAGAAAAAATGTTCAGCCAAATGGGGAAAAGTTCGGCCAAACACAGAAATAGCTCAACCAAATTTATAAAAAGAAGGGGAAAATTGACCAAGTAACGAAACATCTCGACAAAACTTATGAAAAGTAGGAATATTTGTTAGCCAAATAGGAAAAATCTTGGCCAAGTAAGAATGTTTGTTAACCAAATGGGGAAAATATGGTATACGTAACGAAATACCTCGTCCACACTTATGAAAAAATGAAACTTTGTTAACCAAAGATGAAAAAAGGGTTGACCACAATAGGAAATATCGTATCAAACTTATGAAAAGTAGGAAACTTTCTTAACCAAATGTGAAAAATAGTCGTCAAATAAAGAAATATTGTGCCTAAATTTATTTTAAAAAAGTAGGAAACTTTTGATAACCAAAGGCAACACATATTGACCAAGTAAAGAAATATTTCATTCAAACTTATGAAAAGTAGGAAAATTTGTTAACCAAAGATGAAAAATTTTGACCAAATTTGAGCCAAACTTATAAAAAGTAGGAAAATTTGTTAACCAAAGATGAAAAATTTTGACCAAATTTCACCCAAACTTATAAAAAGTAGGTTGGATGGAGACCTGACGCTATTGCCGATGTGAAATGACAACGTGAGATATTATCCCCATTTGTTTAAGAAATGTTCCTACTTTTTATAAGTTTGGGTGAAATTTGGTCAAAATTTTTCATCTTTGGTTAACAAATTTTCCTACTTTTTATAAGTTTGGCTGAAATTTGGTCAAAATTTTTCATCTTTGGTTAACAAATTTTCCTACTTTTCATAAGTTTGAATGAAATATTTCTTTACTTGGTCAATATGTGTTGCCGTTGGTTATCAAAAGTTTCCTACTTTTTTTAAAATAAATTTAGGCACAATATTTCTTTATTTGACGACTATTTTTCACATTTGGTTAAGAAAGTTTCCTACTTTTCATAAGTTTGATACGATATTTCCTATTGTGGTCAACCCTTTTTTCATCTTTGGTTAACAAAGTTTCCTTTTTTTTTTCCATAAGTGTGGACGAGGTATTTCGTTACGTATACCATATTTTCCCCATTTGGTTAACAAACATTCTTACTTGGCCAAGATTTTTCCTATTTGGCTAACAAATATTCCTACTTTTAATAAGTTTTGTCGAGATGTTTCGTTACTTGGTCAATTTTCCCCTTCTTTTTATAAATTTGGTTGAGCTATTTCTGTGTTTGGCCGAACCTTTCCCCATTTGGCTAACAAATTTTTCTATTTTTTTATAAGTTTAGTTGAAATATTTCTCTCTTTGGTCGAAATTTTTTCACCATTGGTTAACAAAGTTTCTGAATTTTCATACATTTGGCTGATGAGTTTCGTTACTTGGTCAATATGTTTCCCATTTGGCTAACAAATGTTCTTACTTGGCCAAGATTTTTTCCCATTTCGATAACAAATTGTCCTACCTTTTATAATTTTGAATGAGCTATTTCTGTATTTGAGCGACGATTTCCCCTTTGGATAACAAATTTTCCTACTTTTTGAAAGTGTAGACACGTTATTTCTTTACTTGGCTAACATTTTTTCCCAATTGGGTAACAAATTTTCCTACTTTTTATAAGTTTAGTTTATATATTTCTCTCTTTGGCTGATATTTTTTCACTTATGGTTATCAAATTTTCCTACTTGGCCAATATTTTCCTCTTTGACCCGCAAATTTTCCTAGTTTTCATAAGTGTGGACGAGATATTTCTGTATTTGGCCGATATTTTTTCACATTTGGCTAACATATTTTCCTACTTGACCTAAGTTTTTTTTTCCTTTGGCTAACAAAGTTTCCTACTTTTCATAAGTTTGGGTGAGATATTTCTGTATTTGGTCGACATTGTTTTCCCATTTGGCTGACAATTCTCCTAGTTTTTATAAGTTTGGACGAGATATTCCTCTTTTTGGCTGATATTTTTTCACATTTGGTTAACAAAGTTTGCTACTTTTCATAAGATTGAACGATGTATTTCGTTACATGTTCAATATGTTTCCTCTTTGACTAACACATTTTTCCTACTTTGTCAATATCTTTCACATTTTGGTTAGCAAAGTTTCCAACTTTTCATAAGTTTAGTTGAGATATTTATGTATTTGGCCAACATTTTCACCTTTGGTTGACATATTTGCCCCACTTTTTATAAGTCTGGACGAGATATTTATATCTTTGGCTGATATTTTTTCACATTTGGTTAACAAGTTTTCCTCCTTGGCCAATACTTTTTCTGTTTGGCTAACACATTTTCCTAGTTTGCATAAGTAAGGATGAGATGTTTCTGTATTTGGCAAACATTTTTCATATTTTGGTAACAGATTTTCCTACTTGACTTAGATTTTCCCCCTCTGGCTAACAAATTTTCCTTCTTGGTCAATATCTTTCCCATTTGGTTAACAATGTTTCCTAGTTTTTATATGTTTTGTTGAGATATTTCTGTATTTGGCCGACCTTTTTGTACCATTTGGTTGACACATTTCCCTATCTTTTATAAGTGTGGGCGAGATATTTTTCCCTTTGAATGAAAAATTTTTCCTACTTGGCCAATATTTTTTTTTCCTATTTGGCTAACAATTTTTCCTAGTTTTCATAAGTGTAAACGTGAAATTTTTTATTTGGCCGACATTTTTCACATTTGGTTAACAGATTTTCCTACTTGAACTAGGTTTTTCCCCTCTGGCTAACAAAGTTTCCTACTTTTCATAAGTTTGGCTGAGATATTTCTGTATTTTGGCCTAACATTTTAACATTTCGCTGACACTTTTCCTACTTTTCATAACTTTGGCTGATCTATTTATAAGTGTAGTTTAAATATTTATCTCTTTGGATGATTTTTTTTTTCACATTTGGTTAACAAATTTCCCTACTATTCATAAGTTTGAACGATGTATTTCGTTACTTCTTCAGCATTTTTCCTCTTTGACTAACACATTTTCTTACTTGGTCAATATATTTCCCGTTTGGTTAACAATCTTCCTACTTTGTATACGTTTGGTTAAGATATTTTTGTATTTGGCCGACATTTTCCCCTTTGGTTGACACATTTTCCTGGTTTTTATAAGTCTGGACGAGATATTTCTCTCTTTGGCTGGTATTTTTTCACATTAGGCTAACAAATTTTCCTACTTGGCCAATATTTTTCCTATTTGGCTAACAAATTTTTCTAGTTTTCATAAGTGAGGACGAGCTATTTCTCTATTTGGCCGACCTTTTTCACATTTGGGTAACAGATTTTCCTACTTGACCTGGGTTTTTCCCCTTTGGCTAACAAAGTTTCCAACTTTTCATAAGTTTGGTGAGATATTTCTGTCTTTGGCCTAACTTTTTTCCCATTTGGCTGACAATGTTCCTACTTTTCATAAGTTTGGTGATCAATTTATAAGTTTAGTTGAACTATTTCTCTCTTTGGACGATATTTTCTTCACATTTGGTTAACAATGTTTCCTACTTTTCATATGTATGGCCGAGCTATTTATAAGTTTGACTGCTATATTTTTTTATTTTGGTTAACATATTTTCTTATTTGAAAGTTGAAGTGGTACATAGAATCTGTAGTTTTGTCCAGCTGTGAAGTGTGGGACTGAGCAGACAAGTTGTAAAACATATATTAGCGTTTGTAATGTGTTTCTGGGGAACGTTGTAGAGTTCCGTAGTTCCGCACAGACACATAGAGAGGTAGTGAACGTGTACATGTCTAATTTGGTACGTGATAACGTTGCTTGTTATGATAGTGGACACTGCCATGCCATGTTACATTCATTACCTCAGGCTGAGTCGGGGCAGTGTGTTATGTTCGTTTGTAATATTTTAATCTGCTACCATGCGCTAGCCACTCGTCGCTGTATAGGTATGTTACCCGATAGCTGTTACGTACAGATACGTCTTCGTCGACTGGCATCGGTGATCACATCTTACATTTTTACTATTTGGTTGACAAATTTTCCTACTGTTTATAAGTCTGGACGATATATTTATTTCTTTGGCTGATATTTTACCCCATTTGGCTAACATATTTTCCTACTTGGTCAATATTTTTTTTTCCTATTTGGCTAACAAATAGTCCCGGTTTTCATAAGTGTCGACGTGATATTTCTGTATTTGGCTGACGTTTTTCACATTTGGGTAACACATTTTCCTACTTGACCTTGGTTTTCTCCCTTTGGCTAACAAAGTTTTCTACTTTTCATATGTTTGGGTGAGATATTTCTGTATTTGGTCTAATGTTTTCCCATTTGGCCGACAATTTTCCTACTTTTTATAAGTTTGGACGAGCTATTTCTCTTTTTGAGTGATATTTTTCACATTTGTTTAACAAGGCTTCCTACTTTTCATAAGTTTGAATGACATATTTCGTTACTTGTTCAATATTATTCTTCTTTGACTAATACATTTTCCTAGTTGGTCAATATCTTTCCCGTTTGGTTAACAATTTTTCTACTTTTTATACATTTGATTGAACTATTTCTGTATTTAGCCGACATTATTCACATTTGGCTAACAGCATTTTCATGCTTGTTGTAGCTTTTCCACTTTGGTTAACAAATTATCCTACTTTTCATAAGTTTGGGTGAGATATTTCTGTATTTGGCCTAACTTTTGCCAATTTGGTTGACAATTTTCCTACTTTTCATAAGTTTGGATGATCTATTTTAAGTTTAGTTGAAATATTTCTCTCTCTGGACGATATTTTTTCACATTTGGTTAACAATGTTTCCTACTTTTCATAAGTTTGGCCAAGATATTTATAAGTTTGACCGCTATTTTTTCCCGTTTTGGTTAACATATTTTCTTATTTGAATGTTGAAGTGGTACATAGAAGCTGTAGTTTTGTCTGGCTGTGAAGTGTGGCACTGAGCAGACAAGTTTGAGAACAAATATTGGTCTTGGAAATGGGTTTCTGGGGAGCAAAACAAAGACCCGTATAGACACAAGGAGAGAGAGAGAGAGAGAGAGAGAGAGAGAGAGAGAGAGAGAGAGAGAGAGAGAGAGAGAGAGATTAGATTTTGATTTACCAATCTGAAATCGTATGATGTTAGTGTTCGAGCACTTATCTAGCTACGCACCCACTCACCCAAACCTTAACATCTAATTTCACTAAGCCATACCATTACAACCAAGAATACGGGTCATCTGTACTTTTAAAATTTTTTCATTTGTACCCGTATGCTAATAGTGTATATACCACTCACCCTCTACATATCACTAATAACCACTATCCACCCCCACACAACGAATAACACTATCCCATACCCACTACAACCACTAATACCGACCATCTTTACTTTTTAAGATTTTCATTTATAACCCGTATGATAATACTGTATATACCACTACGACCTCTAACTAGCACTAATAACCTCTACCCACTCTTAATCAACGAATGACACCAAGCCATCCCCACAGCAACAAATATTATCGGCCATCTTTACATTTTAAGGTTTTCATTTGTAACCGTATGATGATAGTGTATAGGCCATTACATCCCTCAATATATCACTAATAACTGGTATCCACCGCTTATCACCGAGTTTCACTAAGCCATACCCACAGCAATCGAGTTTCACTAAGCCATACCCACAGCAACTGATAATACCGGCCATCATTACATTTTAAGGTATTTAATTTGTAACCGTATGATGATAGTGTATAGGCCAATACATCCCTATACAGATCACTAATAGTCGCTACCCACCCCTTACCAACGAATTTCACTAAGTCATACCCGAGACAATCAATAATATGGACCATCTTTACTTTTTAATGTTTTCATTTGTAACCCGTATGTTGACAGTGTATTGGTCACTACGACCCCCTACGGATCACTACTAGCCGCTACCCACCCCTTAACAATAAATTTCACTAAGCTATACCCGCTAAAATCATTAATATCGGCCATCTTTACTTTTTAAGGTTTTCATTTGTAACCCGTATGATGATAGTAAAAACGCCACGGTGACCATCTACAGACCACTAATAACCACTACCCACCCCTTACCAAGGAATTTCACTAAGCTATATCCGCTGCAATCAATATTATCGGCCATTTTTACTTTTTAAGGTTTTCATTTGTACCCTGTGTGATGAAAGTGTATAGGCCACTACGACACTCTACAAATCACTAATAGCCGCTACCCACCCTCACCAACGAATTTCACTAATCTATACCCGCTAAAATCAATAATATCGACCATCTTTACATTTTAAGGTTTTCATTTGTAACCCTGTGATGATAGTGTTTAAACCCGAACCGCCTAGCCTCACCCCACGCGCCCACACCCTCGCCACCACCCCGCACCCCGTCGTTATTTATTTTTATTTTTATTTATTTTATTTTATTTTTTAATAATTAATTAAAATTTTTATACACCCACTCAATAGTTATCTGCCATTAGAAACATAAAATCTTAGAATTATTGCCCTTAGATATGACCTAGATATCACCCCTGACACCACCCAACTACATGACCGAGGGGGAGTGAAAATCAGCCGAGGTCAAGCTCAATCCGGATTAATCTGGCAAATGAGAACCGAAACGTCCATTGTATACTACTTCCATACGTGTGCACAAGTCTCATTGAGCAGGTTCTTCAGAAGGCGGGATGCAACAAGGAGGACATTGCTAAGGTGGTTATCTGTGGTGGTGGAGCGAAGCCGCCCATAGTCAAAAAGGCTATTGGAGACTTTCTTTCTTCATCAACATTTATTAACAGTATACCAGAAGATGAAGTTATTGCCATTGGAGCTGCCAAAGAGGCTGCCATACTTGTGGGTAGTGGTGTGTCTGAGAATGCTGGCTCTCAGAAACAATCGCTAAGCACCAGGTTCAAGATCTTGCCAACGTCTGTCTGTATCAAGGTTTCTAAAGATGAGCTCCAATAGCCTTTTTGACTATGGGCGGCTTCACTCCACCACCACCACAGATAACCACCTTAGCAACGTCCTCCTTGTTGCATCCCGCCTTCTGAAGAACCTGCTCAATGAGACTTGTGCACTTGACCATTAGAGGCAGACACAAGCTTTCAAATCTAGCCCTTGACATGGTGTAATGTAAGTCACATCCGTCAAACAAGGAGTCAACAGCACATTGTGCATGTATCAATGTTGTGAGAGCATGTTTGCACCGTTCTGCAGCCAGGCTGAGCTTGGTGATAGATCTTTTATTTTCTCTCATGTCACAGCGGAACTGCTTATTAAACTCCGTAGTGAGGAATTCTTGTAAGACGTCTGTGACTTTATCTCCACCAAACTGGGAGTCTGCCACATTAGCCACTATTCTGTACATTCCATGTTGAACCTCTAACACTGTGGCCTCATGGGAACCCCCACCCAAACGGTACACCAGTGCTTTAAAGTGCTCTATTTGATCCACCTGGCCAACATCAAATGCAAGCAAAGCAGCAGATGGTTCATTGACAACCCTCAGGATGTTGAATCCAGCTTTCGTGGCTGCTTCACTAACCAAATTTCTCCTCATGATGCTAAAATCTGGAGGAACTGCTGTAACAGTATCCTTTATCCCTGCACCGCCATGGCTCTGGGCTGTTTCTAGCATTTTTCTGTATATAAGCTCCATTATATGACTTGGTGTGTATCGGACCGTTTTGCCCTTGTGATCAAACTCAAACACAGGTATGCCACTTTCATTTGCAACAGTGACACTTGAAGTTTCTTTATACCGTTTCACTTTCAGCGATTGATCTTGAGGACGCATACAACAGAGTACCACTGGATTTTTTAATGTTTCAGCTTCAGTCCATTCCTCCTTAGTTGGATCGCTGCAGCCCTCTACCAACGGAAAGTAGTTTTTAGATGTGGCAGTTGGACTTCGGAACCAACAACAATATATCCTGGCCTACCACAGGGATCACCATTATCTCCGGTACTGTTCAACGCCTACACAGTGAGAATCACCAGTGAGCAGATCACTGGACCTGGCAGGACATTGTCATATGCCGATGATGTTTTAGTGTATCGTCAGGGTAAGGATAGAGAGGAGGTTGCTGTGGAACTACAAACCGAACTCAATCGCATAAGTACTTGGTGGGATGAAGCTGGGGCAATGTTCAACCCAACAAAGGCAACAGTGACTTGGTTCTCGTTGAATAATCATATTGTCAACAATCCAACACCAACTGTAATGCTGTGTTCAGAGACGGTGGAAAGAACGCAGGCAATGAATTACCTGGGGATACGGTTTGATCGAAGCCTTGCTTATAATGTGCACATAGACCAGGTGATAACAAAGGCCAAGCGGGGTTTTACAGCGATGCGGGTGATGGCGGCAGCAAACTGTGAGCAGCGCCATCTATGTCTTCTGTACGAGGGGCTGGTCATGTCTGTTTTGGAGTATGCAATGGCAATCCTGACTCTCAGCCATAAGCAGATAGAAAGGATGGAAAGGATACAGAATGAAGCTATGCGCATTATTCTTGGATGTACAAGAGATACAGCATGCAGGGCGATGCGCTACCTTCTTGATTTTCCAACCATTGAAGAGAGAATACAAGTTTGCAGGGCACGCGCCTACCTCAGAATTAACGCAAACACACAACATCCACTGCATAGTGAAATTAGGAAGGTGAAGGGCAGCAGGTTAAAAAGAGGACGGTCGTGGATGGGTCAAGCCGAAGACATTCTTCAACAGGTGTGTTCACTTGAGGGCTTAGAACCTGGCGAGGAGTGGGTGCAAGTGCCAACAGACGTCTGCACATCCTTTTCAGTTTGTATCCAACTAGATAGAAAATGCAGACAAGAAAATCCGGCTGCTGTTGAGGCTGAAGTACAAGCGTTGATTTTCGAGAATTCGCTAGACGGTGACGCGGTCATCTACACAAATGGGTCGGTCGTCCGACATGTGAGAAGCTCATGGGCCTTTACAGCTCGGGCCGGATGGAGAATTGTGAAGGAGGACTCTGGTGCTTTCACTGAAACCACAAGTAGCCTGACCATGGAAGTCATGGCAGTAAGTAAAGCAATAACATGGCTCGAGACACAGACATTCACTAGGGCATGTTTCCTTAGCGACTCAATGAACATGATCAAGAGGATAGAGGAGGGGTCGATCCGAAGAGAATGGTTGCTGCCTCTGAAGCGGTCTCGGCTGACAAAGATTAGTTTCATCTTCGTGCCAGGGCATGCGGGAGTACAAGGAAATGAGCGGGCTGACAAGCTCGCAGGTGAGGCTACTGTGGAGGGCGGACGCGCCATGGACCAGGCTGACATTCTGAATGCTCTACGAGAAGTGAGACTTTTGCGAGAACCAAGTGATGACTGTGAATCTACAACAATGGCCAGACTGCGGGAGCAGCAAATTAAAAGAGGGGTGGCCAAACAAGAACACTACGCAGGAAGCCAAAGAAGATTGATAAACCAACACAGAACTGGCGTCGTTAGCCGCTACACGCTGCGGGATTTGCTGAGGAGGGGATCCGAGCACTTATGGACTGAATGGTTCGATGTGCAACGAGGATGATCTGTCGACTAACTAACTAACTTGAGAGTTATCCATGCGGCACCCCACGAGGCGTTTAACGTGAGTCACTGTATTTGAAGCATTGCGAATGATGCCTTGTTTGGCTGCAGCACCAACTGATATTTCATGATCAGTAAAAGCCACCACAGCAGGTATTACCCGGTCACCAAGGTCATTTGCCACCACATTTGTTTTGCCATCTCTGTAGACAGCCAGACAAGCAGAACACGTGCCTAAATGCAATCCAAAGGCAGCCATTTTGACGCTTTTTCCGTAACGACTAAGCCCAGAATCCGTTTCGATTGAATCGACAGGCCAAATAGCTGAATTATTTTCAACCGATAATTTTACTTTTGAATTTTGCAGTTTGCATCTAAATTTATATATTTATCATAGAAAGTCGCTTATTAGACATCACATATGTATTAGACATCACGTGAATAATCACGTGACCAGCCACACATTTTTTTTTTGTGTACTCGTACTACTCACAAAAATTTAGTTAATGTTATTATCTCCTTGGTTCCTAAGTATCATTCTTTTTGTTCAGTTAATTTTGAGTTTTATATTATTTATTTAGAACATGGAGGAACGTGTAGTAGCCATACTACTAATATTAATAACATTTCTAATCGGAGCCCAATCTTTTTTTTTTTCTTTTTTTTTTAAAGTTTAGCAGTGACTGTATTTATTTCTCATAGTGAGTGACCGTGCAGAGCAGTGTCAGATCAATAAGAACAGTGTATTCCAAAGCTTGCAAGATCTAGGTTGACAGTTGTTGATGACCAATACTCATGCCGCAGCATAACCATGCCACATAAGGATGTATGACAACATATAGGTAGCGAATACTGCGTATGAATGACACTATCTTGGCAGATGATAAATCCTATGACTAAAGAACTAGCAGTTTCCTTTTCCCCCATCGCTGTTGGGCATTCATACCTGGACATTTTATCTCTGGTGACCAGCATGAACTGTAAAACCACATCGGTATGTGTTGCTTATGCAAACATATCAATTAAAGAGATCATCACGACCCGATGAAGTCATGTCATTGATTATACGTAATATGATCCTGTTAGTTCTTGATTATCAATATAAGCCAGCGATCCAGCATAACCAGTAGGAACTACTCATCATTCTATCATCACGTAGAAAGTCCTTTGACAGAATACTGATCTCATCATGATTCACTGAAAAGATATTCAATCATTTGCCAGTTCTCCTGTCTCATGCACCCTTCTCCACGTATCACCAATGACTTTGTGCCAGTCGACCCGTGTCTCTTTTTAAAAAAGCCATGTCTTCCATCAGTGTTCTTTCTAATTTAGTGTGACCCCGAAAAGTCTCAGTATCATAGACATGATGCAACTTCTAAGCAAGGATTCTTCAATGTTCATATTTTGAAGAATGTCAGTATTTTTTCTCTTCTTGCTACACAGCGATCTAAGAACTGTTCTGTAACATTCAAGTTCAAAAACCCTGATTTTCTTCTTTAATGATTATGAAATGGTTCATGGTGAACAGTTAAAACACGAAACCACACACACACACAGACAAATCATCTAACTCTGTTGTTGATGACTTCTGCCTCCTTCTCAGACAGGACTGCCAACTGGGTCAGATGAGGCCCTACAACAGACACTGCACAGTTTTTGTAAAATTGTGGCTTCAACTCATCTGACAAGGAGGATTTCAGAAAAAGCCACTCTTGGTGTGGTTTAGATAATGCATTCCATTGGTTAACTGTGAGGTTTCGGTGTATAGCAAGTGCATGGAGACAGAGTCTCTCTAAAGTGAATGGCTGTGTTCTGAAAACAAGTACTTTGTCGCTGGTTATCATTTGAGACTCATGTTCTAAAATGTTGGTGGTGCATCCTCCATAAATCAAAACATCTCCCTGAATACTGATACAAGCTGAGTGCCATAGTCTGGGAAGTCCTGTATGGCTTACAAGGAGAGTCCATGACAGAGAAATAATGTTTAGTGTCCAGGCATCATCCAGAGGCTGTCTGTTATTGTCAAAACCACCATAGAGCAGCAAATCTGTTTTGCTGAGCCGCGACATGGTATGCCACGATCTTCCAGTCGGCTGAACGCCTTGACATGGTATTCTGCCACTCCAGGTGTATGTTTCCAGATTTAGAAGGTGTAGATCATTTAATCGCTCTGCCCGATGTCTGCCACCAAAGATGTAAACAGTATCGTCAATACAAACAGTAGAATGCGCTGCCCTTTCTTTAGGCTTCAGACCCTTGCATGTGACGTGGACCCATTTACTTTTCTCTGTGTCAAAATACAACAGCTGATCATTCCAACCTCGCTCAGACCAGGCTTCTTCTGAAAAAACATCAGTATTTCCGTCCCATAAATATGAGTATGGTGCAGTGCCATACCCTCCAAAACAATAGATTCTGTTTCTATAAACCCAGGCTGCTGCCTTGTCCCGTGGCGATATACTTGATTCCTTCACTTCGACTACTTCCCATGTTAAGTTAATCAAATCAAGTCGATGCATGTCATTAACATTTCCCCAAATCGTGTGTCCGCAGAAGATATACCAATAAGGCCACACAAGTGCACGGCAGGCACCAGATCTCTTCTTCGGTGCTTTCCCTGCGGCTTTGTATTGCATCCACATGTCCAAATCCAGGTTATAGACCCACAAGGAATTCTTGTCACAGTACGCTGAACTCTCATGGTCATTGTATCCTCCCCAAATTAAAAGTTCATCCTTAACACAAACAGCATTATGGCCACATCTGTCTTCGCAGTAGAATTCACTCTGTCGATTTTGGGGAGCAACTTTTCTACTTTGCCAAGCAGGCAGTGAACACAGAGATTTCAATGCCATACTGTGAGTTCAAATTTCAAAAACTTCTGATTTCCACTCCTAATGACGCACATGCTTCCAAATTATACCAGTCATATTTTTTTTTTCATTTCTCACACAGAATTACGCCTATTTTATCTGCTTTATTTAACTGAAAGTAAACCAAGAATGCTCTTGTCTTGTGGCTTTGGATTAAGTTGTAAAATCCAATCGTGGAAAGAGTCATACGTTGTGAAGAGAAACCAGAATAACAATGTCACGGCGTCCATTGGGGGATAGTCGTTAACATCGTGCACGGATCTTGCAGTGTTGAAGTATTGTATATATTGCATTAACAAGTACATTTTATTAATTTTTAGCAGTAAAAGTATTTAAAACTTTAGAATATCAAACTTTTGTGTTAACTGTGAATGGTCGGTGTCATTATTTTAAACATTTAACAATTAATGTAACTAATTGCTTCTTTAGAAAGAAACGTTGGTGAGTTATGTCCCTTGCGAACAATGAAATGAATACTGTATTGTGTTCCCGTGAAAAAAGAGATATTTGTTTCCCCTTAAATTTCGTTTACCAAGTGCACAGGCCGTCGAGAGCGCGATAGCGAATGGTTAGCCCGTAGATCATGTAATTGAATCCCCACTATTGCTCCCGCGTTGACTCAGCCGAAACTAAGCACCATGAAATGTTCTGGAAAGTAAAGGCGAAGTGTGCGCTATTGACCACATCACCCATTGAGTGCCAATTGTTTTACAAAAATGTGATGTTTTCTTTCACCATATACTCAGTGCCTAAAGAAATGGAAAAGCAGGGTACTTCACTTTTTACCTTTACAACTGCTACAACTACACTACTACAGTTACCACTATGGCTACTACAGCAACTACTGTCTACTACTGTCAGCAAAAATATTTAGAATTGTGTGTTCGTGCATGTCTATATGTAAATTGTGGTATATGCCCAGCACAATTTTGGAAAAATCAAAATCACTTTGAGAAAAGAAAGTCTTGACAACCCATATAACGATTGTCAGATGCCAAGCTCTGTGCTTGTTCTAACACAGTTTACTTGCATGTGTTTGATGGTGTTGTGCCATAGGCCCTGATTATTGTTTATCCCTGTATGGCTATGGCCAGTTTATGTCTGACTTCTTGTGAACAGTCCCCATTGTTGTTGATTGTGAAGCCAAGATGTTCACAGTTTGTGATGTTTTCAATTTCTCCGTGGGTGGTTGTGATTTTTGTTGGCGTGTAGTTTTGTGTGTGGGTATTTTTTTTTTTTTTTTTTTGGATATTCAGAAAAATATTGTTATCTTAATTATGGCTTTTGACAAACAGGATTAAATTTACATAACATATGCAATTAAATTAGGAGCAAATTAATTCCGCATTTGTTATAAATTTGCAATAGCTCATAAACTTATATATGTTATTGATGAATTTTTTTATAAATTCAGCCATTCTGTATACAATACAAGAATTAGTAGCTTAACAGCTAAAGTAATTGAACATATTAACAAATTTATTTGTCTCTGGAGCGGTCTCGGCTGGCAAAGATTAGTTTCATCTTCGTGCCAGGGCATGCGGGAGTACAAGAAACTGAGCGGGCTGACAAGCTCGCAGGTGAGGCTACGGTGGAGGGCGGACGCGCCATGGACCAGGCTGACATTCTGAATGCTCTACGAGAAGTAAGACTTTTGCGTGAACCAAGTGATTACTGTGAATATAAAACCATGGCCAGACTGCGAGAACAGCAAATTAAAAGAGGGGTGGCCAAACAAGAACACTACGCAGGAAGCCAAAGAAGATTGATAAGCCAACACAGAACTGATGTCATTAGCTGCTACACGATGCGGGATTTGCTGAGGAGGGGATCCGAGTACTTATGGACTCTGAATGGTTCGATGTGCAATGAGGATGATCTGTCGACTAACTAACTAACTAACTAAAAGGCAAGAGGGTGGAGTTCATTGCACCGGATTTTACCCCATATGACTAGGTATTTTTCCCCAGGGTGTCCTGTAGAAAGCGTTGCAGAGAGTGCGAACTCCGTAGATCCAGCGCTGACCCACAGGGTCTCCTAGAAAACTGCACTCTTGAACAGAAGGGCGTAGGCCGAAATCGAATCTACGACCTACTGAGCGCCAGGTCGGCGGCGGTACCACTTCGCCTAGTAGAACGGGACATCTGGAGTATGTGGTCACAAGGGGAAAGTTGGAGTATGTAGTCACAACGGGAAAGATGGAGTATTTCCTCACAATGGGAAAGTTGGAGTTGAGCGGAAGTATGGGGGGGGGGGGGGGGGGGGACCAAGAGAGAAAATTCTGGTCCGTATGACATAAAGCATGGGAAAACTTCAGTATAAGAAATAATTGGCAGTACCTGAGGCAGAAGGCTGCGGACATAAGTAATCACCAACGCATTACGGCATCGACTATTAGAAGTAGGTAATTTATAACATAACAGTCATAACAAGTATATATAGTAGCAACATTGATGCTGGTAGTGGCATTTGTTGCTGCTGTTGTTGCTACCACTATATTTGTTTCTATTCAATTAATTGTGGTAGTTGCTGTAATTCTGACAATTGTAGAGGCGCTGATTTTTTTTATTTTTTTCATTTTTTCACAATTAAAGGTAGTACAGTAGTAGATGGAGTAGGTGTTTTCGTCTTTATTGTTTTCTCAGCTCTTGTGAAAGAAGAAGGGGTGGGTAGATAGGTGGTGTGGTCTCTTAGGGGACCATCTTTCATCTTTTTTTCTGTGTTTTTTTTTTTTTTTTGCATTTAATTAATTTATTAATCAATATCTGATCTCTTAATCTTTCATAATTTCTTTAGCTCCTAGAGTTGAGTTGCGTCAAGAACCGACATCATTGAGATTTTCAGAGTGTCTTTAAAGCGTTTCCTCTGGCCGCCTTGGGAGCGTCTACCACAACGCAACTCGCCGTAAAAAATTCGTTTAGGGAGCCTGTGATCTGGCATGCGAGTCAAGTGACCAGCCCAGCGAATCTGATTCTTCATTCGTATAGTGTGGATACTGGGCATGGACGCTCTTTCTAAGACTTCAGTGTCTGCGATCTTGTCTTGGCATTTAATCTTCAGTAACTTCCTAAGGCAGACTGTGTGGAAGTGGTTTAATTTCCTAGCGTGTCGCTGATAAACTGTCCAGGTTTCACAAGCATATAGCAGTGTGGATAACACAACTGCTTTGTAGACTTTCAGCTTTATTTGCAGGCTTATTCCATTTCTGTCCCATACATTCTTGTACACATCTGCCAAAGGCCGCGCTGGCCTTGGAGATTTTTGCATTCACTTCATCATCAATTGTGGCAGCTTGTGACACAGTGCTGCCAAAGTAGGTGAATTTGTCCACAACACTTAGACTATGACCATTCACCTTGATATTCGACACAGTGTGATTATTCCCTGGAGCTGGCTGGTACATAACTACAGTTTTCGTCAAATTGATATTGAGCCCAAAATTGGCACAGGCATGTGAGAAAGCTGAAACATTATGTTGCATGTTCGCCTCTGAGTTGGCATATAGAGCGCAATCATAAGCAAACAGGAGTTCTCTGACGGTGTCGCTGTCAATTTTGGTTTTAGCTTTCAGCCTTCTGAGATTGAATAACTTTCCATCCATGCAGTAGTTGATGTCTATTCCAATGTCGTTGTTCTCAAAGGCATTCGTCAACATAGCTGAAAACATGAGGCTGAACAGTGTTGGTGCCAGGACACATCCTTGTTTCACTCCATTAGTGACAGGAAAGGGCTCAGACAGTTCACCATTTTCCTGTACTCTTGCCTGCATGCTATCATGAAATAGCCGCACTATTTGGACAAACTTTCGTGGACAGCCATATTTTGCCATAATCTTCCACACTCCTTCTCTACTGACTGTATCAAAAGCCTTGGTAAGGGTCAATGAAAGTGGAGAACATTTCGCAGTTCTGTTCCTGACATTTCTCTTGCAGCTGCCTTGCAGCGAAAATCATGTCACCAGTTCCACGTTCTTTTCTGAAGCCACACTGGCTCTCGGGAAGAAGACCTTGATCGAGATGGGCCGTGAGGCGATTGAGAAGAATTCTGGCGAGTATCTTCCCTGCAATTGAAAGCAAGGAGATGCCTCGGTGGTTGTCACAGGATTGGCGGTTTCCTTTTCGTTTGTAAAGGTGGACTATTGACGCGTCCTTGAAATCTTATGGCATGGTATCGTTCAATCATATGTTTGTAAAGACTTGGTGAAGCTGCTCTGTTAGGACCGGCCCACCTGCCTTGTATATTTCTGAAGGGATGGAGTCCGGACCAGGTGCCTTGCCGCTGGAGAGTTGCTGGATGGCTTTGTTTACTTCCACTATGGTTGGCAGGTCATCAAGTGTATCATTGATGGGAACTTGAGGAAGGCAGTTGATGGTTTCATCATCGAAGAAGGAGGTTGCATTTAAGATGTTGCTGAAATGTTCTGCCCAGCGCTGAAGGATGTCTTTCTTATCGGTGACCAATGTTACCCCATCTGCACTGAGGAGGAGAGCTGTGCCTGGTGATGTAGGACCATAGACCGCTTTCAGTGAGTAGTAGACATTTTTCATATCATGTCTGTCAGCAAAGCCCTGAATTTCATCAGCTTTACTGCTCAGCCAGGAGTCCCGCATGTGCCGAAGTTTCTGCTGCACTACTCTCTGAATGTTCTTGAAGGCATCTTTTTTTATGTTGACTTCGGGTCATTCAAATGTGCCTTGAGGAGAAGATGTTTCTCGGCCAGCAACTGGTTGATGTCTTCTGAATTTTCATCAAACCAGTCTTTATGCTTTCGGGGGGTTGGACCCAGGATTTCCATAGCAGTGTTGTAAATTATGTCCTTTAGGGCTCTCCACTCTGTTTCTGTATCCTCTTTAGCTGCAGCATTGGGCTTGAGGCGGTCTTCCAGTATATTTTCAAACGACAGCTGCATTTTCTTGCCGTTTAGGCAGGTGACATTTAGTTTTTTTATTTGCATTTTCACCCCTTGAGGACACCGTGGTGGTTTGATGTGAATGTTTATTTTCGAGATATTGAGACGATGGTCTGTCCAACATTCGGCACCACACATGGATTTTGTCACCCGAGTTGGATGAAGAATGACTTGCGCGATGAATTGGATTAAAGTGAGGAAGAGTTGCGCAATTCGTCGACCTCACTCTCTCCATCTGAATCCAGTGGCAGGACAAGTCAAGACGACTGGAGACGAATACAGGTGCTGTGGATGACCAGGGCGCTCTACGTGCCTTGCCGTGCTCATTACGTTCCACAACGCTTTGCAGGTAAACGCCGTCTTGCCCGTTGAATCAGGAATGATTTCTTCCGCGTAGTCTGCCGGATCCCGTCTTCACATGCTGGGTAAGCATGCCCTACTTCACCGATTGGTTTGACACCAAATCGGCTACCCGCGCCTCGTTTAGCCAGCCTCTCACAGCTGTTGCCCGGGGGGTGGCTGCTGTCGCATGCAGAGCCACTTCTAGAAAAGATACGACAGGACGACAATGTCAGGGGTACGTTCATTCCAGGGAAGGGTGAATAAAAGCTGCGTGCTTATGCGGACGATACCATTTTCTTTCCGACAACTGAAAAATCTGTACGGATCATTTTGGAAACGTTCTCGTTTTTCGGCCAAGGGAGTGGGGCAAAATTAAACGTCCAAAAATCTACTATAATGGGTTTAGGCAAGTGGAAAAATAAGGCGGATTTCCATTTGGCTTAACATCAAACATTCTTGTAAAATTGTACGGAATAGTCTTCCCATGTCAACCAAATAAGACACACAAAGACACATGGCAAAATCTAGAGAAGAAATAACAGATATGTTGCAGAGGTACAAATACAAAACAACTACCATATTTGGTAGAAGTACCATTGTTAATACATATATAATTCCAAAAATACTATATCTGTGCACAGTCCTAGATCCCCCACGTCAGACTGTCACAAAGATAAACAAAGAGATTAGACGCTTTGTGTTTGGCAGCACCATCTACAGTATCAAACATACTACACTCATGCAAGACAAAAAAGATGGAGGTATCGCCCTCCAAGACATTACCAACCAAATACAAGAACTTAGGACCAATTTGTTTTTTTTTTTTGGTCATCCACAAAATACCAAAACTTTATTTACTGTCAGTTTAGTAAGAGAAAAGACCAAAATCATTTCAAATCTTCAAAACTTTGACACTCGAGAAAAAATACGCTTAAAACAAAACAAAAAAAACACAAAGGTTTGTGACAACACAACTAGACATCAATATGGTATAAAACAATAACTCATAAAATGAGAGAAAACTACCGCTGAAAATTCAAATTTACAAGCAGACAGAAAAAGAAGTAATGCTAAAATAGACCACAGATTTTCATAAACATGTCATAAAAAGAGAAAACAAATGCTAAAACAGTTTCATTAAAGCAGGTGACAAAGGAGGCAATGCGAACAATTTTTAAAAAATTAAGAAATTCCTTTCAAACATATACCAATCAAAAAAAAGATTAAATATAACTGCTACGATCTCGACAGAGCACACTTAAAATGTGGCAACATCTGAAGATAAAATTCATCACTGTACAATATGGTCCCAATGGTTTCAGGGCATGGGAAGACCTGGAAGGCAGAATATACTGAAAGCTAATCCGTTCAAAGCTTGTATCAGTATTTAAAAACTGAACTTCTGAACTCCATGCCCGACAGAAAAATTTGTAATAGTATCGCCCAAAGCAACAATGTCATTGAATAGACACTGTAAAGATTTTAAATGGTGATCGAATATGGAAACTGAGGAACCACATATGAAACCTCATTCAGATGCTCCACTTTATATATTTCAAACCTACATAGGAAGTAAACGTGCTCCCTTTGTCAAAAAATACACCAGAAACTTGACAAAATGTAATCCACATATATGACCAAAACTAAGCGGGAACAACAGCGTGTAGCTGGAAAACAATCCTCCAAGAACACCACAGAAATCCTTCAAGGACCACACTTTTTTTTTCCCCTGGCAAGGTTCCAGTCTGGAATAACAGCCAGAATTTATTTAATTCACTTACATATGTAATACCTTGTTTCACAAATACAAAATGTAAAAACAATCCTAAGGTAGATACTGGTGTAGGAGTGTATAATGTTGTGTAGGAGTGTATAATGTTGTGTAGGGGTTATAATGTTGTGTAGGAGTGTATAATGTTGTGTAGGAGTGTATAATGTTGCACTTTCACATGGGGGTGGGATGACCAGTTTCTACAAAAATTCACAATTATCTCTATCCAATTTACAAATCAGGATCGACCTGAGAGTTTTTGTAGTGGACACAATTCAGCTCTGACACATCTGTGGAAAGAAATGCAGAATACTGCACTTGTAAATAGTACCTACGCTAAATTGGACTAAAATGGTACGACAGAAGCACTGATATGGAGTTTATGGAGAACTAGACAAATGATGAATCAAGAGATGAAAAAAAGAACACTGGCGTTGGATAAGACAGACATTAAGACATCTTGAGAATAGCATAACCAGAATATACATGGTATAACTTCTGCTGCCCAACTCACTACATTGTAAATTTGCAACACATTTATGTGTAAAATTGAAAGACTAAACACAAATTATTTCTGAGCTGTCTCTGGTAGTAGGAAAAATAGTGGCACTAAGTGGATGTGAAATATGTGATAATTGGAACAGTAAATCTAGACAGGCAGAATGCCATAAAGCGAACAAAGTACTAAACGTAAGAAGGCTGCTTCAGACACAATCATGTATGTGCTTTCCTGACGACAAAAAAAAAGATACACAGAAATGCAGTCAATGAAACTTAATCAATAGGCCACTGACCAATTTATGTTTTTAAACTAACAAAACAGACCAAATGGATCATGTCAGGATTGTAAACCAAATCATGTTCACTCAACTACACAAATGAAATCAAATACAAGAAATCAAATGTATCATTTCATAGTTTTAAACATAATCGCAAACAAACACATGTACCACATCACATTATAATTAAATAATGTTAACTGACAACATAATTATTTAAACAACCGACTCTCATTGACATTTTATGACCCCTTAACTAAAGCACAGACACTGAGCGACTTCATGCATAAATGATAACATGGTGAGCACATCTACTTTTCTGACTCTGCTGCTGTGTGTATCAACATGTGTTTTTCTTACACACCAGACTTGTTCACACAAGTGCAGAATTACATCACAAATGTAAGTTGCTTGCTTGATTAAAACATTAACCATCTACTTCAGTGGCTCAATGGCAAAGAGTAATTAAACGTACAAAATGTCCTACATCCATGCAGTCGTCAGTGGCAGGGAATGATCACGCTCTCGCACTTGTCAGATGTAACCTGATTACATGTAATATGTAGGTCACCCTCCCTTCTTAAGTGGAAATTTGATTTCACCGTTGACCCAGGAGGTAAATCTTTCAAAACCATCTTGGCAACGAGATCAGCTGACTCAATATTTGCTGGATCATCAGCTTGGTAGATCTCCATGACAATGGATGTTTGAGACGAGGACAGTGTTAAGGTGTGTTGGCGTCGTGTTGGTGCAAGATTGTACTCTGGCAGAACTACTTCAAGCTCATCTTTAGAAACCTTGATACCGACAGACGTTGGCAAGATCTTGAAGCTGGTGCTTAGCGATTGTTTCTGAGAGCCAGCATTCTCAGACACACCACTACCCACAAGTATGGCAGCCTCTTTGGCAGCTCCAATGGCAATAATTTCATCTTCTGGTATACTGTTAATAAATGTTGATGAAGAATGTTGATCAAGATTTTAAGGACGCGTCAATAGTCCACCTTTACAAACGAAAAGGAAACCGCCAATCCTGTGACAACCACCGAGGCATCTCCTTGCTTTCAATTGCAGGGAAGATACTCGCCAGAATTCTTCTCAATCGCCTCACAGCCCATCTCGATCAAGGTCTTCTTCCTGAGAGTCAATGTGGCTTCAGAAAAGAACGTGGAACTGTTGACATGATTTTCGCTGCAAGGAAGATGCAAGAGAAATGTCAGGAACAGAACTGCGAAATGTTCTCCACTTTCATTGACCTTACCAAGGCTTTTGATACAGTCAGCAGAGAAGGACTGTGGAAGATTATGGCAAAATATGGCTGTCCACGAAAGTTTGTCCAAATAGTGCGGCTATTTCATGACGGCATGCAGGCAAGAGTACAGGAAAATGGTGAACTGTCTGAACCCTTTCCTGTCACCAATGGAGTGAAGCAAGGATGTGTCCTGGCACCAACACTGTTCAGCCTCATGTTTTCAGCCATGTTGATGAATGCCTTCGAGAACGACGACATTGGTATAGACATCAACTACCGTATGGATGGAAAGTTATTCAATCTCAGAAGGCTGAAAGCTAAAACCAAAATTAACAGAGGCACCGTCAGAGAGCTCCTGTTTGCTGATGATTGCGCTCTATACGCCAACTCAGAGGCGGACATGCAACATAATGTTTCAGCTTTCTCACATGCCTGTGCCAACTTTGGGCTCAATATCAACTTGGAGAAGACTGTAGTTATGTACCAGCCAGCTCCAGGGAATAATCACACTGTGACGAATATCAAAGTGAATGATCATAGACTAAGTGTTGTGGACAAATTCACCTATCTTGGCAGCACCGTGTCACAAGCTGCCACAATCGATGACGAAGTGAATGCAAGAATCTCCAAAGCCAGCGCGGCCTTTGGCAGACTGTACAAGAATGTATGGGACAGAAATGGAATAAGCCTGCAAACAAAGCTAAAAGTCTACAAAGAAGTTGTATTATCCACACTGCTATATGCTTGTGAAACCTGGACTGTTTATCAGCGACACGCTAGGAAATTAAACCACTTCCACACAGTCTGCCTAAGGAAGCTACTGAAGATTAAATGGCAAGACAAGATTCCAGACACTGAAGTCCTAGAAAGAGCATCCATGCCCAGTATCCTTTCACTGAATGCTTTTGGAATTCATCATGACACCTGGGAGGCTGCAGCCAGAGACAGAAATTCGTGGCGTGCATCATTGCGCAAAGGTGCAGTCATATGTGAGGCAACCAGGACTGCAAGAGCTGTGAAGAAAAGGCAGGACAGAAAAACCACTGCAGGAAATCCTCCCCCAGAGACGTCAAGCATTCTTTGCCCACATTGTCAAAGAACATTTGGAGCCAAAATAGGCCTTATCAGCCATCTTAGAACCCACGGCTCCACACCTTCAACCCCACTGGATGAAATGAATGGTCATCATCATTCTTGATGGACAAACAACAGTACAGTACTACCCACAAGTATGGCAGCCTCTTTGGCAGCTCCAATGGCAATAACTTCATCTTCTGGTATACTGCTAATAAATGTTGATGAAGAAAGAAAGTCTCCAATAGCCTTTTTGACTATGGGCGGCTTCGCTCCACCACCACAGATAATCACCTTAGCAACGTCCTCCTTGTTGCATCCCGCCTTCTGAAGAACCTGCTCAATGAGACTTGTGCACTTGACCATTAGAGGCAGACACAAGCTTTCAAATCTAGCCCTTGACATGGTGTAATGTAAGTCACATCCGTCAAACAAAGAGCCAACCACACATTGTGCATGTATCAATGTTGTGAGAGCATGTTTGCACCGTTCTGCAGCCAGGCTGAGCTTGGTGATAGATCTTTTATTTTCTCTCATGTCACAGCGGAACTGCTTATGGAACTCCGTAGTGAGGAATTCTTGTAAGACGTCTGTGAATTTATCTCCACCAAACTGGGAGTCTGCCACATTAGCCACTAATCTGTACATTCCATGTTGAACCTCTAACACTGTGGCCTCATGGGAACTCCCACCCAAACGGTACACTAGTGCTTTAAAGTGCTCTGTTTGATCCAACTGGCCAACATCAAATGCAAGCAAAGCAGCAGATGGTTCATTGACAACCCTCAGGATGATGAGTCCAGCTTTCGTGGCTGCTTCACTAACCAAATTTCTCCTCATGATGCTAAAATCTGGAGGAACTGCTATAACAGTATCCTTTATCCCTGCACCGCCATGGCTCTGGGCTGTTTCTAGCATTTTTCTGTATATAAGCTCCATTATATGACTTGGTGTGTATTGGACCGTTTTGCCCTTGTGATCAACCTCAAACACAGGTATGCCACTTTCATTTGCAACAGTGACACTTGAAGTTTCTTTATACCGTTTCACTTGAGAGTTATCCATGCGGCACCCCACAAGGCGTTTAACGTGAGACACTGTATTTGAAGCATTGCGAATGATGCCTTGTTTGGCTGCAGCACCAACTGATATTTCATGATCAGTAAAAGCCACCACAGCAGGGGTTACCCGGTCACCAAGGTCATTTGCCACCACATTTGTTTTGCCATCTCTGTAGACAGCCAGACAAGCAGAACACGTGCCTAAATGCAATCCAAAGGCAGCCATTTTGACGCTTTTTCCGTAACGACTAAGCCCAGAATCCGTTTCGATTGAATCGACAGGCCAAATAGTTGAATTATTTTCAACCGATAATTTTACTTTCGAACTTTGAAGTTTGCATCTAAATTTATATATTTATTATAGAAAGTCGCTTATTAGACATCACATCTGTATTAGTTAGTTAGTTAGTTAGTTAGTTAGTTAGTTAGTTAGTCGACAGATCATCCTCATTGCACATCGAACCATTCAGTCCATAAGTGCTCGGATCCCCTCCTCAGCAAATCCCGCAACGTGTAGCGGCTAACGACGCCAGTTCTGTGTTGGTTTATAAATCTTCTTTGGCTTCCTGCGTAGTGTTCTTGTTTGGCCACCCCTCTTTTAATTTACTGCTCTCGCAGTCTGGCCATTGTTGTAGATTCACAGTCATCACTTGGTTCTCGCAAAAGTCTTACTTCTCGTAGAGCATTCAGAATGTCGGCCTGGTCCATGGCGCGTCCGCCCTCCACAGTAGCCTCACCTGCGAGCTTGTCAGCCCGCTCAGTTTCTTGTACTCCCGCATGCCCTGCATCTGTATTAGACATCACGTAAATAATCACGTGATCAGCCACACATTTTTTGGTGTACTCGTACTACTCACAAAAAATTTAGTTACTGTTATCTCCTCGGTTCCAAAGTATCATTCTTTTTGTTCAGTTAATTTTGAGTTTTATTTTATTTATTTAGAACATGGAGGAATGCTTAGTAGCCATACTGCTAATAGTAATTGCACTCCTTACTGGAGCCCAAACTTTTTTTTTTTTTTTTTTTTTGACTTGAAAACTAAATAAGTTTATTCATTATCAACATTGATGGTTTGTTTTCCCTTGAATGCAGCACAAGGCACATGTGTGACCAATGTGTACAGTCTGTGTGGGGAATCCTCGTCCTCATTGCGCTTCCTGGCCAGACGCACTCTCAGCCTGTGTGGTACATGTCGAATGCCCTGAGACCAAATGTGCTTGTTGAGACGAATGTCAATACGCACATCAGGTGTTGCTATCATCTTCTCTGCAAATTTACGGATCTCTTTGATGGCACGAGGGGCCCTCTTCTTGAAGCCAATGCCATGCACCCTCTTGTGCATGTGAATTGTGCACTCCTTGGTGATAACCTCGTTGGTTACTGCCTTCTTTTTCTCACGTTGTCTACGAGGGGGAGCCATTTTAAAGTACTCTCCACGGTCGCTTCGACCTAAAAATTGGAGCCCAAACGTGGAAAGAGTCATACGTTGTGAAGAGAAACCAGAGTAACAATGTCACGGCGTCCATTGGGGGATAGTCGTTAACATCGTGCACGGATCTTGCAGTGTTGAAGTATTGTATATATTGCATTAACAAGTATATTTTATTAATTTTTAGCAGTAAAAGTATTTGAAACTTTAGAATATCAAACTTTTGTGTTAACTGTGAATGGTCGGTGTCATTATTTTAAACATTTAACAATTAATGTAACTAATTGCTTCTTTAGAAAGAAACGTTGGCAAGTTATGTCCCTTGCGAACAATGAAATGAATACTGTATTGTGTTCCCGTGAAAAAAGAGATATTTGTTTCCCCTTAAATTTCGTTTACCAAGTGCACAGGCCGCCGAGAGCGCGATAGCGAATGGTTAGCCCGTAGATCATGTAATTGAATCCTCACTATTGCTCCCGGGTTGACTCAGCCGAAACTAAGCACCATGAAATGTTCTGGAAAGTAAAGGCGAAGTGTGCGCTATTGACCACATCACCCATTGAGTGCCAATTGTTTTACAAAAATGTGATGTTTTCTTTCACCATATACTCAGTGCCTAAAGAAATGGAAAAGCAGGGTACTTCACTTTTTACCTTTACAACTGCTACTACTACTACTACTACAGTTACCACTATGGCTACTACAGCAACTACTGTCTACTACTGTCAGCAAAAATATTTAGAATTGTGTGTTCGTGCATGTCTATATGTAAATTGTGGTATATGCCCAACATAATTTTGGAAAAATCAAAATCACTTTGAGAAAAGAAAGTCTTGACAACCCATATAACGATTGTCAGATGCCAAGCTCTGTGCTTGTTCTAACACAGTTTACTTGCATGTGTTTGATGGTGTTGTGCCATAGGCCCTGATTATTGTTTATCCCTGTATGGCTATGGCCAGTTTATGTCTGACTTCTTGTGAACAGACCCCATTGTTGTTGATTGTGAAGCCAAGATGTTCACAGTTTGTGATGTTTTCAATATCTCCGTGGGTGGTTGTGATTTTTGTTGGCGTGTAGTTTTGTGTGTGGGTATTTTTTTTTTTTTGATATTCAGAAAAATATTGTTATCTTAATTATGGCTTTTGACAAACAGGATTAAATTTACATAACATATGCAATTAAATTAGGAGCAAATTAATTCCGCATTTGTTATACATTTGCAATAGCTCGTAAACTTATATGTTATTGATGAATTTTTAATAAATTCAGCCATTCTGTATACAAGACAAGAATTAGTAGCTTAACAGCTAAAGTAATTGAACATATTAGCAAATTTATTTGTCTCTGGAGCGGTCTCGGCTGGCAAAGATCAGTTTCATCTTCGTACCAGGGCATGCGGGAGTACAAGAAACTGAGCGGGCTGACAAGCTCGCAGGTGAGGCTACGGTGGTGGGCGGACGCACCATGGACCAGGCAGACATTCTGAATGCTCTACGAGAAGTAAGACTTGGGAGAACCAAGTGATGACTGTGAATCTACAACCATGGCCAGACTGCGAGAACAGCAAATTAAAAGAGGGGTGGCCAAACAAGAATACTACGCAGGAAGCCAAAGAAGATTGATAAACCAATACAGAACTGGTGTCGTTAGCCGCTACACGCTGCGGGATTTGCTGAGGAGGGGATCCGAGCACTTATGGACTCTGAATGGTTCGATGTGCAATGAGGATGATCTGTCGACTAACTAACTAACTAAAAGGCAAGAGGGTGGAGTTCATTGCACCGGATTTTACCCCATATGACTCGGTATCTTTCCCCAGGGTGTACTGTCGAAAGCGTTGCAGAGAGTGCGAACTCCGTAGATCCAGCGCTGACCCACAGGGACTCCTAGAAAACTGCACTCTTGAACAGAAGGGCGTAGGCCGAAATCGAATCCACGACCTTCGGAGCGCCAGGTCGGTGACGGTACCACTTCGCCTAGGAGAACGGAACATCTGGAGTATGTGGTCACAACGGGAAAGTTAGAGTATGTCGTCACAACAGGAAATCAGGAGTATGTCGTCACAACGGGAAATCAGGAGTATGTCACAACAGGAAAGTTGGAGAATGTCGTGACAACAAGAAAGTTGGAGAATGTCGTCACAACAGGAAAGTTGGAGTATGTCGTCACAACGGAAAATCAGGAGTATGTCACAACAGGAAAGTTGGAGAATGTCGTGACAACATGAAAGTTGGAGAATGTCGTCACAACAGGAAATTTGTAGTATGTCGTCACAACGGGAAAGTTAGATTATATCGCCACAATGGGAAATATGGAGTATGTCGTCACAAAGGGAAATCTGGAGTATGTCGTCACAACGGGTAATTTGGAGTATGTAGTCACAGCGGAAAATATGGAGTATTTCCTCACAATGGGAAAGTTGGAGTTGAGCGGAAGTATGGGGGAATCAAGAGAGAAAATTCTGGTCCGTATGACATTAAGCATGGGAAAACGTATGTATAAGAAATAATTGGCAGTACCAGAGGCAGAAGGCTGTGGACATAAGTAATCACCAACGCATTACGGCATCGACTATTAGAAGTAGGTAATTTATAACATAACAGTCATAACAAGTATATATAGTAGCAACATTGATGATGGTAGTGACATTTGTTGCTGCTGTTGTTGCTACCACTATATTTGTTTCTATTCAATTAATTGTGGTAGTTGATGTAATTGTGACAATTGTAGAGGCGCTGATTTTTTTATTTTTTTCATTTTTTCACAATTAAAGGTAGTACAGTAGTAGATGGAGTAGGTGTTTTCGTCTTTATTGTTTTCTCAGCTCTTGTGAAAGAAGAAGGTGTGGGTAGATAGGTAGTGTGGTCTCTTAGGGGACCATCTTTCATCTTTTTTTTGTGTGTGTTTTTTTTTTTTTTGCATTTAATTAATTTATTAATCAATATCTGATCTCTTAATCTTTCATAATTTCTTTAGCTCCTAGAGTTGAGTTGCGTCAAGAACCGACATCATTGAGATTTTCAGAGTGTCTTTAAAGCGTTTCCTCTGGCCGCCTTGGGAGCGTCTACCACAACGCAACTCGCCGTAAAAAATTCGTTTAGGGAGCCTGTGATCTGGCATGCGAGTCAAGAGACCAGCCCAGCGAATCTGATTCTTCATTAATAGAGTGTGGATACTGGGCATGGACGCTCTTTCTAGGACTTCAGTGTCTGGAATCTTGTCTTACTATTTAATCTTCAGTAACTTCCTAAGGCAGACTGTGTGGAAGTGGTTTAATACAACTGCTTTGTAGACTTTCAGCTTTGTTTGCAGGCTTATTCCATTTCTATCCCATACATTCTTGTACAGTCTGCCAAAGGCCACACTGGCCTTGGAGATTCTTGCATTTACTTCATCATCAAGTGTGGCAGCTTGTGACACAGTGCTGCCAAGGTAGGTGAATTTGTCCACAACACTTAGACTATGACCATTCACTTTGATATTCGGCACAGTGTGATTGTTCCCTGGAGCTGGCTGGTACATAACTACAGTCTTCTCCAAGTTGATATTGAGCCCAAAGTTGGCACAGGCATGTGAGAAAGCTGAAACATTATGTTGCATGTTCGCATCTCAGTTGGCATATAGAGCGAAATCATCAGCAAACAAGAGCTCTCTGACGGTTTCGCTGTCAATTTTGGTTTTAGCTTTCAGCCTTCTGAGATTAAATAACTTTCCATCCATGCAGTAGTTGATGTCTATTCCAATGTCGTCGTTCTCGAAGGCATTCGTCAACATAGCTGAAAACATGAGGCTGAACAGTGTTGGTGCCAGGACACATCCTTGTTTCACTCCATTGGTGACAGGAAAGGGCTCAGACAGTTCACCATTTTCCTGTACTCTTGCCTGCATGCCATCATGAAATAACCGCACTATTTGGACAAACGTTCGTGGACAGCCATATTTTGCCATAATCTTCCACAGTCCTTCTATACTGACTGTATCAAAAGCCTTGGTAAGGTCAATGAAAGTGGAGAACATTTCGCAATTCTGTTCCTGACATTTCTCTTGCAGCTGCCTTGCAGCGAAAATCATGTCAACAGTTTCACGTTCTTTTCTGAAGCCACACTGGCTCTCGGGAAGAAGACCTTGATCGAGATGGGCCGTGAGGCGATTGAGAAGAATTCTGGCGAGTATCTTCTCTGCAATTGAAAGCAAAGAGATGCCTCGGTGGTTGTCACAGGATTGGCGGTTTCCTTTTCGTTTGTAAAGGTGGACAATTGACGCGTCCTTGAAATCTTATGGCATGGTATCGTTCACTCATATGTGTGTAAAGACTTGGTGAAGCTGCTCTGTTAGGGCCGGCACCTGCCTTGTATATCTCTGCCGGGATGGAGTCCGGACCAGGTGCCTTGCCGCTGGAGAGTTGCTGGATAGCTTTGTTTACTTCCACTATGGTTGGCAGTTCATCAAGTGTATCATTGATGGGAACTTGAGGAAGGCAGTTGATGATTTCATCATCGAAGAAGGAGGTTGCATTTAAGATGTTGCTGAAACGTTCTGCCCAGCACTGATGGATATCTTTCTTATCGGTGACCAATGTTACCCCATCTGCACTAAGGAGGGGAACTATGCCTGGTGATGTAGGACCATAGACCGCTTTCAGTGAATCGTAGAAGTTTTTCATATCATGTCTGTCAGCAAACCCCTGAATTTCATCAGCTTTGCTGCTCAGCCAGGAGTCCCGCATGTGCCGAAGTTTCTGCTGCACTACTCTCTGAATGTTCTTGAAGGCATATTTTTTTTTATGTTGACTTCGGGTCATTCAAATGTGCCTTGAGGAGAAGATGTTTCTCGGCCAGCAACTGGTTGATGTCTTCTGAATTTTCATCAAACCAGTCTTTATGCTTTCGGGGGGTTGGACCCAGGATTTCCATAACAGAGTTGTAAATTATGTCCTTTAGGGCTCTCCACTCTGTTTCTGTATCCTGTTTAGCTGCAGCATTGGGCTTGAGGAGGTCTTCCAGTATATTTTCAAACGACAGCTGCATTTTCTTGTTGTTTAGACAGGTGACATTTAGTTGTTTTTTTGTTTTGTTTTTTTGCATTTTCACCCCTTGAGGACGCCGTGGTGGTTTGATGTGAATGTTTATTTTCGAGATAATGAGACGATGGTCTGTCCAACATTCGGCACTACACATGGATTTTGTCACCCGAGTTGGATGAAGAATGACTTGCGCGATGAATTGGATTAAAGTGAGGAAGAGTTGCGCAATTCGTCGACCTCACTCTCTCGCCTGAGTCCATCTGAATCCAGTGGCAGGACAAGTCAAGACGACTGGAGACGAATACAGGTGCAGTGGATGACCAGGGCGCTCTACGTGCCTTGCCGTGCTCATTATGTTCCACAACGCTTTGCAGGTAAACGCCGTCTTGCCCGATGAATCAGGAATGATTTCTTCCGCGCAGTCTGCCGGATCCTGTCTTCACATGCTGGGTAAGCATGCCCTACTTCACCGCTTGGTTTGACACCAAATCGGCTACCCGCGCCTCGTTTAGCCAGCCTCTCACAGCTGTTGCCCGGGGGGTGGCCGCTGTCGCATGCAGAGCCACTTCTAGAAAAGATACGACAGGACGACAATGTCAGGGGTACGTTCATTCCAGGGAAGGGTGAATAAAAGCTGCGTGCTTATGCGGACGATACCATTTTCTTTCCGACAACTGAAAAATCTGTACGGATCATTTTGGAAACGTTCTCGTTTTTCGGCCAAGGGAGTGGGGCAAAATTAAACGTCAAAAAATCTACTATAATGGGTTTAGGCAAATGGAAAAATAAGGCGGATTTTCCATTTGGCTTAACATCAAACATTCTTGTAAAATTGTACGGAATAGTCTTCCCATGTCAATCAAATAAGACACACAAAGACACATGGCAAAATCTAGAGAAGAAAATAACAGATATGTTGCAGAGGTACAAATACAAAATAACTACCATATTTGGTAGAAGTACCATTGTTAATACATATATAATTCCAAAAATACTATATCTATGCACAGTCCTAGATCCCCCACGTCAGACTGTCACAAAAGATAAACAAAGAGATTAGACGCTTTGTGTTGGCAGCACCTTCTACAGTATCAAACATACTACACTCATGCAAGACAAAAAAGATGGAGGTATCGCCCTCCAAGACATTACCAACCAAATACAAGAACTTAGGACCAACTTTTTTTTTTTTTTTGTCATCCACAAAATCATTTCAAATATTCAAAACTTTGACACTCGAGAAAAAAATACTCTTAAAACAAAACAAACAAAAAAACACAAAGGTTTGTGACAACACAACTAGACATCAATATGGTATAAAACAATAACTCATAAAATGAGAGAAAACTACCGCTGAAAATTCAAATTTACAAGCAGACAGAAAAAGAAGTAATGCTACAATAGACCAGAGATTTTCATAAACATGTCATAAAAAGAGAAAACAAATGCTAAAACAGTTTCATTAAAGCAGGTGACAAAGGAGGCAATGCGAACAATTTTTTAAAAATTCAGAAATTCCTTTCACACATGTACCAATCAAAAAAAAGATTAAATATAACTGCTACGATCTCGACAGAGCACACTTAAAATGTGGCAACATCTGAAGATAAAATTCATCACTGTACAATATGGACCCAATGGTTTCAGGGCATGGGAAGACCTGGAAGGCAGAATATACTGAAAGCTAATCCGTTCAAAGCTTGTATTAGTATTTATAAACTGAACTTCTGAACTCCATGCCCGACAGAAAAATTTGTAATAGTATCGCCCAAAGCAACAATGTCATTGAATAGACACTGTAAAGATTTTAAATGGTGATCGAATATGGAAACTGAGGAACCACATATGAAACCTCATTCAGATGCTCCACTTTATATATTTCAAACTTACATAGGAAGACAACGTGCTCCCTTTGTCAAAAAATACACCAGAAACTTGACAAAATGTAATACACATATATGACCAAAACTAAGCGGGAACAACAGCGTGTAGCTGGAAAACAATCCTCCAAGAACACCACAGAAATCCTTCAAGGACCAAACTTTTTTTTTTTTCGGCAAGGTTCCAGTCTGGAATAACAGCCAGAATTTATTTCATTCACTTACATATGTAATACCTTGTTTTACAAATACAAAATGTAAAAACAATCCTAAGGTAGATACTTGTGTAGGGGTGTATAATGTTGTGTAGGAGTGTATAATGTTGTGTAGGAGTGTATAATGTTGTGTAGGGGTGTATAATGTTGTGTAGGAGTGTATAATGTTGTGTAGGGGTGTATAATGTTGTGTAGGAGTGTATAATGTTGTGTAGGAGTGTATAATGTTGCACTTTCACATGGGGGTGGGATGACCAGTTTCTACAAAAATTCACAATTATCTCTATCCAATTTACAAATCAGGATCGACCTGAGAGTTTTTGTAGTGGACAAAATTCAGCTCTGGCACATCTGTGGAAAGATATGCAGAATACTGCACTTGTAAATAGTACCTACGCTAAATTGGACTAAAATGGTATGACAGAAGCACTGATATGGAGTTTATGGAGAACTAGACAAATAATGAATCAAGAGATGAAAAACAAGAACAGTGGCGTTGGATAAGACAGACATTAAGACAACTTGAGAATAGCATAACCAGAATCTACATGGTATAACTTCTGCTGCCCAACTCACTACATTGTAAATTTGCAACACATTTATGTGTAAAATTGAAAGACTAAACACAAATTATTTCTGAGCTGTCTCTGGTAGTAGGAAAAATAGTGGCACTAAGTGTATGTGAAATATGTGACTATGGGAACAGAAAATCCGGCAGGCAGAATGCCATAAAGTGAACAAAGTATTAAACGTAAGAAGGCTGCTTCAGACACAATCATGTATGTGCTTTCCTGACCAAAAAAAAAAAAAAAGATACACAGAAATGCAGAGTCAATGAAACTCAATCAATAGGCCACTGACTAATTTATGTTTTTAAACTAACAAAACAGACCAAATGGATCATGTCAGGATTGTAAACCAAATCAAGTTCACTCAACTACACAAATGAAATCAAATACAAGAAATCAAATGTATCATTTCATAGTTTTAAACATAATCACAAACAAACACATGTACCACATCACATTATAATTAAATAATGTTAACTGACAACATAATTATTTAAACAACATTGACATTTTATAACCCCTTAACTAAAGCACAGACACTGAGCGACTTCATGCATAAATGATAACATGGTGAGCACATCTACTTGTCTGACTCTGCTGCTGTATGTAACATTGCTGAACCAACAGTATGATAGGTGGGCTATCAACATGTGTTTTTCTTACACACCAGACTTGTTCACACAAGTGCAGAATGACATTACAAATGTAAGTTGCTTGCTTGATTAAGACATTAACCATCTACTTCACTGGCTCAATGGCAAAGAGTAATTAAATGTACAAAATGTCCTACATCCATGCAGTCGTCAGTGGCAGGGAATGATCACGCTCATACACTTGTCAGATGTAACCTCATTACATGTAATATGTAGGTCACCGTTGACCCAGGAGGTAAATCTTTCAACACCATCTTGGCAACGAGATCAGCTGACTCAATGTTTGCTGGATCATCAGCTTGGTAGATCTCCATGACAATGGATGTTTGAGACGAGGACAGTGTTAAGGTGTGTTGGCGTCGTGTTGGTGCAAGATTGTACTGTGACAGAACTACTTCAAGCTCATCTTTAGAAAACTTGACACAGACAGACTTTGGCAAGATCTTGAAGCTGGTGCTTAGCGATTGTTTCTGAGAGCCAGCATTCTCAGACACACCACTACCCACAAGTATGGCAGCCTCTTTGGTAGCTCCAATGGCAATAATTTCATCTTCTGGTATACTGCTAATAAATGTTGATGAAGAAAGAAAGTCTCCAATAGCCTTTTTGACTATGGGCGGCTTCGCTCCACCACCACAGATAACCACCTTAGCAACGCCTTCTGAAGAACCTGCTCAATGAGACTTGTGCACTTGACCATTAGAGGCAGACACAAGCTTTCAAATCTAGCCCTTGACATGGTGTAATGTAAGTCACATCCGTCAAACAAGGAGTCAACAGCACATTGTGCATGTATCAATGTTGTGAGTGCATGTTTGCACCGTTCTGCAGCCAGGCTGAGCTTGGTGATAGATCTTTTATTTTCGCTCATGTCACAGCGGAACTGCTTATTGAACTCCGTAGTGAGGAATTCTTGTAAGACGTCTGTGAATTTATCTCCACCAAACTGGGAGTCTGCCACATTAGCCACTATTCTGTACATTCCATGTTGAACCTCTAACACTGTGGCCTCATGGGAACTCCCACCCAAGCGGTACACCAGTGCTTTAAAGTGCTCTGTTTGATCCAACTGGCCAACATCAAATGCAAGCAAAGCAGCAGATGGTTCATTGACAACCCTCAGGATGATGAGTCCAGCTTTCGTGGCTGCTTCACTAACCAAATTTCTCCTCATGATGCTAAAATCTGGAGGAACTGCTATAACAGTATCCTTTATCCCTGCACCGCCATGGCTCTGGGCTGTTTCTAGCATTTTTCTGTATATAAGCTCCATTATATGACTTGGTGTGTATTGGACCGTTTTGCCCTTGTGATCAACCTCAAACACAGGTATGCCACTTTCATTTGCAACAGTGACACTTGAAGTTTCTTTATACCGTTTCACTTGAGAGTTATCCATGCGGCACCCCACAAGGCGTTTAACGTGAGACACTGTATTTGAAGCATTGCGAATGATGCCTTGTTTGGCTGCAGCACCAACTGATATTTCATGATCAGTAAAAGCCACCACAGCAGGGGTTACCCGGTCACCAAGGTCATTTGCCACCACATTTGTTTTGCCATCTCTGTAGACAGCCAGACAAGCAGAACACGTGCCTAAATGCAATCCAAAGGCAGCCATTTTGACGCTTTTTCCGTAACGACTAAGCCCAGAATCCGTTTCGATTGAATCGACAGGCCAAATAGTTGAATTATTTTCAACCGATAATTTTACTTTCGAACTTTGAAGTTTGCATCTAAATTTATATATTTATTATAGAAAGTCGCTTATTAGACATCACATCTGTATTAGTTAGTTAGTTAGTTAGTTAGTTAGTTAGTTAGTTAGTCGACAGATCATCCTCATTGCACATCGAACCATTCAGTCCATAAGTGCTCGGATCCCCTCCTCAGCAAATCCCGCAACGTGTAGCGGCTAACGACGCCAGTTCTGTGTTGGTTTATAAATCTTCTTTGGCTTCCTGCGTAGTGTTCTTGTTTGGCCACCCCTCTTTTAATTTACTGCTCTCGCAGTCTGGCCATTGTTGTAGATTCACAGTCATCACTTGGTTCTCGCAAAAGTCTTACTTCTCGTAGAGCATTCAGAATGTCGGCCTGGTCCATGGCGCGTCCGCCCTCCACAGTAGCCTCACCTGCGAGCTTGTCAGCCCGCTCAGTTTCTTGTACTCCCGCATGCCCTGCATCTGTATTAGACATCACGTAAATAATCACGTGATCAGCCACACATTTTTTGGTGTACTCGTACTACTCACAAAAAATTTAGTTACTGTTATCTCCTCGGTTCCAAAGTATCATTCTTTTTGTTCAGTTAATTTTGAGTTTTATTTTATTTATTTAGAACATGGAGGAATGCTTAGTAGCCATACTGCTAATAGTAATTGCACTCCTTACTGGAGCCCAAACTTTTTTTTTTTTTTTTTTTTTGACTTGAAAACTAAATAAGTTTATTCATTATCAACATTGATGGTTTGTTTTCCCTTGAATGCAGCACAAGGCACATGTGTGACCAATGTGTACAGTCTGTGTGGGGAATCCTCGTCCTCATTGCGCTTCCTGGCCAGACGCACTCTCAGCCTGTGTGGTACATGTCGAATGCCCTGAGACCAAATGTGCTTGTTGAGACGAATGTCAATACGCACATCAGGTGTTGCTATCATCTTCTCTGCAAATTTACGGATCTCTTTGATGGCACGAGGGGCCCTCTTCTTGAAGCCAATGCCATGCACCCTCTTGTGCATGTGAATTGTGCACTCCTTGGTGATAACCTCGTTGGTTACTGCCTTCTTTTTCTCACGTTGTCTACGAGGGGGAGCCATTTTAAAGTACTCTCCACGGTCGCTTCGACCTAAAAATTGGAGCCCAAACGTGGAAAGAGTCATACGTTGTGAAGAGAAACCAGAGTAACAATGTCACGGCGTCCATTGGGGGATAGTCGTTAACATCGTGCACGGATCTTGCAGTGTTGAAGTATTGTATATATTGCATTAACAAGTATATTTTATTAATTTTTAGCAGTAAAAGTATTTGAAACTTTAGAATATCAAACTTTTGTGTTAACTGTGAATGGTCGGTGTCATTATTTTAAACATTTAACAATTAATGTAACTAATTGCTTCTTTAGAAAGAAACGTTGGCAAGTTATGTCCCTTGCGAACAATGAAATGAATACTGTATTGTGTTCCCGTGAAAAAAGAGATATTTGTTTCCCCTTAAATTTCGTTTACCAAGTGCACAGGCCGCCGAGAGCGCGATAGCGAATGGTTAGCCCGTAGATCATGTAATTGAATCCTCACTATTGCTCCCGGGTTGACTCAGCCGAAACTAAGCACCATGAAATGTTCTGGAAAGTAAAGGCGAAGTGTGCGCTATTGACCACATCACCCATTGAGTGCCAATTGTTTTACAAAAATGTGATGTTTTCTTTCACCATATACTCAGTGCCTAAAGAAATGGAAAAGCAGGGTACTTCACTTTTTACCTTTACAACTGCTACTACTACTACTACTACAGTTACCACTATGGCTACTACAGCAACTACTGTCTACTACTGTCAGCAAAAATATTTAGAATTGTGTGTTCGTGCATGTCTATATGTAAATTGTGGTATATGCCCAACATAATTTTGGAAAAATCAAAATCACTTTGAGAAAAGAAAGTCTTGACAACCCATATAACGATTGTCAGATGCCAAGCTCTGTGCTTGTTCTAACACAGTTTACTTGCATGTGTTTGATGGTGTTGTGCCATAGGCCCTGATTATTGTTTATCCCTGTATGGCTATGGCCAGTTTATGTCTGACTTCTTGTGAACAGACCCCATTGTTGTTGATTGTGAAGCCAAGATGTTCACAGTTTGTGATGTTTTCAATATCTCCGTGGGTGGTTGTGATTTTTGTTGGCGTGTAGTTTTGTGTGTGGGTATTTTTTTTTTTTTGATATTCAGAAAAATATTGTTATCTTAATTATGGCTTTTGACAAACAGGATTAAATTTACATAACATATGCAATTAAATTAGGAGCAAATTAATTCCGCATTTGTTATACATTTGCAATAGCTCGTAAACTTATATGTTATTGATGAATTTTTAATAAATTCAGCCATTCTGTATACAAGACAAGAATTAGTAGCTTAACAGCTAAAGTAATTGAACATATTAGCAAATTTATTTGTCTCTGGAGCGGTCTCGGCTGGCAAAGATCAGTTTCATCTTCGTACCAGGGCATGCGGGAGTACAAGAAACTGAGCGGGCTGACAAGCTCGCAGGTGAGGCTACGGTGGTGGGCGGACGCACCATGGACCAGGCAGACATTCTGAATGCTCTACGAGAAGTAAGACTTGGGAGAACCAAGTGATGACTGTGAATCTACAACCATGGCCAGACTGCGAGAACAGCAAATTAAAAGAGGGGTGGCCAAACAAGAATACTACGCAGGAAGCCAAAGAAGATTGATAAACCAATACAGAACTGGTGTCGTTAGCCGCTACACGCTGCGGGATTTGCTGAGGAGGGGATCCGAGCACTTATGGACTCTGAATGGTTCGATGTGCAATGAGGATGATCTGTCGACTAACTAACTAACTAAAAGGCAAGAGGGTGGAGTTCATTGCACCGGATTTTACCCCATATGACTCGGTATCTTTCCCCAGGGTGTACTGTCGAAAGCGTTGCAGAGAGTGCGAACTCCGTAGATCCAGCGCTGACCCACAGGGACTCCTAGAAAACTGCACTCTTGAACAGAAGGGCGTAGGCCGAAATCGAATCCACGACCTTCGGAGCGCCAGGTCGGTGACGGTACCACTTCGCCTAGGAGAACGGAACATCTGGAGTATGTGGTCACAACGGGAAAGTTAGAGTATGTCGTCACAACAGGAAATCAGGAGTATGTCGTCACAACGGGAAATCAGGAGTATGTCACAACAGGAAAGTTGGAGAATGTCGTGACAACAAGAAAGTTGGAGAATGTCGTCACAACAGGAAAGTTGGAGTATGTCGTCACAACGGAAAATCAGGAGTATGTCACAACAGGAAAGTTGGAGAATGTCGTGACAACATGAAAGTTGGAGAATGTCGTCACAACAGGAAATTTGTAGTATGTCGTCACAACGGGAAAGTTAGATTATATCGCCACAATGGGAAATATGGAGTATGTCGTCACAAAGGGAAATCTGGAGTATGTCGTCACAACGGGTAATTTGGAGTATGTAGTCACAGCGGAAAATATGGAGTATTTCCTCACAATGGGAAAGTTGGAGTTGAGCGGAAGTATGGGGGAATCAAGAGAGAAAATTCTGGTCCGTATGACATTAAGCATGGGAAAACGTATGTATAAGAAATAATTGGCAGTACCAGAGGCAGAAGGCTGTGGACATAAGTAATCACCAACGCATTACGGCATCGACTATTAGAAGTAGGTAATTTATAACATAACAGTCATAACAAGTATATATAGTAGCAACATTGATGATGGTAGTGACATTTGTTGCTGCTGTTGTTGCTACCACTATATTTGTTTCTATTCAATTAATTGTGGTAGTTGATGTAATTGTGACAATTGTAGAGGCGCTGATTTTTTTATTTTTTTCATTTTTTCACAATTAAAGGTAGTACAGTAGTAGATGGAGTAGGTGTTTTCGTCTTTATTGTTTTCTCAGCTCTTGTGAAAGAAGAAGGTGTGGGTAGATAGGTAGTGTGGTCTCTTAGGGGACCATCTTTCATCTTTTTTTTGTGTGTGTTTTTTTTTTTTTTGCATTTAATTAATTTATTAATCAATATCTGATCTCTTAATCTTTCATAATTTCTTTAGCTCCTAGAGTTGAGTTGCGTCAAGAACCGACATCATTGAGATTTTCAGAGTGTCTTTAAAGCGTTTCCTCTGGCCGCCTTGGGAGCGTCTACCACAACGCAACTCGCCGTAAAAAATTCGTTTAGGGAGCCTGTGATCTGGCATGCGAGTCAAGAGACCAGCCCAGCGAATCTGATTCTTCATTAATAGAGTGTGGATACTGGGCATGGACGCTCTTTCTAGGACTTCAGTGTCTGGAATCTTGTCTTACTATTTAATCTTCAGTAACTTCCTAAGGCAGACTGTGTGGAAGTGGTTTAATACAACTGCTTTGTAGACTTTCAGCTTTGTTTGCAGGCTTATTCCATTTCTATCCCATACATTCTTGTACAGTCTGCCAAAGGCCACACTGGCCTTGGAGATTCTTGCATTTACTTCATCATCAAGTGTGGCAGCTTGTGACACAGTGCTGCCAAGGTAGGTGAATTTGTCCACAACACTTAGACTATGACCATTCACTTTGATATTCGGCACAGTGTGATTGTTCCCTGGAGCTGGCTGGTACATAACTACAGTCTTCTCCAAGTTGATATTGAGCCCAAAGTTGGCACAGGCATGTGAGAAAGCTGAAACATTATGTTGCATGTTCGCATCTCAGTTGGCATATAGAGCGAAATCATCAGCAAACAAGAGCTCTCTGACGGTTTCGCTGTCAATTTTGGTTTTAGCTTTCAGCCTTCTGAGATTAAATAACTTTCCATCCATGCAGTAGTTGATGTCTATTCCAATGTCGTCGTTCTCGAAGGCATTCGTCAACATAGCTGAAAACATGAGGCTGAACAGTGTTGGTGCCAGGACACATCCTTGTTTCACTCCATTGGTGACAGGAAAGGGCTCAGACAGTTCACCATTTTCCTGTACTCTTGCCTGCATGCCATCATGAAATAACCGCACTATTTGGACAAACGTTCGTGGACAGCCATATTTTGCCATAATCTTCCACAGTCCTTCTATACTGACTGTATCAAAAGCCTTGGTAAGGTCAATGAAAGTGGAGAACATTTCGCAATTCTGTTCCTGACATTTCTCTTGCAGCTGCCTTGCAGCGAAAATCATGTCAACAGTTTCACGTTCTTTTCTGAAGCCACACTGGCTCTCGGGAAGAAGACCTTGATCGAGATGGGCCGTGAGGCGATTGAGAAGAATTCTGGCGAGTATCTTCTCTGCAATTGAAAGCAAAGAGATGCCTCGGTGGTTGTCACAGGATTGGCGGTTTCCTTTTCGTTTGTAAAGGTGGACAATTGACGCGTCCTTGAAATCTTATGGCATGGTATCGTTCACTCATATGTGTGTAAAGACTTGGTGAAGCTGCTCTGTTAGGGCCGGCACCTGCCTTGTATATCTCTGCCGGGATGGAGTCCGGACCAGGTGCCTTGCCGCTGGAGAGTTGCTGGATAGCTTTGTTTACTTCCACTATGGTTGGCAGTTCATCAAGTGTATCATTGATGGGAACTTGAGGAAGGCAGTTGATGATTTCATCATCGAAGAAGGAGGTTGCATTTAAGATGTTGCTGAAACGTTCTGCCCAGCACTGATGGATATCTTTCTTATCGGTGACCAATGTTACCCCATCTGCACTAAGGAGGGGAACTATGCCTGGTGATGTAGGACCATAGACCGCTTTCAGTGAATCGTAGAAGTTTTTCATATCATGTCTGTCAGCAAACCCCTGAATTTCATCAGCTTTGCTGCTCAGCCAGGAGTCCCGCATGTGCCGAAGTTTCTGCTGCACTACTCTCTGAATGTTCTTGAAGGCATATTTTTTTTTATGTTGACTTCGGGTCATTCAAATGTGCCTTGAGGAGAAGATGTTTCTCGGCCAGCAACTGGTTGATGTCTTCTGAATTTTCATCAAACCAGTCTTTATGCTTTCGGGGGGTTGGACCCAGGATTTCCATAACAGAGTTGTAAATTATGTCCTTTAGGGCTCTCCACTCTGTTTCTGTATCCTGTTTAGCTGCAGCATTGGGCTTGAGGAGGTCTTCCAGTATATTTTCAAACGACAGCTGCATTTTCTTGTTGTTTAGACAGGTGACATTTAGTTGTTTTTTTGTTTTGTTTTTTTGCATTTTCACCCCTTGAGGACGCCGTGGTGGTTTGATGTGAATGTTTATTTTCGAGATAATGAGACGATGGTCTGTCCAACATTCGGCACTACACATGGATTTTGTCACCCGAGTTGGATGAAGAATGACTTGCGCGATGAATTGGATTAAAGTGAGGAAGAGTTGCGCAATTCGTCGACCTCACTCTCTCGCCTGAGTCCATCTGAATCCAGTGGCAGGACAAGTCAAGACGACTGGAGACGAATACAGGTGCAGTGGATGACCAGGGCGCTCTACGTGCCTTGCCGTGCTCATTATGTTCCACAACGCTTTGCAGGTAAACGCCGTCTTGCCCGATGAATCAGGAATGATTTCTTCCGCGCAGTCTGCCGGATCCTGTCTTCACATGCTGGGTAAGCATGCCCTACTTCACCGCTTGGTTTGACACCAAATCGGCTACCCGCGCCTCGTTTAGCCAGCCTCTCACAGCTGTTGCCCGGGGGGTGGCCGCTGTCGCATGCAGAGCCACTTCTAGAAAAGATACGACAGGACGACAATGTCAGGGGTACGTTCATTCCAGGGAAGGGTGAATAAAAGCTGCGTGCTTATGCGGACGATACCATTTTCTTTCCGACAACTGAAAAATCTGTACGGATCATTTTGGAAACGTTCTCGTTTTTCGGCCAAGGGAGTGGGGCAAAATTAAACGTCAAAAAATCTACTATAATGGGTTTAGGCAAATGGAAAAATAAGGCGGATTTTCCATTTGGCTTAACATCAAACATTCTTGTAAAATTGTACGGAATAGTCTTCCCATGTCAATCAAATAAGACACACAAAGACACATGGCAAAATCTAGAGAAGAAAATAACAGATATGTTGCAGAGGTACAAATACAAAATAACTACCATATTTGGTAGAAGTACCATTGTTAATACATATATAATTCCAAAAATACTATATCTATGCACAGTCCTAGATCCCCCACGTCAGACTGTCACAAAAGATAAACAAAGAGATTAGACGCTTTGTGTTGGCAGCACCTTCTACAGTATCAAACATACTACACTCATGCAAGACAAAAAAGATGGAGGTATCGCCCTCCAAGACATTACCAACCAAATACAAGAACTTAGGACCAACTTTTTTTTTTTTTTTGTCATCCACAAAATCATTTCAAATATTCAAAACTTTGACACTCGAGAAAAAAATACTCTTAAAACAAAACAAACAAAAAAACACAAAGGTTTGTGACAACACAACTAGACATCAATATGGTATAAAACAATAACTCATAAAATGAGAGAAAACTACCGCTGAAAATTCAAATTTACAAGCAGACAGAAAAAGAAGTAATGCTACAATAGACCAGAGATTTTCATAAACATGTCATAAAAAGAGAAAACAAATGCTAAAACAGTTTCATTAAAGCAGGTGACAAAGGAGGCAATGCGAACAATTTTTTAAAAATTCAGAAATTCCTTTCACACATGTACCAATCAAAAAAAAGATTAAATATAACTGCTACGATCTCGACAGAGCACACTTAAAATGTGGCAACATCTGAAGATAAAATTCATCACTGTACAATATGGACCCAATGGTTTCAGGGCATGGGAAGACCTGGAAGGCAGAATATACTGAAAGCTAATCCGTTCAAAGCTTGTATTAGTATTTATAAACTGAACTTCTGAACTCCATGCCCGACAGAAAAATTTGTAATAGTATCGCCCAAAGCAACAATGTCATTGAATAGACACTGTAAAGATTTTAAATGGTGATCGAATATGGAAACTGAGGAACCACATATGAAACCTCATTCAGATGCTCCACTTTATATATTTCAAACTTACATAGGAAGACAACGTGCTCCCTTTGTCAAAAAATACACCAGAAACTTGACAAAATGTAATACACATATATGACCAAAACTAAGCGGGAACAACAGCGTGTAGCTGGAAAACAATCCTCCAAGAACACCACAGAAATCCTTCAAGGACCAAACTTTTTTTTTTTTCGGCAAGGTTCCAGTCTGGAATAACAGCCAGAATTTATTTCATTCACTTACATATGTAATACCTTGTTTTACAAATACAAAATGTAAAAACAATCCTAAGGTAGATACTTGTGTAGGGGTGTATAATGTTGTGTAGGAGTGTATAATGTTGTGTAGGAGTGTATAATGTTGTGTAGGGGTGTATAATGTTGTGTAGGAGTGTATAATGTTGTGTAGGGGTGTATAATGTTGTGTAGGAGTGTATAATGTTGTGTAGGAGTGTATAATGTTGCACTTTCACATGGGGGTGGGATGACCAGTTTCTACAAAAATTCACAATTATCTCTATCCAATTTACAAATCAGGATCGACCTGAGAGTTTTTGTAGTGGACAAAATTCAGCTCTGGCACATCTGTGGAAAGATATGCAGAATACTGCACTTGTAAATAGTACCTACGCTAAATTGGACTAAAATGGTATGACAGAAGCACTGATATGGAGTTTATGGAGAACTAGACAAATAATGAATCAAGAGATGAAAAACAAGAACAGTGGCGTTGGATAAGACAGACATTAAGACAACTTGAGAATAGCATAACCAGAATCTACATGGTATAACTTCTGCTGCCCAACTCACTACATTGTAAATTTGCAACACATTTATGTGTAAAATTGAAAGACTAAACACAAATTATTTCTGAGCTGTCTCTGGTAGTAGGAAAAATAGTGGCACTAAGTGTATGTGAAATATGTGACTATGGGAACAGAAAATCCGGCAGGCAGAATGCCATAAAGTGAACAAAGTATTAAACGTAAGAAGGCTGCTTCAGACACAATCATGTATGTGCTTTCCTGACCAAAAAAAAAAAAAAAGATACACAGAAATGCAGAGTCAATGAAACTCAATCAATAGGCCACTGACTAATTTATGTTTTTAAACTAACAAAACAGACCAAATGGATCATGTCAGGATTGTAAACCAAATCAAGTTCACTCAACTACACAAATGAAATCAAATACAAGAAATCAAATGTATCATTTCATAGTTTTAAACATAATCACAAACAAACACATGTACCACATCACATTATAATTAAATAATGTTAACTGACAACATAATTATTTAAACAACATTGACATTTTATAACCCCTTAACTAAAGCACAGACACTGAGCGACTTCATGCATAAATGATAACATGGTGAGCACATCTACTTGTCTGACTCTGCTGCTGTATGTAACATTGCTGAACCAACAGTATGATAGGTGGGCTATCAACATGTGTTTTTCTTACACACCAGACTTGTTCACACAAGTGCAGAATGACATTACAAATGTAAGTTGCTTGCTTGATTAAGACATTAACCATCTACTTCACTGGCTCAATGGCAAAGAGTAATTAAATGTACAAAATGTCCTACATCCATGCAGTCGTCAGTGGCAGGGAATGATCACGCTCATACACTTGTCAGATGTAACCTCATTACATGTAATATGTAGGTCACCGTTGACCCAGGAGGTAAATCTTTCAACACCATCTTGGCAACGAGATCAGCTGACTCAATGTTTGCTGGATCATCAGCTTGGTAGATCTCCATGACAATGGATGTTTGAGACGAGGACAGTGTTAAGGTGTGTTGGCGTCGTGTTGGTGCAAGATTGTACTGTGACAGAACTACTTCAAGCTCATCTTTAGAAAACTTGACACAGACAGACTTTGGCAAGATCTTGAAGCTGGTGCTTAGCGATTGTTTCTGAGAGCCAGCATTCTCAGACACACCACTACCCACAAGTATGGCAGCCTCTTTGGTAGCTCCAATGGCAATAATTTCATCTTCTGGTATACTGCTAATAAATGTTGATGAAGAAAGAAAGTCTCCAATAGCCTTTTTGACTATGGGCGGCTTCGCTCCACCACCACAGATAACCACCTTAGCAACGCCTTCTGAAGAACCTGCTCAATGAGACTTGTGCACTTGACCATTAGAGGCAGACACAAGCTTTCAAATCTAGCCCTTGACATGGTGTAATGTAAGTCACATCCGTCAAACAAGGAGTCAACAGCACATTGTGCATGTATCAATGTTGTGAGTGCATGTTTGCACCGTTCTGCAGCCAGGCTGAGCTTGGTGATAGATCTTTTATTTTCGCTCATGTCACAGCGGAACTGCTTATTGAACTCCGTAGTGAGGAATTCTTGTAAGACGTCTGTGAATTTATCTCCACCAAACTGGGAGTCTGCCACATTAGCCACTATTCTGTACATTCCATGTTGAACCTCTAACACTGTGGCCTCATGGGAACTCCCACCCAAGCGGTACACCAGTGCTTTAAAGTGCTCTATTTGATCCAACTGGCCAACATCAAATGCAAGCAAAGCAGCAGATGGTTCATTGACAACCCTCAGGATGATGAATCCAGCTTTCGTGGCTGCTTCACTAACCAAATTTCTCCTCATGATGCTAAAATCTGGAGGAACTGCTATAACAGTATCCTTTATCCCTGCACCGCCATGGCTCTGGGCTGTTTCTAGCATTTTTCTGTATATAAGCTCCATTATATGACTTGGTGTGTATTGGACCGTTTTGCCCTTGTGATCAACCTCAAACACAGGTATGCCACTTTCATTTGCAACAGTGACACTTGAAGTTTCTTTATACCGTTTCACTTGAGAGTTATCCATGCGGCACCCCACAAGGCGTTTAACGTGAGACACTGTATCTGAAGCATTGCGAATGATGCCTTGTTTGGCTGCAGCACCAACTGATATTTCATGATCAGTAAAAGCCACCACAGCAGGGGTTACCCGGTCACCAGGGTCATTTGCCACCACATTTGTTTTGCCATCTCTGTAGACAGCCAGACAAGCAGAACACGTGCCTAAATGCAATCCAAAGGCAGCCATTTTGACGCTTTTTCCGTAACGACTAAGTCCAGAATCCGTTTCGATTGAATCGACAGGCCAAATAGTTGAATTATTTTCAACCTATAATTTTACATTCGAATTTTGAAGTTTGCATCTAAATTTATATATTTATTATAGAAAGTCGCTTATTAGACATCACATCTGTATTAGACATCACGTGGATAATCACGTGACCAGCCACACATTTTTTTGTTTACTCGTACTACTCACAAAAAATTTAGTTACTGTTATCTCCTCAGTTCCTAAGTATCATTCTTTTTGTTCAGTTAATTTTGAGTTTTATTTTATTTATTTATTTATTTATTTAAAGTCATTATTGATACCTATCTTTAAGAAAGGAGACAAGTTCCAATGTGGAAATTATAGAGGAATATCACTACTGTCCACAAGCTATAAGATACTATCCGCAGTATTACTAAATAGACTAAAACCATATTCAGAAGACATATTAGGTGACTACCAGGCGGGTTTTAGACAAAACAGATCAACAATAGATCAGATATTTATCTTACGACAAATAGCCGAGAAACATTGGGAATATAAAAGAGATCTCCATAACATTTTTGTGGATTTTAAAAAGGCTTATGATAGTGTCCATAGGAATAGTCTATGGAATGCTATGCAGGAATTTGGAATACCAAGGAAGTTAATCAACATGACCAGACTATGCATGGAAGATACTTATAATATAGTAACATATAAAGGCAGGAAATCAGACCCCTTCCAAATAACATCTGGCTTGAAACAGGGTGATGCACTATCGCCGCTACTCTTCAATCTGGCTCTAGAGAAAGTTGTAAGGAAGGTAAAGGAGGAATGTGATATTGGAGGAACATCCAAGCTGCTTGGTTATGCAGATGATATAGATATTATAGGGCAGAGTGAACAAAAGACATTGGAAATATTGACTCACTTAAAGGGAAAAGCCCAACAGATGGGGCTGGTTATCAACCAAGATAAGACAGAATATATGGTAATTTCAAGAGACGGAATGGCTAGAAACTCTGGCCACATACAAATAGATAATATGACCATTAAAAGAACGGAAACATACAAATACCTGGGTACAATCTTCAACTGCTCCAACATCATAAGGGAAGAAATACAAACTAGAATCAACTCTGGAAATAAGATATACTATGCACTACAACATCTACTAAAATCAAAGGCGCTATCTCGTAACACCAAAATCACAATATACAAAACACTGATCAGACCAGTTGTGCTGTATGGCTCTGAAACCTGGAGTACAACGAAAGGAGACGAAGCCTTGTTACAAACTTTTGAGAACAAAATTTTAAGACGCATCTTTGGACCCATTAGGGATACACAAAGTGGAGAGTGGAAAAGAAGAAGTAACAAAGACATTTATGATCTGTTTAAGTCCCCGCTAATCACTGGTATCATGAAGGCTAATAGACTACAATGGCTGGGGCATATAGAAAGAATGGAAGATAATAGGGAAACAAAACTCGCTTACACTCAGGAAATAAATGACCGTAGACCCCGAGGTAGACCAAGAAGGCGGTGGAGAGATAATACATGTACAGACCTACAAGCACTTGGAATCAACGACTGGCAAGAGAAGGTCCACCAGAGAGACGAATGGAGACGGATTGTATTTGCAGCAAAGAACCTCAATGGCTCGGAACGCTGAAGAAGAAGAAGAAGATTTATTTATTTATTTTTTCAACTTTTTTTTTCATACAAAGCAATGTGTATTTACAAGTTGTAGTGTGTGTTTCTTTTGTTTGTGTATATTACAGAGCGTTGCCGTTTGTTAGTGTTAAGTGTGACATTGTGAATAAAAACATATACATATATACAGTTATTATTACATTGGCACCTTGGCACCTTTCCGTCTTGACAGACGATAGTTTGGTACATTGTGCTTCAAAAAGGCTTAAATAACTGTCATATGGCAATAACTACGATCCATGGCGGTGGCGAGTGTGGCTGGTAAGGCCAATTCTTGCTGCAAATGTTTGCCCACAGTAGGTGCATGTGAAAACATGGTCATTTCCACCATTTTGCACCATCTTACGTCTCTCACGATCTGTGTGCGCTTTATCTGCAATAATTTTCTCCTTTGTCTTTATTCCATTTCTGATAGTTGCCCTCCATGCAACACGTTCAGCGGCGACGTGCTCCCATTGTGCATTATCAATGCCTGTATCAATCATGTCCCTCTTACACACATCTTTGTATCGTAGTAGAGGTCGACCCTGAGATCTCCTACCCGTCTGTAATTCACCAAAAAAGATTTCCTTTGGTATTCTACCATCATCTATCCTCCTAACGTGTCCTATCCATCTAAGTCTACGAAGACTGAGCATGGAATACACCGTCACACAACCTGATCTTTCCAATACTTCAGTATTTGTGATTTTGTCTTGCCACTTAATACCAAGTATTCTTCGCAGACACCGCATATGAAAGTTGTTTAAACGTTTCTCTTGGCGTGAGTAAGTTGTCCAGGTTTCACTGCCATAAAGAAGAGTACTAAGGACACAGGCTTGGTAGACGAGGACTTTTGTTTTGGCAGTAAGCTTCCTGTTTTCCCAGACTCTTTTTGCTAACATGTTCATTGTTGTTGCTGCCTTGCCAATCCTGATGTTGATTTACTGATCGAGGGATAATTTGCTATTTACCTCTGATCCAAGATATGTAAAATGGTCTACTACCTCCAGTTCGGCGTCGTCAATAAAGATTGATGGTACACCATGTGCACCTTGTGACATAATCTGTGTTTTCTTTTTGTTAATTGTTAAACCAAATTCAGAACAAGCATTGGAGAATGCAGATAGTAGATGTTGTAATTCTTCCTCAGAGTGGGTCGTAATCGCAGCATCATCCGCAAAAAGCAACTCTCTGATTAGTACCCTGCTAATTTTGGTCTTGGCCTTAAATCTCTGAGCATTATAGAGGCCACCATCTGAGCGTGAGTGAATGTATATACCGTCATCCTGATCACGAAAGGCATATTTCAGTAGAAGTGAAAAGTATATCCGAAAGAGGGTGGGGGATAGTACACAACCTTGCTTAACTCCACTCTTGATTTCAAACTCTTCTGAAGTTGAGCCATCAAACTTGATTATACCCTTCATGCCAGTGTGGAACGATTCCACAATGGACAGAAGTGTTGGTGGAGAGCCAATCTTCTTTAGTGCTTTGAACAGACCCTCACGACTGACCAAATCGAATGCCTCTGTGAGGTCGATGAAGGCAATAAACAGTGGCTGATTTTGTTCCCGGCATTTTTCTTGCATCTGTCGCAATGAGAATATCATATCAATGGTAGACCGGTTCTGAAGGAAGCCGCACTGTGATTCAGGGTAGACTTGATCTCCCAGGACTTGAACTCTGCGCAGGAAAATTCTGGCAAATACTTTCCCAACAATACACAGAAGTGAGATACCCCTATAGTTGTTGCAGTCGCTCCGATCTCCCTTGTTCTTGTACAGCGTTATGATGTTTGAATCTTTGAACTCCTGTGGTACTTGTTCTTCTCGCCAGCATAGCTCTATTAGCTGGTGGATCTGTAGAGCGAGTGTGTCTTGCCCACTCCTGATCACCTCTATTGGAATCCCATCCTTACCTGGAGCCTTGCCAGATGCAAGCTCATTTATAGCACACTTAACTTCTGTTATAGTGGGAAGTGTGTCCAGGTGGTCAAGAGTTGGCAGGGCCTCTATGGCGTTGAGGGCATCATCTGCCAGCTTGGTCTCACTTGAGTAAAGCTCTAAATAGTGCTCGACCCATCTATCCATCTGCTGTTTCTTATCAGTGATGATTTCTCCAGTCAATGTTTTCAGTGGTGCACTTCTTTTGATCACTGGACCACAGGCTTTCTTTATCTCCTCATACATGCTTCTTATGTCTCCCTTATCACTTGCGATTTGAATGGACTCACATAACTTGATCCAATAGTCATTCGCACACTGCCTGGCAGCCTTTTGTACATCCTTCCTCGCTGCTGTTTTATAAATAGTTTCCTTAAGTTTACTCCATTTATCATTTACTATACAATTTTCTGATGTATCATTGAAAGCGTCCTCAAGTTGCTGTTGAAATTCAAAGCACTTTCCAGGATCGTGAGTGTTAATAATATTAATCCTGCGGCTAGACTTGTGTTTAGCTGTGTAGATTCTCTTTGGTCTCAGTCTAACCCTTGCAACAACCAAAGAATGATCTGTATCACAGTCAGCACTGTCACAATGATGTATGGTTCAGATGTTGTCTCCGTGTGATAATGAAGTCCAGCTGATGCCAATGGCCGGATCTTGGATGTTTCCATGTGACCTTATGCATCTCTTTTGTTTTAAAAAAGGAGTTTGTAATACATAGGTCATTTCTAGTGCAATGCTCCAGCAGCCTTTGCCCATTATCATTCATGCGACCGATGTTGTATTTTCCAAGGCACACTGGCCATGAACTCGAGTCCTTGCCCACACGAGCATTGAAATCACCGAGCATATAAATGTAGTCGGATTTTGGAACTGCCTTGATCGCAGAGTCTAGCTGCTCATAGAATGTATCTTTCACATCATCAGAGGAAGTGAGTGTCGGTGCATATGCAGTGAGAATGGTGGCAAATCCACAAGAGGTTGCCAAGCGCAGTGATAATACTCTTTCATTACCTCCAGCTGGGATATCAATCATTCCCAGTAGCGAATTCTTCACTGCAAAGCCCACACCGTGTTGCCTTTTTTCTGCCTGCCCTCTTCCCTTCTAAAAAAAAGGTGTAATTGTTTTCCCTGAGTGACCCTTCCTCAGCGAGGCGAGTCTCCTGCAGGCCAGCAATATCAATGTTAAGACGATTGAGTTCAGCATCAATCACAGCCGTTTTTCTCACATCGTCAATATTTGTCAAGTCAGTGGAAAATCCTGGACACATGGTTCTCACGTTCCAGGTTGCAAGCCGTAGCTTGAGGTTTCTATTATTCTTTTTATTAGTACCTGGTGCATTGGTTTTACAGCCTGCGATTCAGATTTTGTCCTAGCCCCAAGCACCCATTGAAGCAGGCAGGCTGTGGCGGATCAGCACCCAATTGGCCGGGAGCTGCCCAGCTTGAGGCGGGCGGTAGCTGATCAGTGACACCTGTAGGTGTCTCCCACCGTCAGATGCAACGCGTGGCGCCCCATGTCTACGCCAACTGACAAGGACTTATAACCCGTAACAGTTGCCTCTCGCTTTGATTCTGAGACCGGTTAAGACCAGGGATGGAGTTATTGCCTCTCCATAGCACAAAGCCTGGGCTAAACTAAAGAAACCATGTGTTGCCCATGCAGCATGATCCCTCTCTCGGCCTGCCTAGTTCACTCCAGAGGAAAGTTGACACCTATAATCTGGAACAAGACAAGCTGCAGAAGCTGCGGGATCAGCAAAGCAATGCTCTAACTGTCCGCCTGTCGGAGCTTCGATCCTAGACCAGCTGCCAACCAAGGCTTAGGGCCTGGTCTGCCCTGTCATGACTTATTTTGTCTTTGGGTTGCATTTCCTCGCACCAGGATAAGGCTAGTACCCTCCCAATTGCGCTCTTCCGCCCGAAGCCGTTGGCACAATGTGGGGTGTCGGGTTTGGTAAGCGCCGCCCAACATTTGGCGCTGACAGAAAGCAGGTAGTACCGTCTACTGTCATACGGTAGCTCAGTCATATCTGACTAAGACCTGACTGAGATACAGTTATTATAATATGACATTTGTGGCATAGTGCACGTAGATACACATTCCTTGCATATGCTTCACTTCCACTTCCGCAAGCGGAATGCATGAAACACCTGTCTATCTCTCCCTCTCCTCTCTCTCTCTCTCTCTCTCTCTCTCTCTCTCTCTCTCTCTCTCTCACACACACACACACACACACACACACACACACACACAATCTCGTGTTTTCTGGAGACCGCAGTACATTTAAATGCCCCGCGCATGGACAATAAACTTTAAACTATCATTTCCATTAAAATGTGGCTTCTTTGTAATTTCTGGGTCACTTAGCTACTGAGGCGAAGGTCGTTGGTGTTGTTGCCTGATGACAAATTATAGGGTGACGCTCTAGTCCATGATACCTTTTGTTTGGGGAACAAGAATCAGGGATTTACTACTAGTAATTAGAGTCCATGGCCTGTCTCCAGGGAGATAATTGGTCCAAAGTTGTGATAGTGTCTGGGTTTCATATACAATGGGTAGGAATTAAAACCTGGCCACTAAAAGCCACCTTAGTTTACTGGGTACATAAAGGGCTCATTCAATTTGTTTATACATGGTGGTGCATATTTTTCTTTTGAAACATATCATTACTATATAACATCATTTTAATACTTGAGATACCGACTTGGTTTAAAGGCTGCTACACGCACGCACGCACGCGCGCGCACACACACACACACACACTCATAGACACCCATCCACAATATATTTCATGTTGCACATTCAAATATAATAATGGGAAAATTAATAATAATAGTAGCAGTAATAATAATAATAGTATTTTTAATAATAATAATATAATTGTAAGATTATTAATACCATCAATAAACACATTTATAGTTATAGTATCCTTTGTTTAAAACTAGTTATTTGCTTCTTCTGTAATATGTGCTGTCTTCAGCCAAATCTTTTACGAGATTTGCGCTTGTGGGGCTAAGATTAGAATGTTTGCGACTTTTTGTTGATAAAGTTGTTGGACAATTTCTTTGTTGATTGTTCTGTAATTGTATAGTGCTTTGTTTCTTAATGTCCATATTAGATTTCTGTACTCTGCCTGTCATCAAGCGATGCTACAGGCATTATGGGATAACTTCTCTCGCACCACACAAAAAGACTTGTCAGTCGTACGAGATTAATTGATTACACATTTTTATTGCCACTGGCTCTTACAATACATCAATGCACAAAACTGTCTCTAACGAACCACACATGAATACACAGAACTTCCTATCACTAGTCGTCCCTAGCCCTACTGCTAAATCTATCTACTCATCTAAAGAAATACGCATCGACTCTAAGCGATGTGTTCCCTACGAAGTCTGTCCCCAGTCTGACAATTCTCCGCGTGCTGATTACAAAGTACGCGGAAGGACCTCGTGCGCACTTCGGCTTTTGCGTGCTACATCATTCAACACGCTTAGAGTAGTAGCCTACTCTTGAGTTCTATTCTAGTTCTTGGTGTCTATCACGTTGGCGTGATTATACCGTGACCAGAGTGCTTACTCTCTGGTTGACACTCCCGTGTCTCATGAGAGAACTGTTTGACAGTTCCCCTCCCTACACCTACCCTGCCCTCATGTTGGGGCACTGGGTTACCTCTAATCTACTTGAGGTAGACCACTCATTCAGGGTGGTCTTCCCTCCTATCTATTCTAGTCTTTGACACACACCCTCCCCTCTTGTGTTGCGTTACAAACTTTGACTCATGGTTGTGACGCAAGAGGTTTCTAAATAATTAGTGTATCTAATTTTTGTCAAAGCCTACTTGGTTCTGGGTGACTCAATAGACCTCTACTGACTATTGTCACAATGTAGTATTACTTTACTTGGCTACTGGTGATCGCCACAAACTTGTTTGGTTGGCGTGAGCCCTCTTCTCAATCGCAATATTATATTTATTAGAGGTTTGTCTGAACCGGACCATTGTCTTATAAGACCTGCCCTCAAATAGCAAATTAACTCACTACCCATACAAAGTTGATTTTCTTAGGATCAACACACGAATTGCTTCATGTCCCCCATATAATATTAAACAACCCTTGCCCAAGGTTTGTGCGATAGGCTTCACCACCTCGCTTCCGCGTGTAAAGTTATCTTTCACTGTTAAGTTAATATTTCGTTGTCTATTGTGTCCCCTGACCCAGAGTTATTTTCCATTGTTCTAAAAAATGTATGCACTTACATGTTTGTTTTCCTGGTTGTTTGCGTGTTTGGATGTAACTAATAATATACTTTACATTCTAACATGTGTGTCTGTCTATTGGTATGTAAGTTAGTTTTCAAGTGCCATAATCCGGTTAAATGTGGCCACAAACAAGTGTATAACACTAATTCGTGACTACGTTTCCGTCTTATGAGACTTAAAATACTTTCTCTAAGGTCTACACTAAACTACACATAACACATTCGAGACAGCATATTTCAACATTGAAAGTATACGCTTGACGCAGACAAATAATAAAAAGTCGCGTTGAGCGGCAGAAAAAATCCGCTGGTTGTCTTCACTCTTCCTTGTATATTTTCCATTTTCTCTTCTTTCACACTTCTGTCACACATCTTTTATCCTCCCAATTATTTAAAAACCTTGAAGTGACACTGTACAAGTTTGGCTCAGTTCGAAAAGAATTGAGCTTAATGACTGTGCATAACTAACTGCACGAGTCATGTATTTACAAAATATTTACATGGATGAAATAGGGTTGACTGTACCTTGATAATACTAAGCACTATATTCCACTGAAATACAAATACTAATTCTATAAATATATATATTCTAATTTGTTGCACAAACTTAATCTAATTTAAGGGAAGTAATCTAACTAACTAAAAAAAGAAAATGATGTGAGATGAGTTATGTACCTTTCTGAAATGAGTAATGTGAAATGGAACAAAATTAATGGGTTATTTAACAAAGCAAAAAAATGTTTTATTGTCTAAATGAAAACATATGATTGATAATTTTACTATACATGGTGTAAATGATGTATGTTGAAATGTATAATCCTATAAGGTATAAACTAATTTAATCCTAAATAATGAGGTTGTTAAAGTGTTTAATAAAATGGAATGCAATAATGTGAAATGAAATGAACTAACTGGTACTGTTCCTATCTAAACTTTTTATCTTAGTCTTTAATTAGCTGTTATTAAATTTAAAGTACTATCCTAAGTAAGTGGGTAAATTTAGTGATTTATCTAAACTAAAAACAAAATCTATTATATTCTATAATTCTATTCTAAATCTATATTAAAGTAACTAATCTAACTATAATTTATCACTAAATTAAAAACATGTTATAATACATATCACAATAAATATATATATACATGGTATTTAACTACCTTAGGTTAGTGGTTGCCATGACGTTCAGAAATTGCTTTTGTTGGCACAGTTCATAGTTACACACTTGTCCTGGGTATATTAAATAAACTACACAGTCATACTTGTGTCTTATGGGTATCCTTCCACTTGTAGAATCTGCTGGTGTCGTAGACATGTATATTCGTGTCTGTTATTTACGTATTGTTCTGACACTGTTCTTCCATGCTTAACACAGTTGACTCACCGGCACACAAATGGAGCATAGTAAGTATCGAGCTGTCTATGTAGACACGGTGATTTACTTGTTTTTGGAGCACAGTTCTTATTCTGCTGTCTATGGACACATGTTGATTCAATGTTATTAGCACACAGTCCTGATCCTGATGTCTATGTAATACATAGGATATTTTACACAGGATATTTTAAGTGTACTAAATTGCATTATCTTATTCTACATTCTCATGTGGAGTATCAGGTATTTCTACCTCAGATGGTCGACTAAGGGTATCAGCAAGAATGTTGTCCCTACCCTTAATATGCTCTATACTAAAAGTTTAATTTTGTAATATTAACGACCACCTGTAGATGCGGTCATTGCGATGCACCCCACTTTGTATGACCGTGATTGGGGAGTTGTCGGTCTGTACTACGAAGTTATTACCCGCTAGAAATCGATGTAACTTAATTACTGAATAGATGACACTTAGGGCTTCCAACTCTGATATGGAATATCTGGACTCAGCAGGTGTGATCTTGCGGCTCACGTAGCAAATTGGATGGAAGATGCCATCATAAAACTGGCCTAGTACTGCAGCGATGGAAATCCTGCTGGCATCTGTCCTAAGATAATAAACGAGCCTAGGATTAGGCAAACGCAGAATTGGTACATTACTAAAAAGGAGTTTCAATTTTGACAATGCAGAAATTAATAATGCATCTTTGACATCTAATTTTACCGATGCTTTCAAAACATTTGAAAATACACTTGTTATTTCAGCTAAGTTCGGTATGAACTTACTATAATAATTTACTAAACCCAAAAGGCTCCTGACCTGCTTCTTTGTTGTAGGCATGGTCAGGTTCATAATTTTAGTAACAATTCTATTGTCAGTTTTTAGTTGTCCTTGTGAAATGACATGACCTAAAAAATCAATTTCTTGTAGGCCCAGTTCAACTTTGCTAGGTTTGACAGTGAGACCGAAGAGTCGCAACCTATCGTAGACATGTCTGAGTTTCAGTAAGTGTGTTGTCCAGTCATCTGTATGGACACAAATATCATCTATATATGTCACGGTATTCGTCACTCCATGTAGTAAATCTCTAGTTAGGCGTACGAAAGTGGCAGGAGCGTTACGAAGTCCGAAAGGAAGAAACCGCCACTCGTAAAGACCTAAAGGTGTTGAGAAGCAGTAAGATGGATTGATTGAGTCTTCATAGGGACCTGCCAATATCCCTTAGTAAGATCTAATTAAGAGAAGATTTTGGAGGTGGACATATCAAGAATAAGATCTTCGCAGGAAGGAATTGGTTCTGCGTCGATCTTAGTGACATTGTTGAGTTTTCTATAGTCCACACAGAGACGAATTGTGGAGTCTTTTTTCTTGACCAGGACGATTGGAAAGGAGTACTCAGATGTAGATTTCTGGATGATTCCACTAGCTTCTAAATTAAGAATTTCCTTATTTAGACTTTCTCTGTAGCTAAGTGGGATAGAGTACGGCCTGAATTTGATAGGCTTTGAGTCCGAAAGAAGGATGGAGTGCTCGATCCTGTCCGTCCTATCTGGAATGTCGGAAAATATGTCCTTATACTCCGTCACTAATTCTATTGTCTGTCGTCGTTGCTCTTCTGTTAGTCCCGGTTCTAACCGTATACAATCTAATGTCGCAGTCTTGTCTACAATTGGAACAGGTAGTTCCATGCCGTCGTCGTCTATCTGATTCAGTACGGTGGTGGTGCTAAGTGCGTCTTCTGTATGCTCACTAAGTGTATGCATATCGTCGGCCTTGCCAGTCTCGCTAACTAGTGTAGTTGCGTTATGTATGTCTGTCGTCTCATCAATAGGTGTGGGTGCATTATGTTCGTCTGTCTCTAGTTCTGTCTCTTGTCGTGAAAAGTAGGGTTTCAACAAGTTGATATGAAATATCTTTAAGTGTCCGTTTATCGATATTTCATAATCGACATCTGAAATTTTTCGTACCACTTTGGATGGCCCTTGCCATGAGGTCAATAATAAATTCCGTTTGTCTGGGAGTAAAAGCAGTATGTCTTGATCTGGTTCAAGATTAATAGTCCTAGCACCTCTATTGGCGTATTGGCGGTAGATTTGACCCTTCCTCTCCAAAGCTGCCTTGGCTATGATACACGATTTCATAATTTTATCTCGTGTTTCTGTTACCATCTCATAAGGTGTTTTAGGGGTTGGAATTTCAATCGTATTAGTTACTAACTGATGGTAAATTTTTAGGGTCCACGTGGGCTAGCCCCGTATACTAACTCAAACGGTGAGAAACCCGTGCTTGAATGGGGAATCTCCCGATAGGCGAACAGCACTGTTGGTAACAGTGTATCCCAATCAGATGGGTTTTCTGCTGTCACCTTAGCCAGCATATGCTTTAGGTCTCCATTACTTTTCTCTACGATTCCATTGCTGGCTGGATGATAAGCTGTTGTAAAATGCTGTTTAATTCCTAACATTTTCGTAAGGGCTTGCGTTGCAGCCGATATGAATTGGGTTCCACGGTCGGATAAGATGGTACGTGGAAATCCGAATCGTGAGAACAAATGTAGAAATACATTGGCAATATCTTTGGAGGTGATGTATTTTAAAGCTACTGCCTCAACCCACCTTGAACATAGGTCTACTAGCGTTAAGATGAAGCGATTTCCTTTGCTGGACACCTGGTTCAGGGGTCCAACAATATCCACCGCCACACTCTCGAATGGCCTAGAGGCCAGTGTTGAAGGTTGTACTTCAGCTGTAGGATGTTTACCCTTACGTGCTAGTTGTTGACAGACATTACATGAACGACAAAATACTTTTATGTCATTACAAAAACCCGGCCAGTAAAAATGAGCCTGAATTCTGGCCCTGGTTTTATCGTATGCAAGGTGACCAGCAAACGGTGACTCGTGTGCAATCTTTAGCACAGTTTGGCGGTGTTGTACAGGTAACGCCGTTTGCTGAATCTCATGGTTGTCAGTTGTATAATAACGAGTAAGAATCCCATTATTAAGTCTAAAGAACCATGATGCGTTTTTTGTTACTTTCGCTTTTTCTTTTAATAGCTTTAGATACGGAGACACACTCGGGTCAGCTTTTTGCTGGTCTATAAACTTTTGTCTGGTGGTATCATCCGTGCTAGTTGGTGATAGCAACAGTAGTCTTTCTTCCTGTAGTGTGTCTTGGTGTTTAATGGTATCTGCTCTGGTTGTTGCATTAGCTGCATTTAATTTTCCCCATGCAGCTATTTCTTCGTTCGTGCAATGCTTCAATTGGGGCAAGCATCCCAAAATTAAATCAGTACAAGGGTTATCTAAAATAGCACATGTAAAGTTACCAGAAAGGAAAGGAGTGTTAATACGGGCTCTTGCTAACGGGTAAATTTCAATATTACCCGAAAAAGTTCGGCATTTGACTGAGTCACCTGAATATTCATTTGGATTCACCAATTCCTTTCTAAGACCGATAAGAGTGCTTCCACTGTCAAGCAAACACTGGCATGGTATTTCGTTGACCAATGCATTGTGGAACACCAAATTGCCTCTGGAGGCTAATGCTGCATTTACACTCTCAGTGGAGAATGGTACTGTATGTCCACATTCTAATTTTCCGTCTGCATGAAATTGGTGACATCGCTCACAACTGTCAAAGCTTAAAATATCGTTTACACAACAAACATCTTCAGATTGATTTAAAGGTAACTCATTCTCGACCTCGCACTCAGTCTCACTCCCACTATCAGAAGATGTATCAATTAACATTGCACTGTTGGCCTTCATTCTGTGGCGGCCTAGGCACTTATTGGAATAATGCCCGTAGCTAGAACAGAAGAAACATTTGACTGCACGCCTGTATGCATTTCTCTTGTTTTGTTGTTTCTTAATGACCATCTCAAGATGTGTCGGATAGTTTGGTGATTTATCACACATAGCATAAGTATCATGAAAAAGTTGGCAATACACACATTTAGGTAATTTTTGATCTTTCTTGTCGACTCTCTGAAATGGTTTTTTATTGCTACGATAGCTTTTAGGTTGGTCCTTAACAAAAGAGACTATTTCAGAGTCGATGTTTGATGTTTTAAAAATATCTCTATTTGAGGAAAAATATGCGGAGCCTTTCTTCTCGAATTGCTCTATTGTTTCGATGTCTGACTGCTGCAGGAATTTAGCGAAAGGAGATGGGATTGTGGATATGACTTTATCCATGGCTATTAAATTTTTAAGTTTTTCAAAGTCCTTTCCTATTTTTGCTGCACTAAGCCATCTATTCAGCACGCTTTGGACATTCGAGACACAATCGATGAAGGTCTCACTTGGTTTTGGTTTTAAGTTAGAAAATTGCACTTGATACCCAGGGGCATCAAGTAAAAAATGTTGCATTATCCTATCGTGAATGTACTGATAGTTAGATCTAAGATCAGTTGGTATTGATTCAATAACTTTAAGGGGCTCCCCACTGAGGTTCTTCATGTAGATCATGGCCCACATATCGATTGGTACTTGATGGTATTTCAGCTGATATTCGACATTTTCTGTCCAAGCTGATATGGAATCTTCTTTACAGAATGGCTTAATAATATGTTTGTATTTATTAAGTTTATTCTCTTCTTGCTGACTCTTTAGTTTTGTAGAGGAGATCTCTAAGTGTGAATCTACTTCCATACCTTTCATCTTTAACTGTGTCTCTGATTCAATCTGTATTTGTTTTTCTTTCACTCTTGCCATTTCATCTATCTCTCTTTGCTTTAACACTCTCTCCTGAACTATTTGTTTTTGCTTTAACTCTAATTCTTTTTTTTTAATCTCCTTATCATGTTCTAACTGTTTCTGTTTAGTTTCTTCAGCTAATTGTGCCAACTCTCTTTGGTGATGTCTATCTTGTTCTAACTGTCTCTGTTTAGTTTCTAACTCTTTTTGTTTAGTTATTTCAGCTAATTCTACAATCTCCTTCTGGTGTTGTCTCTCTCGTGCACGTTCATCTCTGTCAGCATCTTTTGCTTCCTTAAATTTTTGATCAGCATATTGCTATAATTCCTTTCCAGTGTATCCTAATTCCTTGCCTGCTTGTATGTAATCAGCTAATGTTGACATGTTGTTGGATAAATAGCTGGAGTTGCTAGGCACTCAAATATTTACTCAGGCATTTTAGACTTGTTAAGTTTTTAAATGCCTGTGTACAAAAAATATTATTAGATTACACCATGAAAAAGAGATGCATTATTAATTATATTGCATTGAAAATAATTTGGGTATACTCATCTTAACAATCCAGAACAATCAGGTACAATCGTTTGGCCCCTCAGGTACAATCGTTTGGCACCTCGACATACACCTCACGTTACTTCTCTAAACAGCTCTTGTTATACCTGGTTTACAAGAGCATCAATAATTAACTATTTGTAAACGACATATGACTTTGACATTTGTTTGACATTTACAATCACATGCCCCCGGACAACACAATGTGGTATATTTAATAATAAATGTCACTGTCCTGTCTTCGTTCTAATGTCTTCTGCGTTCCCTAACTATTGCTGTTTAATTTATGAAAGTGCTGTGCAGACCGAATCTTATTTGCAAAAAGAAAGTAGTGCCATCGTGACGGTAGAAAATAGAATATGTTCACAAATAAATAAATAAATGCTTTAAGATAAATATAAAGAAAATAATAATGTTCAAATTATTAAATATATTCAATAAATAGCTTGTATAAACAAATAATACTTAATATAATTCAAAGATTCAGGCGAGCAGCCGCTTGGCGAATTGTAAACAATCTGTCACTGATTGCAAATGGCGTAGGACAGCTGTTTGTCAACCGCGATACGTCATAGGCGCAGCGATATTTTTAGATTGAAAAATCGATATTGTCGCCGGCTCATTATTCTGTGTATCGCTCCGCCGTGAATCATGTTTCATAAATATTCATAAATAAACAAATAATTGTCGAAATAAATGATGTAAAACTATAATAATAATACTTACAAATCAGAAGAAAACATGTTCATAATGCACAAAACATTTTAATAAGCGTAAATAAACGTTAATCGGTCACGATGGGCACAGCTCGCATCTTGTTCTAGTCTGCACACGCTATTTCCCACTAACACAAATTAAACCCTGTGATTAACTGACAGTAATACTATTTTAGAGCCGTGGGTGAGTGTTTTAGCTTGAACAATTGTCCAAGCCACACTTCTGACACCACTTTTATCCTAGCCTGTCATCAAGCGATGCTACAGGCATTATGGGATAACTTCTCTCGCACCACACAAAAAGACTTGTCAGTCGTACGAGATTAATTGATTACACATTTTTATTGCCACTGGCTCTTACAATACATCAATGCACAAAACTGTCTCTAACGAACCACACATGAATACACAGAACTTCCTATCACTAGTCGTCCCTAGCCCTACTGCTAAATCTATCTACTCATCTAAAGAAATACGCATCGACTCTAAGCGATGTGTTCCCTACGAAGTTTGTCCCCAGTCTGACAATTCTCCGCGTGCTGATTACACAGTACGCGGAAGGACCTCGTGCGCACTTCGGCTTTTGCGTGCTACATCATTCAACACGCTTAGAGTAGTAGCCTACTCTTGAGTTCTATTCTAGTTCTTGGTGTCTATCACGTTGGCGTGATTATACCGTGACCAGAGTGCTTACTCTCTGGTTGACACTCCCGTGTCTCATGAGAGAACTGTTTGACAGTTCCCCTCCCTACACCTACCCTGCCCTCATGTTGGGGCACTGGGTTACCTCTAATCTACTTGAAATAGACCACTCATTTAGGGTGGTCTTCCCTCCTATCTATTCTAGTCTTTGACACTGCCAATAGCACAAGTAGCTTTGTGTGGATTTCTTGTGTGGAGTAAGGAATGGGATTTATCATTATTGCTTTGTAAACATCTGTTCTTTGTTTGGTATGAGTGTTTAGGATGTTTTGTAGGAGATTTCTTGTTGGCATGATTGCGTTGCATTCGTAATAGATGTGCTCTTCTGATTCTTGGACGTTCCGTCTACAAAGCTGACACTGTAGTATTTGTTTAATTATTTTTGCTGTTCTCTCTGTTTTTGGGGTCATGCTGTAAACAAGCCTATATGTAATTTTCTTTGCTTTTGGGGTAATCTGCTTGTTGTGAATATTATAGAAAATTTCGGTATAATCTTTTATGAAATATCTATGTCCTCTTTTAATTCTGAGATGTACCGGAGTTGCTTGTAATTTAACTAAATGCCTGTAGATTGTATGTGTTTTCTTGTGTAGTAATTTTTCGTGTCCTTTAATGGCTGAAATACATGTTTTGTAGAACATTGGGAGAGTGCCAAAGTAATGTGAGGATGTATTCCTAATAGGTTTTAAGTAAGATAGCATAATTCCAATGTAATAGTGTGCTAAAGGGTGTTTTTCTGGGTGTTGTAGGATTTCACCTACGTGTTTGATCCTAAGTGCTTGTATTTTGGTTGTTATGTCTTGGAGGGCGATACCTCCATCTTTTTTGTCTTGCATGAGTGTAGTATGTTTGATACTGTAGATGGTGCTGCCAAACACAAAGCGTCTAATCTCTTTGTTTATGTTTGTGACAGTCTGACGTGGAGGATCTAGAACTGTGCACAGATATAGTATTTTTTGAATTATATATGTATTAACAATGGTACTTCTACCAAATATGGTAGTTATTTTGTATTTGTACCTCTGTAACATATCTGTTATTTTCTTCTCTAGATTTTGCCAAGTGTCTTTGTGTGTCTGATTTGATTGACATGGGAAGACTATTCCGTACACTTTTATTAGATTGTTTGATGTTAAGTCAAATGGAAAATCAGCCTTATTTTTCCATTTGACTAAGCCCATTATAGTAGATTTTTGGACGTTTAATTTTGCCCCACTCCCTTTGCCGAAAAACGACAACGTTTCCAAAATGATCCGTACATATTTTTCAGTTGTCGGAAAGAAAATGGTATCGTCCGCATAAGCACGCAGCTTTTGTTCACCCTTCCCTGGTATGAACGTACCCCTGACATTGTCGTCCTGTCGTATCTTTTCTAGAAGTGGCTCTAGATCGACAACGTACAGTAATGGGGACAAGGGACATCCCTGTCTCACTGACCTAGTCAACCTGAAAGAATTGGTTAGGGTATGGTTTAATATAATCCGACTTTTCGGTTTCAAATATAAAATTTTGACCCATGTCCGAAAATAATTTCCCACGTTGCAGTGTGAGAGAGTTATGTGGGGATATGAGTAAGATATTCTGTCGAATGCTTTTTCTTGATCTAAAGAGAAAATTGAGGACTGACAGTTTTTCAGATGTGTGTAGTTGATGATGTCCCTTATGAAGTGTGTGTGTTGCACTACATTGCTGGTCTTCATGAATGAGAGATGACATTACTGGTTTCAATTTATTCGTCAAAGCCTTTGTTAAAATCTTGTAGTCTACATTTAAAAGCGAGATCCGTCTGTAACTCTTTAAAAGTGTCTTGTCGGTGTTCTCCTTCGGAATAAGAGTGATGTAAGACGTGTTGAAACTGGATAGGAGTTCTTGTTTTTGGAAAGATTCAGAGAATACTGTTAGTAAAAGGGGACCTAGAAGAGGAAAGAAAAACTGATAGAATTCAGCGGTAATACCGTCAAGGCCAGGCGATTTGTCCTTCTGCATTCCATGAACCGCTTGTGCTATATCTGTTAGTGTTAATTCAGTATCTAGTGTTAGGTTCTGTTCCTCTGTGAGTTCTTTTGTGAATTTCATAAAGTGTTCTTGCACGTGTGCCTGTGTGTTTTCCTCTGTATAAAGGTTCTTATAATAATCTTCAAAGGCTAAGGCTATTTGTTGTGGCTCGACTTGTGTATTTCGTTCCCTGTCAATTATCTGGCCTATTTGTCTGCTGCGCTGTATGTTTTGTTCTAACGCTAGGTATTGTTTACTCGGTATCTCTTGTGTTATAGTTTGTAACTTTGTTCGCAGTAAAGCCCCCTGAAATCGATGATGTCTGTGGAGATCTAATTCTTCCTGTAATGCTATGATGTGTGGTGAATTTTTGTCAGTCTGTAGTAAGAGCTTAATTGCATTTTCCAATACTTTTTCTTGTTGTAGTTTTTGCTTGTGTATTACTGCTGCTAGTGTTTGTGTTCTCTCTCGTATAGTTTGTTTAAGTGTTTCCCAGAGTTCTCGCGCTTTACCCTCCGGTATATCGCTTGTGTATGTGAGGATCAGTTTTGTTATGCAATCTACATAGTCCTGATTTTGTAAAAGTGTGCAGTTCAGTTTCCAATGGGGAGATCTTCTAAGATGTGGTTTTGCTTGTACTGTGTTTATTGCTGCAACTACAGCCTTATGGTCTGTGAAGTTCAGTGTCTCCTGTAAATGCTTGACTTGTGTTATATGATGTGTTATGGGCGCATAAATTCTATCTAATCGCGCTGCTCTATTATGCGCATTGTTTGTGTGTGTTGTATCTATTCCATGGGAATGCATTTGTCTGTATGCGTCTGTTAGCCCATGGATATCTAAAATTGTTTGCAATGTGTCTAATTGATGTTCCTCCTCCCCCGTTGTGTTTCTAATTTGCATTCTTACATCTCCATTTATAAGGTCGTGCGCCGAAAGTACGCAATTAAAATCACCCCCTAGAATGATGTTGTGCCCCCGATATGAGCGTGATAATAAATTTTCCAGTGTTTGGTAGAAGAGCGGCTGATTTCTGTAGTCAGGCGGTGCGTGTATGTTGACAAATTGTGTATTTATTTATGTTATTTCTCACCTGTACTATAGCTATCCTACCCTGGCAGTCCCTGTCCTTCTCTATAATCTGCCACCTGTCCGATGTCTGTATTATTGCTGTACCCAATCCGATATGTTGAGTACTAAGACTAAAACATGAGTGTCTTAGGACTAAGCATGTTGTGATATATGATGCGTTTTCGTCGGTTTTAACGTTAGTTTCCTGAATGAATATAAAATCAGGTGAGGAATGCTTAGTAGCCATACTATTGATAATAGCAATGATTATCATTGAAGCCCAATCGTGGAAAGAGTCATACGTTGTGAAGAGAACCCAGAGTAACAATGTCACGGCGTCCATTGGGGGATTGTCGTTAACATCGTGCACGGACCTTGCAGTGTTGAAAAATTGTATATATTGCATTAACAAGTAGATTTTATTCATTTTTAGCAGTAAAAGTATTTGAAACTTTAGGATATCAAATTTTTGTGTTAACTGTGAGTAGGTGGTGTCATTATTTTAAACATTTAATAATTAATGTAACTAATTGCTTCTTTAGAAAAAAAAAACGTTGGCAAGTTATGTCCCTTGCGAACAATGAAATGAATACTGTATTGTGTTCCCGTGAAAAAAGAGATATTTGTTTCCCCTTAAATTTCGCTTACCAAGTGCACAGGCCGCCGAGAGCGCGATAGCGAATGGTTAGCCCGTAGATCATGTCATTGAATCCTCACTATTGCTCCCGCGTTGACTCAGCCGAAACTAAGCACCATGAAATGTTCTGGAAAGTAAAGGCGAAGTGTGCGCTATTGACCACATCACCCATTGAGTGCCAATTGTTTTACAAAAATGTGATGTTTTCTTTCACCATATACTCAGTGCCTAAAGAAATGGAAAAGCAGGGTACTTCACTTTTTACCTTTACAACTGCTACAACTACACTACTACAGTTACCACTATGGCTACTACAGCAACTACTGTCTACTACTGTCAGCAAAAATATTTAGAATTGTGTGTTCGTGCATGTCTATATGTAAATTGTGGTATATGCCCAACATAATTTTGGAAAAATCAAAATCACTTTGAGAAAAGAAAGTCTTGACAACCCATATAACGATTGTCAGATGTCAAGCTCTGTTTTACTTGCATGTGTTTGATGGTGTTGTGCCATAGGCCCTGATTATTGTTTATCCCTGTATGGCTATGGCCAGTTTATGTCTGACTTCTTGTGAACAGACTCCATTGTTGTTGATTGTGAAGCCAAGATGTTCACAGTTTGTGATGTTTTCAATATCTCCGTGGGTGGTTGTGATTTTTGTTGGCGTGTAGTTTTGTGTGTGGGTATTTTTATTTTTATTTTTTTATTTTTTTTGATATTCAGAAAAATATTGTTATCTTAATTATGGCTTTTGACAAACATGATTAAATTTACATAACATATGCAATTAAATTAGGAGCAACTTAATTCCGCATTTGTTATAAATTTGCAATAGCTCGTAAACTTATATATATTATTGATGAATCTTTAATAAGTTCAGCCATTCTGTATACAAGGCAAGAATTAGTAGCTTAACAGCTAAAGTAATTGAACATATTAACAAATTTACTTGTCTCTGGAGCGGTCTCGGCTGGCAAAGATTAGTTTCATCCTCGTGCCGGGGCATACAGGAGTACAAGGAACTGAGCGGGCTGACAAGCTCGCAGGTGAGGCTACGGTGGAGGGCAGACGCGCCATGGACCAGGCTGACATTCTAATTGCTCTACGAAAAGTAAGACTTTTGCGTGAACCAAGTGATGACTGTGAATATACAACCATGGCCAGACTGCGAGAACAGCAAATTAAAAGAGGGGTGGCCAAACAAGAACACTACGCAGGAAGCCAAAGAAGATTGATAAACCAACACAGAACTGGTGTCGTTAGCCGCTACACGTTGCGGGATTTGCTGAGGAGGGGATCCGAGCACTTATGGACTCTGAATGGTTCGATGTGCAATGAGGATGATCTGTCGACTAACTAACTAAAAGGCAAGAGGGTGGAGTTCATTGCACCGGATTTTACCCCATATGACTCGGTATCTTTCCCCAGGGTGTCCTGTCGGAAGCGTTGCGGAGAGTGCGAACTCCGTAGATCCAGCGCCGACCCACAGGATATCCTAGAAAACTGCACTCTTGAACAGAAGGGCGTAGGTCGAAATCGAATCTACGACCTACGGAGCGCCAGGTCGGCGGCGGTACCACTTCGCCTAGGAGAACGGGACATCTGGAGTATGTGGTCACAAGGGGAAAGTTGGAGTATGTGGTCACAACGGGAAAGATGGAGTATTTCCTCACTACGGGAAAGTTGGAGTTGAGCGGAAGTATGGGGGGACCAAGAGAGAAAATTCTGGTCCGTATGACATTAAGGCATGGGAAAACTTATGTATAAGAAATAATTGGCAGTACCTGAGGCAGAAGGCTGTGGACATAAGTAATCACCAACGCATTACGGCATCGACTATTAGAAGTAGGTAATTTATAACATAACAGCCATAACAAGTATATATAGTAGCAACATTGATGATGGTAGTGGCATTTGTTGCTGCTGTTGTTGCTACCACTATATTTGTTTCTATTCAATTAATTGTGGTAGTTGCTGTAATCCGGTTAGCGGGGTAGGGGTATCCCCTATCAAAGGAGATGTAAGACGCCTCCTTTCCTCCGTTAGTCTACGGGACACCCTTGGGCAAGGTGGAGTACCCGTTTAGCCCCCCGATCAGGGTTACGTGAAGCCATGGAAGCAGGTGGTGGATGGAGTGTGAGAGCAGCCGACAGTTTGTTGTTGGTTATGATCTTGCACTCTGCGGCGATAGGCAGATGATCTCATCAGTAGAGACAATGGCTATGGTCACCGACTAATACAGTCACTGCCCAGAAGGAAAGCAACGGCAAACTACCTTCTGCAAAACTTGCCAAGAAACCATAGCAACCATGAAAGAAAACATAATAAGAAAGAGATCTGGTGGCGAGACCCCCAGGCCAGGCAGATCAGATAACACTGGGGAAGAGTGTGACACAGGGACCAGTACTAGTAATCGTGATGACGGAGTTAATCCTGACTGTGTTACCAAGGAAATCCCCTGTGTCAGACTAAGAAAGAGAGTGAGAATAGCAACGTGGAATGTGAGAAGTCTGTACGAGAGAAAGCTTAAAGTAGTGTGTGATGAGATTGAGAGGTTAAACATTCAAATTTTAGGAATTAGTGAACATCGCTGGAGCGGCAAGGGACATGTCACAACTGAAAATGGAAGTATTTTCATTTATTCTGGTAGAGACGCCGGAGGCCAGAGTGGAGTGGCATTTTGTTTAGATAAGACAACTGCAAAATCTTTAATGGGATATAATCCAGTTAGTGATAGAATCCTCACTATTAGACTTAAAGGCCGTCCCAAAAACACAACTCTCATACAGATATATGCACCTACTTCAACCGCAGAGGAGGACGAAATTGAAGATTTTTACAACACACTACAAGACACATTAAATAAGATTGGTCATAATGATATAACAATAATAATGGGAGATTTTAATGCAAAAGTAGGTGCAGGAAGAACTGAAAAAAAGAGTCACGTTTTAGGAAAATTGGATTAGGAAATAGAAATGATGCAGGTGACAAATTAATTGAATTTTGCACAGAAAATGAGTTAACGATAGCCAACACGCTTTTTAAATAACATCCAAGAAGACTCTTCACATGGAAGTCTCCAGACAGTATTACCAAAAATCAGATAGATTATATTTTAATACAAAAACATGGAGATCAAGCATAACATCTACAAAAACCCTACGTAGTGCAGACTGTGATACAGATCAACAGTTATTAGAAGCATATCTGAAATTAAAACTCAAAAAGCCTTTCCGAGGACCAAGGCCACTTCGTTTAATCTCACAAAAATACCGGATGCATACGACGTAGAAGTTAGGAATCGCTTTGGGGTCTTGATGTCTGTACAAGAAGAAATGACACCTGATGAACTGGCAGTACAAGCTAGAGATATCTTGATAACTGCAGCCAAAGATTTAATTCCGACCAAGAAAAAGCAACTTAAGCAATGGATTACATCAGACAATTTGGAATTAATAAAACAACGAAGGGAACTGAAACAGAAAAGAGGTGAATCCGATAACAGCAGGATGAAGTATAAATCTTTAACTCGAGAAATAAGAAAGAACACAAGAAAGGACAAAAATCAATATATACAAGATTGCTGTACCAGAATAGAGCAATATCATAAGACTGGAAGAGATTATGAAATGTTCAAAGAAATGAAGTTATTGACAAGAAATGTTCAACCTCAATTGAATGTTATCTATGACAAGATGGGAAATACCTTAACAGAATCTAGACAAATTCTAGAAAGATGGCAGGAGTACTGCAGTGGAATGTATGATATGAGTGACAGTGAGGATATGAATGAGATACATGAGCCAATGGCAGCAGAGGCAGAACCTGAACCCTCATTAGATGAAATTGCTTGGGCTATAAAGAACCTGAAGAATGGTAAATCACCTGGATGTGATGAGATACCAGCTGAACTAATTAAAGCGGGAGGAGAAAAAAGCATACACATATATCATGCATTATGTACAAAGATTTGGAAATATGGTATATAGCCAAAAGATTGGAAGAGAACTATCTTCATTCCTATACCAAAAAAGGACAACCTGAAATTATGCACCAACTATAGAACTGTTGCTCTGATCAGTCATGCAAGTAAAATTCTACTAAAAGTCATAATGCGAAGACTTCGTAAGAAAATGGAAGAAGAGATTAGCGTGGTTCAAGCTGGATTTAGACAAGGAAGAGGAACAAGAGATCACATATTCAACATGCGTTTAATAATAGAGAAGTGCAGAGAATTTAATGTAAACCTATTCTCATGTTTTGTGGATTATTCAAAAGCATTTCACTGTGTACAACATCAGAAACTTTGGGAAATCATGAGGAATATGGGTTTTCCATCACATGTAGTACAACTAATAAAAATGCTCTACCTAGACCAACAAGCAGCAGTTAGAATAGATGGCGAGGCATCAGATTGGTTTGACATCAAGCAAGGAGTCCGTCAGGGATGTGTGCTGTCACCCTATTTGTTTAACCTGTACGCCGAAAATATAATGAGAAATGTAAGAGATGATATAAACAGGGAGCTATATGATGCCCTAAATATCGGCGGTCATGACATACCGGAGATTCGATATGCTGACGAAACAGTATTACTATCCACAACACAGAATGGCATAGAAAACCTAATAGCTTCAACCCAATTGAATAGTGAAAATCACAACTTATATCTTAACATAGCAAAAACAAAGATAATGCATACGGATAAAACTACCATGGAGAAAGAAATATACATTAATGGGGAAAAATTGGCGGTAGTGGAAAATTTTGAATATCTTGGTTCATTGATTACCAACAACGGTGACACAATGAAAGAAATTAAACGGCGACTATCAATTGCTCTTCAAAGACTAAAACAGCTGAATAAATTATGGAGTGGGACAGATAGAACTACAAAAATTAGATTTTTAAGAGCATACATCTTTCCCATTGCAACATACGCCTGTGAGACATGGACACTTACTAAACAAGCTGAACAGCGCATAAACGCCTTTGAATATAAATGTTATAGACGAGTTCTAAGAATATCTTTGGTAAAGAAAAGAACAAATGCATCCATACTTCAAGAGTTGAATATTGAAGAAGGTTGGCTATTAAAGACGATAAAACAAAGAAAATTGAAATATTTTGGTCACTTGAAACGTCACGAAAGTCTGGAGAGAACAATAATGGAGGAGTATATTCCTGGGAAAAGAGGAAGAGGAAGGCCAAAGAGAAGATGGGTGCAGGATGTGGCGGATGATCTCCAGATGGGTGTATCAGACGCGGGGCATCTTGCTTATGATCGATAGGTTTTCCGGAAGGTTGTTATGGAAGCGAGGTTCTGCAAAGGACATGCTACTGAATGAATGAGTTGATGTAATTCTGACAATTGTAGAGGCGCTGATTTATTTATTTTTGTTCATTTGTTCACAATTAAAGGTAGTACAGTAGTAGATGGAGTAGGTGTTTTCGTCTTTATTGTTTTCTCGGCTCTTGTGAAAGAAGAAGGGGTGGGTAGATAGGTGGTGTGGTCTCTTAGGGGACCATCTTTCATCTTTTTCTTTTTTTTGCATTTAATTAACTTATTAATCACTATCTGATCTCTTAATCTTTCATAATTTCTTTAGCCCCTAGAGTTGAGTTGCGTCAAGAACCGACATCAGAGCACTCGGGATATTCCCATAACTGCTGCGTCCTCGTCTTCACCAGCTAGCGATTAGTCTCAATGCTAATGGTAGCAGGAGCAGTCTGATTATGTGTCTATCTGGATTTCTCGGAGCCCTTTATAAAATATCACTAACGATAGGGATAGATAAAGCTCAAAAGTGCGGGTGTAATGTCTCTAAAGGGAGTCATAAAAAATTGTCATCTACTGCCTATTGTTGAGTGTCAGGTCTTAGTCAGATATGACTGAGCTATTGTATGACAGTAGACGGTACTACCTGCTTTCTGTTATCGCCGAAATGTGCGCGGCGGTTACCAAACCCGACACCCCACATTGTTAAGCTAGTTAAGTTATTTAAATATCCTTTACAGGACATAGCAATCAACCCCAACATGTTTGGGCTGTTCGTGATTCCTAGGCAAGTTTACATTCAGTAGTTTGCCATTGTTTTCTGAACGACCGCCACCCATACCATTTCATAAAACCAACGCAAGGCGGTCTGGTGCCACATCGCCCGTAGCTGTGTTTTGAACGCGGTATGCGGGATTATGAACTGCGTCCGTAACCTCTTCTCCTCGGAGCCAACTGGTGGTAGTGATGCTGGTCAATCTTCAAAAGCTTGCATTCATAGAGATCCATAACCGGATGTGCCGCACTGCCCCCTGAAACACCCCTCCCACACCCATGAGCATTGGGTTGGATTCAATGAAACACCCAGATGCCATGGTGGCTGAGAGGTTTGTCTTGGACTCACCAGCTACCGGGTTCGATCTTAGCATAGGGCTGGACATTTTGTCCATAAACCATTGGTTTCTAATGAATTCAGACCCCCCCCCCCCCTTTTTTTTTTTTGGCCTCGGATCTTTTCGGTAGTGAGATCGGATGCCAAGTCTTCTTGGATTAGGGCGAAAAGAGAACGGATAAGGGCGAAAAGATGACGGATAAGGGCAAAAAGAGGACGGATAAGGGCGAAAAGAGGACGGATAAGAGCGAAAAAAGGCGTCCAGGTTGTGCACGTTTAAAATCCTACTCGCAAAGAGTACGTCGCAAACTCAATGCCCTGGCTACACGTTTAGGAAAGAAAACCAACTGTCACGAGATCGCCATGAGTTAACCAGATAATGAAAATACAGAAGTTTGATTAACGGGATATTTTCTAGGCCACAGCGATTTTAACTAACAGAGTAAATACAGCTGCACGAGTTACATCGGGGCAGCAAATAGTAAACATTGGGAAGTGAGTGCGCTGAATCAGACACCGCGTTGACAGTTCAATAACAGATAGAATCACATAGAACAGCCCTGTCTGTCATTTATAGTTCCGGACATCAGGCGAAATGGCGGCTGGGATTGTCACCACTGAACAGAAGATTGACAGTTTATCAACAGGTCGGAAGTGCCCGACTAGGGAGAAAACGGTCAGACTGTCATTGGGTATTTCCCGACATAAAACGGAATGGCGGATTTGATGGTCACCACATGACAGAAAGTTGAGGGCTGGTTATTGGAAACAGTGGAACACCTGCAGTACATCAACAACGTCACGTGCACAATGTAAGGTTGTTTGGAAAACAATGATTGGCAGCTTGGTATCGAAACCCTTTGTTGGAACTGTACAGTAACTCTCTAGATTGTTTTGGATGTGACAACACCGGCCTGGTTCTCGGTGGTTGTCGATATATTTTAATTTGGGGTTCGCGATTAACATCTGTCTTCCCTTTACACCAATTATCCCCAGGACGGTTCCCGGACGACTCTATCCATATGACGACTGTGGATACAAGAAGACACCTAACTGACTACAAGAGAACAATCTTATAAAAGGCGAATCTAGAATCTTTATTGGAGATTTCAGACTCTACCCAACCGACAGACAACAGACGGACTAACAGACATGGAACAATTAGCTGGGTGAGAGTAGTCTGCTGGACATTCTCATCATTCCACTCGACAGAGATCAATGTCTTTAGTGTCTGTATGTAAACAAGGTGATAAGAGTACTTTCACCTGCACCCGTATGATGCCGCCTGGAACCTTCGGACTCGAGCCTAGTAAGTTTCAACTGTCACTTGACACTGGGCTTCAGCACCATATGGCTTCGCAGCAAACAGTCACTCGCCTATAGCCACCAGAGAAGGATGCCTCATCACACAGCAAAGCCCCACAGCACACAGCACAGGTCCACAGCACACAGCCCAGGTTCTCAGCACACAGCAAACAGGAATCAGCAGCAGCAAAGGACAGTCGCCCACCGCCCCTAGTTAACAACACAGGGGTTCCTGTAAGCAAGAACCAGCCAGGTGTACATATCCATCACATCCTTGCATAATACATACTACACCAAAAGTATACACTGACTCCATCGATATCATGTGGTCAGGCCCTTGAGCTCAGACCACATCGTATGTCTGAACTCCCAGACATATCTCACGGACAGATTAGGTTACAGCTCCTAGTAATCCTAAATTAAGTCCAGTAGCCTTTCAGCCACGCGTCTCATCCCTAGTAAATAGTCAATAGGATGACACATTCCCTACCAGCTCATACCTAACGGATATTAGATAGAGAGACAGGGTCCCTTCCTGAGGATGGTAATGTTCCATACCTCCTATGGAGATCATCAAGTGTTATGGCCTAAATCATCTTTCGTACTCACAATTTGTCTCCTCCAAAAAGTAGATAAGCATATCAGTATCTTTCAGGTCATTACTCTATGACACCTCCCAGATTACTGGAAGATGATCAGGCTATACTGATACTAACCTGAAATACTGAATTAAAGACCAGACAAACAACAGAAGAGTTTCATGACTTGGGTTTGTCGCTTTCCACCTTTCTTCCTCGGATACCCGGATTTCGGTTGTGTGTGGATGTATGAATATATAGACACTCATCACATAAATACATTCCTTAGACTGCCTAGGAACTGTGTCGAATCATCACCCCAAACAACCTGGTTCCGATGACAGTATAGAGACCATAGAGACATAGACCCGCCTGACAATTATTCCTTTCCCCATCAAAGGAAGTATTGAGTCAGACAACACTGATGAAATATCCACGCAATGCATGAGTGGGTGTTTCCCCACCACTATACTGGCCCACGGTTCAATCCCTCGTAGGGGTGAAGTTATCTTTCCCCCTTCAGACTAAGCCCAGTTAAATAACAACAGGCCTATGGGGCGATATTTACTTCTCAGCTTATAGCCTCCTACATAGTCGGGTTTCACCGTAACGAGAAACTGTAGTTCTCGCGCGTCGCACGAGTGCTTGACAAGTACTGGTTTCAACCACGCCACTGGATGATGATTGAAACGTACTATCAACCTCGTCGATTAAGGGAATCAAATGCAAACTCTATTCAAGAGGAATTCTTCTGTTAGAAGCATAACTCCCTCAACTGCCCCATTATTAAGATAGGGCGTCGAATGTATGGTTAATTTGCGTCCACCAGACTGCTCGATTGAGCTGGCTCGCAAAAACACATTCCGTCTTGTCTGTTGAAGACTGGTCTCAGCTTAATCTAGGTCATAGTACACACACAGGCTTGCTACACAACTAGCCTGTCTGGTCGAGACTTAACTAACAGCTGGTGTATGCTGACCCGAGGTCAACGTGTACATATCGTTCAGAGCACAGATACGGCGCAACTGGCCGGCCTGGTTGATAATTGACCCACAACTGTAATACAAACTTTAATTAAGCGACGCCAAGTATAAAAGTGTTTTACCTTTAAAGCTTAGGAACAATTATGCAACAGACAGCGACTCGGTAGGTTCATCAAGCCTTGGGCTGTAGGTCCACTCTCTGGATCCCCAAAGGTACAACATGATACAGCTGGTCAAAGACACGGCCTCTCGTCTCAGGGACAACAATGCCACCACTGTAGATCAATCTCTGCTTCCGTAAGAGCTTCACAGATTACAGCTGGCGGACACGGCCGTGAAAGGATAGCTACCACAACACCATTAGCTGTAGAACATTCTCCGGCTCCCCGTGATGCCACTAATACAATTGGCTATCGAAGCGGCCACCTTTCTTGATGACTGGCTACCGAATGGCCTCTTCGTGTCAGGTCCGGAAGAACACACTCACCGGATTCTCCCGAAGAGTTCCGAGTATATTACCTCACGAAAGTGAAGGCAACTCATCATTCCCCGAGTTTTAGCAGAGTGTGCGATTTACGACAGAAAAGATCTACGCACCCTCAAAGAGTTGCGTTATGTTTCTCGGGACCCGTGGAGTTCATGACAATCCCGATACATAACATCCCAAGGACCCAGAAGACGGTCCTAACTCTTTTTACTCGGAAATCCCCCCTCACCCGCCTTAAAATGTGGCCTAGCCACCAAGACGGGGTGGGACAGAATGGGTATGGTGTTGTCCCGTCTGAGAACCACGTGCGTTTCGCGACAGGTATCGAAACCCTTTGTTGGAACTGTACAGTAACTCTCTAGATTGTTTTGGATGTCAAAACCAGTGGTAACAGATCTAACATTGATGGATCCAGGGAGGATGGATCCCTGACAAGGGAGGGTCTGCCAATATGCCACCTGTGTGGGCATAAAGGAAAATGTCACGTGATCAACTTTATGAGTTGCCATAAAAACCCGAGTTGGGACCAACTAGGGGAACTTGAAAATGTGGATATAGGCAGACATGCTTGTCACTGCAGCAGTTAGAACATCTAACGTGTGAAGGAGATATTTGATTTAGTTTACACGAGCCTGTATGGCTACCATTAGATGTAATTTAGTGTAAACTGCAGTGCCGTAAGGTATAACCTATTATAATATTCGTTCTAATTAATATAGGCTGTAGCCTTGTGGAAACTTAAGTGTGATGATTAGCACTGTTAGTGGAAAACTAGCTAGAGTAGGGAAGTGATACTTGGCTCTGTTAGTTGTTAATAGATTAGTGAAGTGTTGATAAGCTTTACTAATTGAGGATCGAGTAATGATGGATAATTGGGAGACGGGGGAATTGCCCGCTGGGGTTTTGCACTCTGTATGGGTCTTTCCTTGTCATAGCCTGATTCGGCCCTAGGTGGGTAGCTAATCTTCTCTATGACAAAGTTTAGTTAGCTAAAGATCATTAAGCAAGGCAATAGGCTTACACTCAGCCGGTAGGATCAGTGACTAGTACTATCACCAGATGTGTTGTTTCTATCCTAGGTTCCCTACCAGATCCGAGGTTTTAGGAAAGGTTCAAATCCCATTCGGAAGAACACCAGTTGAACAGTCAATAAAGTTTCGTACAGAACGTAACTAAAGCTAGAAGAAAGATGATTCACCAAAGACGGGTGATGATTGTTGATGCACCACACAGCATCAGACAGTAGTAACTAACCGAGAACATTAATTATAATAGTTACCTAGTGTGATATAATCTCGTGTAATAGAACACAAGACATGATACTTGAAGCTAGATAGACACGAGTGAGGATCAAGTACATTAACAATTAACATTAATAACTGTGTACACACTACAAAGGACTTGTGCATTGTTTTAGGAACGATAGGAACGGACATTGTGTAGGGTGCAACCGGTCCATGATTAACTGTTAATACCACCGGTGTCTATTTCGGAAGATCATGAAATGGGATTACCAGAGGTCTACAGCGGCAAATCAGTATCCAGCAGGATGGTTTCGGCACTGGGTGAGATGTACATGTTCTGACGTAACGTGCTGTGGTCTATCCTTGCTGGGATCAGCTGACTGGGTTGTGGTCTGAGAGTCCGATTCTACACACTTTATAGAACACGTCACACATTTTCTTCACATACACGTCTCATATACGATACACTTTTCTTTTAATAAATTAATCTTTATTAATTTTTAGAAGCAAGAGTTGTTGAGTATGTTGCGTTGGGGAATCATGAGAGGGGGCATAGTACGACAGTGAGAGAGTGATAGGAAAAGGTGTCCACGGGTTGATGGAGTGTGTTGGACGGAAGCTGGTGGATTCTCCAGGATATTGATAAGGGAAACAAAATATTATAATGTGGGTGTTGACTCTCTTCACTCCAGGGACGAAACTTTAAAGGAGGACACGACACCAACCTACGGATAGATAGAGCCCTTTACATGGGATGGAATCTGTCTAGAACAGTGGTTCTCAACCGGTGGGGAATTCCGGTGGGGTTAGGGGTTCAAGTGGGGGGGGGGGGGGGAAATTAAGCTAATTGTAAGATCGCGTTAATACAAGAACCGATTACTTGATATTGTTTTTCCCTCCATACTTTATGGTTCTGTATTTCTCGCCCTTCTGAAATTCGTTTTATAGCGGAAGTAGACCCGCAAATTACGTTTTATGTAGACGTCTAGACTTGTTCTAGTATGTGTTATTAAATTTAGCTTCCATTTTTTACGTACACTGTATAGGGGTGGGGGAATTTATAGCGAGAAAATATGAAATAGGGTGGGGGATGACATTCTGAACATATGGTGAAGGGGTGCATGGGCCAAAAAGGGTTGAGAACCACTGGTCTAGAAGAACCAATCTTTACGCATGTCGAAGTATGGCACATTGACCTTTGGGGTGCATAATTAGGAGGGACGGGCACTCCCAGAAAGAGAAACGAAGGAGGAGAAATATGAAAAATCTGCAACCCATGGAGGGAACATTAACAACCTACAGCCCATGGAGGGAACATTAACAACCTACAGCCCATGGAGGGAACATTAACAACCTACAACCCACAAGTGACCATTAACAACCCTGCGAGATCATCCTAGTCACTCCGTTTGTGCTGTGCTGAGCCATGTTCTGGTTATATTCTAACATGCCTGTCCACAGATGTAAGGTTTCAGTACAAGACGTGCACACCCCAGTGGTTTCTGAGCTTTCAGACGGGAAATAGAGTTCTGCAGCAAGCCTTATGGAGATGGTACTTAGGGGCATTGTCGGGAGATAAGGCTGCACAGTAGCTTCACTCCGACAGATGCAATCCTTTTCGGGACTTTGATGACCTCAAGACCAATGCATTGGACTTAGAGTTTAAAATCAAGTTTTCGGAAAGATTCTACAAACAACCAACTAACTGTTGCAATAGGAAATGCGACCAGTTAGGTATGTGGGGCTCCTTCGAAGAAGTGAGAGATATAGGGTGTATTTTTAATGACTGTGCAGTGTTTGAAAATGGTCATCCGGTCCCCAACATGGCGGATAGGCATTGAACCGTTAAGACCTCTGGAGTATTTATGCTTGTTGCTTTCTCACTTTCCTCATGTTTGACTGGTAGTATATGGTTCCGTCGCCCTGCTACTGAGTGAGTGCATGGCTCGACACTGTGTGGAATGTTTTTACATCTGTCCGCTATTGTTTGTAGTGTGAACTGCATGTTCGGAACAATGGCGGTCGGCTGTCGCTGAATTGAGTGGTTTGCCTTTTTGGTTCACGAGTGCATTTTCCAGGAGACTCCCGGAAGTCGTCGCTGGAAGTACGGAGTTCGTGCTTTGTGCGGCGCTTTCGGCGGGTCGCCCTGCGGAAAGAGACCGAGCCATGTGGGATTAAACCCAGGTCAATGAAGGCTTTCTGGTAACTGCCGATTCCATCCATGATGAACTCTATTTGTCGTGGAAGACTTTTGTGTTGGTATTCTGGCGGCGGCATTATGCACAGTGTACCTGTGAGGACTGTTGGGTTGCCGAGACTCCCGTCTGTTCCACTTTTCACATTGGGCAGTAAGGAGCATTTTGTGTGATATTCACTGGCACAGGAAAGGAGCATAATGAGGACGACTCGTTGCCGTGAAGTTGGAAACGCAACTAACTAACTAACTAACTAACAAACAAACAAACAAACAAACTAACTAACTAACTAAATAACCAACCAACCAAACAACCAACCAACCTACCAAGCAACCAACCAACCATCCAACCAACCAACCAACTAACTAACTAACTGACTGACTAACTAACTAACTAACTAACTAAACTAACTGACTGACTGACTGACTGACTGACAGACTGACTAATCAACTAACTAACTAACTAACTAACTATCTAACTAACTAGTGTTTGAAATACTGCCGGCACAAGTTTTGTATTTACCTATTATGATGCATGGGCTTTACAGTGGGTGAATACAAAACTTAGACCGGTAATATTTTTAAAAACTGCACAGTCATTAAATAATACACTCTATAGTAAACACAGACCTTACAACGAACGCAATTCCTGGTTAACGTGTGAGAAGCTCATGGGCCTTTACAGCTCGGGCCGGAGGGAGAATTGTGAAGGAGGACTCTGGTGCTTCTACTGAAACCACAAGTAGCCTGACCATGGAAGTCATGGCAGTAAGTAAATCAATAACATGGCTCGAGACACAGACATTCACTAGGGCTTGTTTCCTTAGCGACTCAATGAACATGATCAAGAGGATAGAGGAGGGGTCGATCCGAAGAGAATGGTTGCTGCCTCTGGAGCGGTCTCGACTGGCAAAGATTAGTTTCATCTTCGTGCCAGGGCATGCGGGAGTACAAGGAAATGAGCGGGCTGACAAGCTCGCAGGTGAGGCTACTGTGGAGGGCGGACGCGCCATGGACCAGGCCGACATTCTGAATGCTCTACGAGAAGTAAGACTTTTGCGAGAACCAAGTGATGACTGTGAATCTACAACAATGGCCAGACTGCGAGAGCAGCAAATTAAAAGAGGTGGTGTGGCCAAACAAGAACACTACGCAGGAAGCCAAAGAAGATTGATAAACCAACACAGAACTGGCGTCGTTAGCCGCTACACGCTGCGGGATTTGCTGAGGAGGGGATCCGAGCACTTATGGACTGAATGGTTCGATGTGCAATGAGGATGATCTGTCGACTAACTAACTAACTAACTAACTGGTTAACGGAGATCACAATGTGAAAACAACATTGATAATAATAACCTAAAGATAAGATACAAATAAGTCACAACGAACTATTGGCATCGTCTCGATGTGTAGTTGCACGATACCGCGCCAATATTATCCGTGCGTTGACGTATAGTTAGTTACCTTCTGACGTTTTCTTGTAACGTACACTAGTCGATAAGAAGCTTTTGAAGGAGAATGGCTGCATTTCGTTGGAGGGACAGGCCGGCCTAGTATATTTGTTCAGGTTAAACCAAAAAAAAAAAAGTTGCATATCCTTTACACGATGTCGCGGTTAACCCCAGCTTTTATGTGTGTGTGGGGGTGTGTGTGAGTGTTTGTGTGTGTATGTGTGTGTGTGACTATTTGTCATTAAATTAGCCAACCAAACAATCATCCAACCAACCAACCAACCAACCAACCAATCAACCAAACAACCAAACAACTAATCTACAACCAACCAATCTTCCAACTAACCAACCAAACAATCTTGCAATCTTCCAACTAACCAACCAAACAATCTTCCAACCAACCAACCAACCAACCGACCAACCAACCAACCAACCAGCCAACCAATCAACCAACCAAACAACCAATCTACAACCAAACAATCTTCCAACCAACCAACCAACCGACCAACCAACCAACCAACCAGCCAACCAATCAACCAACCAAACAACTAATCTACAACCAAACAATCTTCCAACCAACCAACCGACCAACCAACCAACCAACCAACCAGCCAACCAATCAACCAACCAAACAACCAATCTACAACCAAACAATCTTCCAACCAACCAACCGACCAACCAACCAACCAACCAACCAACCAGCCAACCAATCAACCAACCAAACAACCAATCTACAACCAAACAATCTTCCAAACAACCAACCAAACATTCTTCCAACTAACCAACCAAATAATCTTCCAACCAACTAGCCAACCAACCAACCAGATAATCCACCTACCTACCAACAAAATATAATCTTCCACCCAACCAACCACCAAACAATCTTCCAACCAACCAGTCAATCAACCTACCTACAGACCTCTCAGAAAACAACAAGCAACTACTAATTAAAGCAACATTATCGTTAACTCCAGCTACATATTTACTTGTCTTTCCGCAAGCCAGGCTCAAACAATTGCCATGTGACATTTTTGCACGCCGGTCGCCCCTAACAACCAAAGAGTCTAGCGCCTCCCCTGAGACGGTCTTTCTTCTCGCATAACGTTTCAAATGAAAGCTCACCGCGTGAGCCAAAAGGTAAGAAGCCATTATCGTCATTAAATATGCATGACCAAGCTAAAACCTAATTATCAAAATCCCTCATCTAGACGAAGAAAATGTCATTGACATCACAGCCAATGGAAGATTTCAATCCACAGTGCTAATTTCTAAACGATCTTCAATGTATCATGTTATTGACTACTAACATTGCTACAAATGCATAATTGAAAACAAGTCTCTGGATTGTCTTCCTTTGCTAACGAGGAGAAACAACACTGTTGATAATGTATTGGGAAAGTTAATCAATAGGATTATGCGACACATTAAGACGCATAAAGATACAAAAGGAATGAAAATATATGCGCGCGACTTAAAACAGAAAAGATGGCAAGATTTAGGTGTATTATAGATTTTATTCAAGCCTATGTGAATGATCGTCTCGTTGTGTTAAGACTCATTGTTTTGCTTGTGTATTGTTTTTTAAAATTATTATTTGCTAGTAAATCTGTAAGTGTGTCTTCTTTGCCCATTTCTCAAGTTTTCTATCACGGTATACCGATCTATCTATCTGTCTGTCTGCCTGCATGCAACCTATCTGTCTGTCTGCCTCTTTGCAACATTTCTGTTTGTTCGTCCGTCCGTCTGTCCGTCTGTTTGTTACTTTCATCCGTCGTCCGCCTGTCTGTCTGTCTCTCCTGTATATCCATTTGTGTGTGTGTGTGTATGTGTGTGTGTGTTGGTCTCTCTGTCTGTCCATCTGTCTTTTTTGGCTATGATTGATTGATTGATTGATTGATTGATTTAGGAACCGACATCACAGCATTCGTGGCATTCCCATAAGCGCTCCGTCCCCATCCTCAGAAGCCAGCGACGAGTTCCAACCCCAATAGTACCAGCAGCAATCTTTTTGGCTATCTGTATGTCTACATGTCTGATTCTCTATTAGTAAACCGCGTAGTCTTTTACTTACTATACGGGTCCATACATCTCCATCGATCACTAAATCAGTCGCATCTCCCTGCCTACATACATACATTCATATTATACATCTGAGACTGTCTAAACAAGCAGAGCAGCGTCACGAATAAACGAATGCCCTAATGACTATGTTCATTCCATAAACGCCATGCTGGGTCATTAGCTTAGGCACATTCAAAGTAGCTTCTCTGGATAGCGTCAAATGTCTCGTCCAGATTTCAGCTAGAAGCTATGAAGTGGGGTGAGCTGTAAGGGCGTCTGAGAGGCGGCGCCGTTGCAGGGAAACTATCTGTCACATTCAGTACTCACTGGCATACATCTCACGCGCAAAACCTAACCCTCGCCACTCAGCAGCACGCGCTAGGCGCGTTTCCCAAAGGTTCTTCATCAAAGGAAGGCGCCAAGGGCGACAGACAACCTGGAGGGCTGCGTGGGCTTCTGTCTTTTTCAGAGGAAAACAGTTTTATGTTCATCTACAATTTGAGAGCTTGGAGCTGGAACTGCGTGCGCTGTCAAGGAAGGGAAGCTGCGCGGACTGGAACATATGAACTGATCAACAATGACTGTGGAATGGGGGAAGGGCGGGTCCCAAAACATCGATTAAGTTAAATAAACTATTTAGTAGACTAATCAAATTGTTTATTTACATGGTACTGCTTGAGTGCATTAACGCTAGGACTAATGGCAAACAATACAGAGCTCAGCAAAGGCAAATCTTTTAACGTAATTTATTTTTTTATTTATTCGCTCGCTTTGAACTCAAACTTAGTCCATACATATGCTACTACTTCTAGTTTACTTGAATGATTTTTGCGTGTGGATTAGCTTTCCCTATTACCAGTGTCCCTCGCCATCAGGTGAGCCCACTTCGACTTCAGAGGTACTTGTAATTTACGCCCCCCTCCCCCAGGTCAAGGACGAGATGTCGCCAGTTTAGTCCACCTGACCTTTATAGGGGTTGAACGTGCGCTCTGATCAATTCGGCTATATTTAGTTGTTACTGTAACCTTTTCTGTATCTGACAGTTGTTACTTTAACGTAGTGACTAGAAATTTCGAATAGAGACTTTGGAGATGTGGATATACAGAAGAATATGTCGTATTTCATAGAAACAAAAACAATCAAATACAGAGGTTCTAGAAAATAACTGGGAATGAAAAGGGAGTTAATGAAAGAAATAAAAAAGAGGCAAGGGAAATATTTCGGCAACGTTAACAGACATAATACTCGTATAAAAACCATACTAGAGGGCAAGCGCGCAAGAGGTTGACAACGATACAACTCGGAAGGTAACATCAAGAGATGGACGAACATCAATCTGAGAGAATGTACAGTCAGGGAGATCCATTGCAGCCAACCTACATCGTGGAGACGGCACCTGATTGATTGATTGATTGATTGAGTTTAACGTGTTCTATCTCAGTTAGTTGTTATGTTAACTCTTTTTTGTCCCAAATTGTTATTACTGTAACCATGTATGTCCTGGATAGTCATTGCATTAGAAATCCCCATCCCCCATCATTTGTTAACCTAACATTTCATGTCCCAGATAGTTGTTAGATAACTATTTATGTTGCAGATAGTTCTTACTTTTAAGAATCTCTGTACCTAACAATTACTAATTTAACCTTTTTTTTAAATTCAAATAGTTGTTAATTCAGCATGTAATGTCCCACATAGTTGTTACTTGGATAATTTCTGTCCCAGATAATTGTTACTTTAACATTTTATTCAGCAAGCAATGTACCTTCCGTTTAGTAGTTGCTTTCTGTACTACATGTTATTTGTAACTTCTTCTGTCCCGTAAATTTATTACATTAACTTACTCTATTCTAATTGTTAGTTTACCCCTCTCTGTTCGTTATTATTTATGTAACGCTTGTACCATCCATCCATCATGTGCCATGCCGATAAGCGTGGGCGGTCATGTTCTGCCATCTCACTCGATCACCTGAGTCGTGGATCAGCCACGTGGCCAAGCCATCCAGGTATTTACTTCTCGGTCTTCCCCTTGGTCTGTTCCCTTCGATCTTGCCAGTTGTCACTAAGTTCTCAAATTCATTTCTTCTCATAACATGCCTAAAACTTTTGACTGTCTACGTCTAATGACTCTAATCAGATTACGATCTTTATTTGTTTCTTGAAGGACGTGGTCATTGGTTTTTCTGTCTGCCTATGGCATTCTTTGTATTTTCCTCAGAAACCACATTTCCACAGCCATAACTGTTTTTCAGCTTGACTGCTTATTGTTCACGCTTCACATTCATTCAAAAGTACAGGTTCTATGTAGCACTTCAAGCCTCTTTTTCTCATTTCAATTGATAACTTTTTATTGGTCAGTATGTTTTTCATCTTGCAAAAGGCTACCTTCGCAATGGCAATTCTTGTTCTAATCTCTTCAAAGGCATCTCCCATCAGATGTTATGACTATGCCGAGATAACTGTATCGATTCACTTGCTTAAGAATGTGCCCATTTACTCGTATATCACATTGTGGTATTTCCTTCTTCCCAGTAAAGGCCATGATCTGTGTCTTCTTAATATTTAATTCTAACCCTAGTTGTTCACTGTGTGCAACAACCGCATCTTCTAAATTGTGCAGGTCCTGTTCATTGTCTGTAATCAAGACTGTATCATCTGCATTTCTAATGTTACTGATGTATCGTCCCCCAATGTTGATTCCTTCCATATCTTCTATATTTCTGAAAATATTTTCACTGTTCAGGGAAAAAGGATCTGGAGAAATTACATATCCCTGTCTCACACCTTTTTAAATAGGCTGATATTGACCTACATCGTTATCAATTCGGATGGCAGCTTGTTGTTTCCAATATATGTTTTTTGTACAAGTCTAAGGTCTTTTCCATCAATTTGTAGATCTTCAAGCATCCTTATCATGTCGACATGTCTCACTTTATCGAAAGCCTTTGTGTAGTCAATAAAGCAAAGATATAGATCTTTGTTTACTTCTATAGAACGTTCAATAACTGTTCTCAGTATATACACAGCATTTACTGTGCCCTTGCCTTCTACAAACCCATATTGTTCTTCTCCTATTTCAGGTCGTATTTTCTTCCTAACACTTTGCATGATAATTCTCAGCAATATCTTTGTGGTGTGGCTCATTATACTAATTGTTCGATGTTCATCGCATTCCAAGGATCCTGATTTCTTCGGAATTGCAATAAATATAGAATTACATAATTCAGGAGGTATATCTCCAGTGTAGTATATTGCGTTCAGCAGTATGGTGACTTGGACTATTCCATATTCTTCTAAGGCCTTGGTCATTTCTATTGGGATGTTATCTGTACAGTCTTGCCAGTTTTGCCAGTTTTGATATGGTTAAGAGCATTCTGAACTTCCATCTTCAAAATTGATGGTCCTTCATTAATATTCCGATGATCATATTGGTTCTTCTCTTGTATCATCATAAAGGTCTTTCACATAATCTGACCACGCATGTAAAATCTGATGATTTTTTTTCTATTATGATTTTGCCATCTTTGGTTTTTAGGCAACCCGTTGGTGTGTGTGTGTTCTTTTGTTATTGATGTCATTAATTCTTTTGTGCGTTCATTCGGTATTCCTATATGCCTGTACATCCAAACGTTTATTTTGTTACAGTGACAGCTGCTTGCGATAGAGTGTTAAAAACTGTTTGAGATGGAGTGTTAACAACTGTTTGTGATAGAGTGTTGACAACAGTTTGAGATAGTGTTAACAACTGTTTGAGATAGTATTAACAACTGTTTGAGATCGAGTGTTAACAACTGTTTGAGATAGTGTTAACAATAGTTTGAGATAGTGTTAACAACAGTTTGAGATAGTATTAACAACTGTTTGAGATCGAGTGTTAACAACTGTTTGAGATAATGTTAACAATAGTTTGAGATAGTGTTAACAACTGTTTGAGATAGTGTGTTAACGACAGTTTGAGATAGTGTTAACAACTGTTTGAGATAGAACGTTAATAACTGTTTGAGATAAAATAAGCTGAATAAAAAGGTAGTTTGTTCTTGTATGGTTAATTGGCTGGGTGAATTTTTGGTTGGTTGGTTGGATGGTTGATTAGGTGATTATTTGATTGGTTGATTGATTGGTTGAGTATCTGGTTGTGTGGTTAGTTGGCTGATTGATTGGTTAGTTACTTGTTTGACTAGTTGGTTGGTTTTCAGTATTGCATGACTGGCTGGTTGGTTGATTGATCGGTTGATCGGTTGATCGGGTGGTCGTTGAGATGATTGGTCGACTGGTTGGTTTGTTGCCTGGATCATGTGTTGGTTGCTTGGAAATCTTTGACAATTACACACCTAATGCGCATTGGGCATATGCGGCTAGACCCATATTGTACCAAACGGTACTCCGGGAAGGTTAACCCGGTCAACAAACACCCGCAGAAGTCGGATGTGACGGCCTAAAGGCGTAAGAAAACAGGCACAACGCAATTACGTCTGGAAAAAAAGCCTTCTGATGAGCGCAGAAGAAGAAGTACCAAACGGTACTCGGAGAGGTGATGTGATCGGTATCTCACCGGCCGCCGTTACTTCTGGAGATATTTCCTGGTACCCATTTTATGTTGGGTTGACCGGGGACACCAGATCAGTTTGTAATATTCGAAAACGTCCTGATGTGGATCAAACAATTCATCTAAACGAACATACCTTGAAACAAGTAAAGAGTTTCAAGTACCCAGGAAGTATAATATCATCAAATGGTAAATCAGAAGATGAGATCGAAAATAGATGCAATAAGACAAACCAACTCATTGGACAAATGACACAAATACTAAAGAACAAACATGTATCAATAATTACTAAGAAAGCACTTTACAACACAATATTTCTACCAACTCTATGTTACCAATGCCAAACCTGGACAATGACAGAAAAAGAGAAAAGAAAAATCGCAACAACAGAAATGAGATTCCTAAGAAGAATACTTAACGTATCAAGAAGAGATAAGATCAGAAAATAAGAAATCAGGATTAAAGTGGGGGTTATACAGGGATGGATTAACCATTAGGCAAACAAGGCACGTGCCAAGCATTTGGGGGGGCACCACAGAGAGACAAATTTCGTATATCTGCTTTCTACACCATTGTTGACAAACTTGAGACAGAGATGAGTAGACGAGGACAGGTATATAATGATCTAGCAGTTCGATTTTCTTGTTTGGTCGATGTACCACAAACATCTCAGTGTTGTGAAGGACTAATAAATGCTTATCCTGAAGATCTGAACAATAATTTATATACTGAACTACAACAGTTCCTCATATATTCGCCACAAGTTTCGTGCATCAAAATCTGACAACAACACGTTCAATCATGCAGAACTCTACAAAGTAATAGTTAGAGACAACATCGAGTGTGCTTTTCCAAATGTGGAAATCGCCTTGCGCATATTTTTAACATTAATGGTTACGAACTGTTCAACTGAGCGCTCTTTTTCTCAGTTGAAACGTACAAAAAAATCCAAGTAGATCGACAATGAAACAAGAAAGGCTTGATTCCTTATCTTTGCTGATGATTGAGGCAGACTTGTTGCGCAAAATTAACTTTAATGATGTACTCAAAAACTTTGCCAGACGTAAATCTAGAAAAAAGAACTTTAAAATGTAAATGTGTGCTCTCTCTGACTTTCTTATCTATCAAAAAAGTTACAGTATTTTTGTCTACTATTATTACAAAATTAATTAACTATTAATTTTAATACAGAAATACCTTATTGTAGGTTTTATATGAGATATAGTAGTACAAACATATGTGTTTACATTTCACAACTGTTTTTCTTTGTTAGTTTTTTGCATAATATTGAACATACCATCAGTCAGTGGAGGATCGGGGCCCGGGGCAGTAGGGGGCACCCATGTGGGTTTGTGCCTAGGGCACCAAGATGGCTTAATCCGGCCCTGGAGACTGAGCACCGTTTTGCTGCATTGCTAGGGAACGCGCGGGCGCAGCAGACACAAAACGACAATAACAAAATATATTGAGAGGCACGAACGCCTACGCCAACTGGCATGGCACTTGATGATGATGATGATGATGGTGGTGGTGGTGGTGGTGGTGGTGGTGGTGGTGGTGGTGGTGGTGGTGGTGGTGGTGGTGGTGGTGATGATGATGATGATGATGATTTTTTTAACAAAGAAACTGCGCGGCAAATGAACATAATGAAAACTCATGATTATATTTCTTTCAAGGCAGAAATAATCACCGAGGAATCCAGATTTCCTTAGGCTACTTAGAAAGGAAGAGAACAATTTTCGCAATAGCTGGGATTCACAGAAACGAACCCAACACACCATCACACATTGTTGACCACAACGAGGTAATGTGTTATGTAACCAGCCTGTTTTAACAATAAAATCGTGTGACATATATATTGTGCCACTGGCAGAGTCCCGGGGCTGTCCAGGGCCACCAGTACACGTGCTTCGTCAACCAATAGAATGCAATTACATTTTTCCTGGAAACAGAACTAAATATAATGTATCGCTAAATTTATTTGTTTCTCGCTTGAAGATACATTAAGAACACTACTTATTTGCATTTGTTATTTTCTCCTCACACGTGGGTTGTAGTCCTGACACTTGCCATGGTACATTTGTTATGACATATTTCTTTGAAACTAAATCGGTTGGTCTTACAGGCGCTGTGACCTCGCGCCAGTGGACTGTTCACAATTTCACGACACACCAAGGACAGGGTTTGAAATCAGCTGCAGACCATTTAGAAGCAGACCGCATTGCGTTGATTTCGATGGTATGCGCGTCGGTGGTTCAGAAAGCCATGGTAAACTACCGAACGTAAAAACCTGCAAAACAATTATAGCAAAGTCCTCAACAAAATAGTAGCACGCAGGCTCCAGCAGCATTTGGAAAGTGGGAATCAGCTTCCCCAAGGACTCGGGAGCTACCGGCCGGGAAAGGACACCTGGGACAATGCTGCAACTTTTGCGTTCGATGTCTACGAGAGCTTCCAGGATTAAAAGGAGACAGTGGAGGTAGCTCTTGACCTTGAGAATGCGTATAACAGGGTTAGGTATAATCGGCTGATATACACACTGTTGGACATGGAAGTCTGCCCTTGCCTTGTTAGATGGGTTGCGGCAGTCCTTTATGAGCGTAAGGTTGCACTGCGCATGGGCTCCTGGACTTCTGACCCCTGTACTATTACACCTGGGTTGTCGCAGGGATCTGCCTTGTCCCCAGTGCTCTTTAATGTCTACACCAGCAAAATCGCAGCTATTGTGACACTAGGTGTGGGTAGAATCTTGACATTTGCAGAAGATGTGCTTGTGTACAGACAGGGCAGATACAGGGCCAGTTTTGCCAAAGACTTACAGGTGGCGGTAAACATTGTGGCGGAGTGGTGCAGGGACGCAGGGGCCATTATAAAGCCAGACAAGGCATCGGTTGTGTGGTACTCCTTGGATAACCGGATCGTCAAGGCAGACGTACCAGGTATTATGTTGAATGGATGTCCTCTTAGTCGAGAGAGTAAATTGAAGTACTTGGGTATCATCTTTGACAGGTGTTTGTCTTTTAAGGATCATGAGGAGGCTTTGGTGGTGAAGGCTGGTAGGGGACTTAATGCATTGAGGGCTATGGCAGCAGCCGGGGTAGATCAGAGGATGCTGTACAGGCTCTTTCAGCAGTTACTAATTTCTGTCATTGAGTATGGTTTGGGGCTGCTGACAGTATCAAAGTACCAGCTTGAAAGGTTGGAGCGCATACAGAATGCTGCCATGCGGTTAATCCTGGGGTGCACAAAGGACACACCAATTATATGCATGAGGCATATCCTGGCGTTACCAACAATGACGGATAGGCATAGGGTCCTTCACGCCAAATGATACCTGAGAGTTGCCACAGACAGGGATCACCCGCTGCATGTAGCAATGGATATGGTCAAGAGTCATAGACTAAGACGAGGCAGGTCCTGGATGGCATAGGCGGAACTTTCTATAAGTCAGGTTTGTGATCTAGAGACCATCAAGCGTGAAAGAGAGTGGATGGAAGTTCCGGAAGACATGACGGACACGGCACAATGTAATAATAACACTGGGTCGTGAGTGCAGAGAATGGGCAGCGGGCCGCACTGAGTTTGAAGTGCAACAGCTGATCCAGAGCAACACACATCAAGGTGACATAGTCATCTACACCGATGGGTCAGTGGTGAGAAATAGATGTAGTGGATGGGGCTTTATTGCAATGGCTAATGGGCGAGTCTTAACGCTGTTAACTCCGTGATAAAGCGGTGTTAGATTTTCCTGAGATCCGATGTTTACTTCATATTTCAAGGTTATTCAGTGAATTCATAAATTGTTGTCGTTACGACATTTGTAATGAGCCAGTTCCTTTCATAAGTCCAAACATATTCACATGGCACAACACAGCGAACAAGGACTTACGACATGGCACATATGGGTGCTTACGTCTCGAGCTTGCTAGAAAATTACAAACTGCCTACGCCACAAGCCACAAAAAAAAATTTGGTTGGGTATACCTTACGGGACGTTGCAGTCAACACCAGCATTTTCAGCTGCTGTTGATGTACTAGGCAAGTGTTACGTTCAGTAGTTTGCCATTGCTTTCTGAACGACCGGCCCCTATACCTTTTTCGAAAAAAACCAGCACCGCTGTGTTCCGAACCCGGGTATATGGGCTCACAAACCGCGTTCGCAAGCCCTTAGCCACAGAGACCAAGCCACAAAGTGTACATCAATATTGTCATATCGGAACGATTAACTGCACAACGATAGCCATTTTCACTCACCGTTCCGCACATACTTGAAACGGCAGCATTGTGCTGCACAACAAATATGAAGTCGTGTAACATCTTATCTGTTCGAAGTTTTGACGCAAGAAATACGTAATGTCGACCACTGTCGCTTGTTTTCCCGGGAGAGAGTTGGAATCAACAAGCACATCTTCAAACTTATTATCTGTTGGGATTATTGACTGACTTTTGTCTACACCCCTCCCTTCTGTCTTCCCTTCCATATAACTATTTCTTTCACTCTCTCTGTTATTCTCTCAACACATACTCAGACAACAGTTCCTTTCAACGATAAATAAAAGATTTATTAAGAAAAACTATGTCTGGTATATGTATGGACTGTGTATATGGAGTTGGTATTGTATGCTAGTGTGAATGCAAGATAGGACGGTTGATCTCGTATGTGCATTAGTTCTTCTCGTCTTTTCTGTCAGCCAAAACACAGGACTGCACACACAGACATGGAGTGATCTCACCATGAATGATCTCCTCCTGCTTGAGTCGGGAATTAATCCAATTCTTGAAGAAAACAATTGTTCAATGTCTTATCACCAGAAAATAATCCGATTTGGTAAGTCACTGAAGTTCATATATTTCCCGGTTTGGACGGTATTATAATCCACCTCTGAATACACACCGCCACTATCCAACATTGTCTAGAGTTACTATGACTGTTCTACACCATGTCTATGGTTAACAAAGTTTAATGTTTCTGCACAGTGCAATTGCATGCAGTTTTAAGTATCCCTGCTTGCCACAGGTTAACGTCTTTTCCTTTTAAGGGTTTAGCTGTATATTTGTTTGAGCATACAGTGTTCTGTATTTGACGTTAAGATATCACTTCTTCATATTAAAACATGTCTATGTTCTTGTTGTTTCTAAGTAGGTACTTTATTTGCTCAAGTGTAGTAACCTTCATCTCTTCTATGATTTCAGTAGGAGATTTGAACCTGTGGAGAAGATAGGTAATCTGGTGATATGCGTCTGCTTCATATAATTTTCTTATGTGATAGTCCTTTTCTAGCCATACTGAAAAGCCTCCGAAAAACATACTGACATACGATTTCTGAGTGCACTAAAGTTTACACGACTAGATAAACGAATGCAATTTCACACATTAATAACACACACCTATATCCCTATGCTACTATTACACTAATATATTAATACCTTATATATGCCTCTATAGAATTAATGTAAATCCCTGAATCGAAATTTATCCGCAGCCAAGCACTCTATCCCATTATAAGGGAGGATATTTCTATTCATTACAGGACACATAATTCTATCTTTCCGTCCAGTTTGGTATCACACACTAAACATAAACTCCATGTTCAGCTTTTTATATTGTGTGTCCCATCCTTCGTTGATTGTTTGATCTACAATCAAATTAGTCGTACCCGTAACATCAAAAGTTCAGTGAAATCACGTATACGTCCGTATACGCCCGGCCGCTCCGCGCTCCGGTCTCCTTCGTCTCTACGATGTTTCCCTGTATTCTCCGACGTTTGTACCTCAAAGTGTCCAACCTCTTTGATCACCGTCTCCGCTATTGCGCTGGTCCTCTGTCCATCGCTCGTTTGCACTTCAAAGCATTCTCCGTTCATTTTCCCGTCTGCCGATACTAGCGGGAGTCACTGCCCTCGGCGCGTACCTGTATCCTATTTTTATATTCGTAGGTCAATGATCGTGAATTTTATTCCTCCTCGCAGAATGAAGTACACAATTGTTAACCCTTCTCCTTCCTTGCCTTTTTGATATGTAAATTATCAAGGAATCACTAAACTGCAGTTTTTTCTGTGACATAGGCCCCCTCTTAAGAGAGTTGACCGCGTCGACTCTTCATCCCTGTAGTTTTGATTCCTATGATCCTCCAACTTAGTCCTCTTCCTCTGGAGTTGGATGTCTAGATAAGAAATCCGCTCCTACATTCTCCTTACCAGAAATGTATTCCACTGTGAAGTCCTGTTGCAACAACAACGTCCATCACATCCACCGTGCGTTGAGCTTCTGCGAAGTAGCTATTAACATCACGTGTTGATGATATGATTGGATCCTCACATGGATCAACACCTCATCCAGTAGGCGACCTCATATGCACCCTACCATACTACTCATGACTGAAACTAGTGTTGGCTCATCGCACCTGTACGTTCAGTCGGCCTCCTTTCCACTGGCGTAAGCGATGGCTCACAATACAGACGGATTGTCCCATCCTGATTGTAACACTGCTTCCATGTCCTCTTGGTTTCCCCCGGCTTTGCCTCTGGGGATGTTCCACCTCGTCCTCGTTGGACCGAGTCGTCTTTCCCAAATCTCCTGGACTTTTGCTTCCAGGACCATCTTGGGCGATATTGTATCTGGTCAGCCAATCTTCGGTTGGGGTCCTGGGTATTTCTCGCCTTTCCCGACGTTACCCACCCCTTTTGAACTTGGTTACCGGTGAAACTTTCACTCTTGTCCTTTCCCTGACTTGTGATTTCCCTCCTCCTGTCGTTGGGTAAATCTGACCTATCACGTACTTTCCCATAGGCTCTCCTATGTTGTACTGGCGATCTCTGGTTTTCGTCTGGACTGGTAACTTTTGTCCCAATGGCTGCCATCACCATAAAGTGCGAAGCTTTGCTCCCGGATCTCTCCTCATATTTCCTAATGAGATGTCTAGGGAGATTTTTCTGCTCTTCCCCGATCCTTATTTTGTAGATGTTCTTGGACACAACCTTTTCCACAGGATAAGGTCCTTTCCATCCTACTTGGAGTATATTGGTCTCTGCTGGACCCCACACTTCCACTTTGTCTTCCACTTTAAGAGCTATTTTCCTCTTAGTCCGCTTGTTGGGTGGTGCGTTCTGGCACTCCGAACAAGACTTCAACCACCGGCGTACATCTCCGGTCATTCCTGGCCAGCAATAATGGCCGGAAATTTGCTGCAAGGTCTCTCGGACACCCATATGTCGATTCACGCCTATGATGTGTCCACTCTGAAGAATGTGAGGACGGTGGGTCTCTGGAACCACCCACTGGTCGTGCAGGTTATCTCCCCTCCCAGCTCTCCGATAGAGTAGTCGATTCTTCAGAAAGTACTGTCCCCGTTCTGGTGGCTCAGCACTTCTTTGCAGCTTCCTGTAGCAAGGACGCAACGTAGTATCCTTCCTCTGCGCAGTATGCAATTCTCATATCCCTGAGTTGTCGCATAGTGTCTCTGCCTCTTTTTCCTTCCCGTGAGATCCACTGACTACTGTTCCTTTGTGGGCTGGCTGGTTGGGCATTCCCAAAAAGACATATTTCGTACCAAGGATCATGGGAAATAAGGAGTCAGATAATACAGCAGCTGGAATAATGCCCGTGACGTACCTGGATTTAATCTCCACCTTGGCGATTGGCAGCGTCATGGTAACAGCACTCCTCATTGCCGGCTGTATCTCTATGGTCTCCCCTGTAAGTTGGTCTGGGCTTACTAGGCTGGCGTCTATCACCGCTTCCCCATCCAAACCTGTATCGTAGAGACAAGCAACCTGCTGGCCATTGACTTCAATCAGTTCGACCACAGGTGGTCTCTCTTGGTCCTGAGTGTCTTTCATCTCCTTGACCGTTTCCCTGCCTTCCTCTTTTGATTCCTCGAGGTTGGTTATGCAATTGGCGTCTTCTGCCTTGCATCTGCAGTCCACAGAATTCTGTGTTTTCGACCGGCAGTGTGTGCACCATGTTCCCTTCCTAGGTTTCCGGGTGTCCTTTTTGTTCCTTTCTCCTTCGCCGACATCAGCCTTGTCTGTAATCACCGTTGTAGGAATCACTTTGCATGCTGCGAAGTAAGAACTTTTAGGTTTCGATCTGCAGTCCTTCGTGTTATGAGATGGCACTTTGCAGAATGAACACCACTTCTCCGACCACTGTCGTTTCGCTGAAGAATTCGAGGTGTTCTGGTTTCCTTCCTTCATCTTCTCTGAACTCTCCTCTGTGTGCTTTATATAAGGTTCCACTTTTTCTCCTTCCCAGTTTTTAGGTTTCTTTTTCTCTTGTTTCTCCTGACCTTTGGTTTGTATACTGAGTTCCGCAGCCTCCCCATGTACCTCTACGAATCGTTCCGCCAGCTTATTCACAACATCAATCCGTTCCGCCCCTTGTTCTCCCAAGAAAGTTCTGAGAGGTTTCGACATTTGCTTTCGCATCTGGTCGACCACCATCATCTCTTCGAGACTCTCATAATCTCTCTTGAATTCTGCCAAGTCCATCCATTTCTGGAGATAGGATTTCAGCCTTAGACTGTAGGCGGCGAATAGCTCTCCCGGCTCTCGTCTAGACGATCTAAACTTCTTCCTATACGTTTGTGCTGTGACTTCATAATGTTTCATCAAAGCGGCTTTTAATTCCTCGTACTGATTTTCCTGTCCTCGTGGTAGGCGTGTGTAGACCTCGTACCCTGAACCACGTAAAGCCTGGGATAATTTAAGAGCCCATCTGGTTCTATCCAGTCCCATAGCGACTGCCATAGCCTCGAACCGATCCAAAAAATGGTATATCTTCTCTTTACTTTCATCAAAGACCGCCAAGAGAAACTTCATGGCATGGTAACCCTGTCCAATCATGTGGGTTGCCCCAGGTGAAGATGAACTTCCTTCTGCTGCATCTATTTCACCCTTAGTTTGTGTCTTGAGTTCTAACTCTTTCAAGCGGTATTCATGTTCCATTTCTTGTCTCCTGGCAGTCTGTTCCATTTCCAGTTTCTTGGTCTCCTGGTCCATTTCCAGTCGCTTGGACTCCTGTTCCATTTTCTTGGCCTCTTGTTCCATTTCCAGTCGCTTGGTCTCCTGTTCCAGTTTCTTGGCCTCTTGTTCCATTTCCATTTCCATTCGTTTGGTCTCCACCTCTATTCTTCTCACTTCCAACTCGGCCTTTCGATCTTCTCGTTCCGCTTGACGAATCTCTCTCTCTCGTTCCTGTATGTAATCAGTTAGTTCCGAACCAGCTAAACCAATTTCCTCTCCGTTTGCCCTCAGTTCGGCGGTAGTTATTTTGGGAGTGGCCATAGTTAAAGCAGGTAGTTCAGTAAGTTGAGTAAAGACACCTCAAACCATAAAGAAGTCCTTCCTATAACAGATAATCTACCTAGAACCTATATCATTTTCTCCTATGTATATCTAATATTATAATGTCTACAACACCACACAGTACATCACAACCACTCTCTCATCCACAAGAAGAGATATAGGATAAAGACTTATGTAGACGTGTGACCGTGTGACTAGGTATGTAATGTGTCTTACCACCTATCCACATTCACTCTGTCTGGAACTTTCTCACTGTAAAGTCACCAACGTTAACGAAATGTTTCCACCATAAATGTAATGGCACCATATATCCAATGGACGTCCTTCCATTAAAAGTCATCAATGTATACTTATATTTATTCCAATCAGTATGTCCCAACATGCAGGTACTCCGCTATGCCTGTGCCAATATGCAGGTACCCCTCTATGTATATGCCCTGTTATGCCCAGGTCATATGGGTATTATTTTCTACCCCGCTCGCTCCAGCAATTATGTCGCTTGTTTTCCCGGGAGAGAGTTGGAATCAACAAGCACATCTTCAAACTTATTATCTGTTGGGATTATTGACTGACTTTTGTCTACACCCCTCCCTTCTGTCTTCCCTTCCATATAACTATTTCTTTCACTCTCTCTGTTATTCTCTCAACACATACTCAGACAACAGTTCCTTTCAACAATAAATAAAAGATTTATTAAGAAAAACTATGTCTGGTATATGTATGGACTGTGTATATGGAGTTGGTATTGTATGCTAGTGTGAATGCAAGATAGGACGGTTGATCTCGTATGTGCATTAGTTCTTCTCGTCTTTTCTGTCAGCCAAAACACAGGACTGCACACACAGACATGGAGTGATCTCACCATGAATGATCTCCTCCTGCTTGAGTCGGGAATTAATCCAATTCTTGAAGAAAACAATTGTTCAATGTCTTATCACCAGAAAATAATCCGATTTGGTAAGTCACTGAAGTTCATATATTTCCCGGTTTGGACGGTATTATAATCCACCTCTCTACACACCGCCACTATCCAACATTGTCTAGAGTTACTATGACTGTTCTACACCATGTCTATGGTTAACAAAGTTTAATGTTTCTGCACAGTGCAATTGCATGCAGTTTTAAGTATCCCTGCTTGCCACAGGTTAACGTCTTTTCCTTTTAAGGGTTTAGCTGTATATTTGTTTGAGCATACAGTGTTCTGTATTTGACGTTAAGATATCACTTCTTCATATTAAAACATGTCTATGTTCTTGTTGTTTCTAAGTAGGTACTTTATTTGCTCAAGTGTAGTAACCTTCATCTCTTCTATGATTTCAATAGGAGATTTGAACCTGTGGAGAAGATAGGTAATCTGGTGATATGCGTCTGCTTCATATAATTTTCTTATGTGATAGTCCTTTTCTAGCCATACTGAAAAGCCTCCGAAAAACATACTGACATACGATTTCTGAGTGCACTAAAGTTTACACGACTAGATAAACGAATGCAATTTCACACATTAATAACACACACCTATATCCCTATGCTACTATTACACTAATATATTAATACCTTATATATGCCTCTATAGAATTAATGTAAATCCCTGAATCGAAATTTATCCGCAGCCAAGCACTCTATCCCATTATAAGGGAGGATATTTCTATTCATTACAGGACACATAATTCTATCTTTCCGTCCAGTTTGGTATCACACACTAAACATAAACTCCATGTTCAGCTTTTTATATTGTGTGTCCCATCCTTCGTTGATTGTTTGATCTACAATCAAATTAGTCGTACCCGTAACATCAAAAGTTCAGTGAAATCACGTATACGTCCGTATACGTCCGTATACGTCCGGCCGCTCCGCGCTCCGGTCTCCTTCGTCTCTACGATGTTTCCCTGTATTCTCCGACGTTTGTACCTCAAAGTGTCCAACCTCTTTGATCACCGTCTCCGCTGTTGCGCTGGTCCTCTGTCCATCGCTCGTTTGCACTTCAAAGCAATCTCCGTTCATTTTCCCGTCGGCCGATACTAGCGGGAGTCACTGCCCTCGGCGCGTACCTGTATCCTATTTTTATATTCGTAGGTCAATGATCGTGAATTTTATTCCTCCTCGCAGAATGAAGTACACAATTGTTAACCCTTCTCCTTCCTTGCCTTTTTGATATGTAAATTATCAAGGAATCACTAAACTGCAGTTTTTTCTGTGACAACCACAAACAACGCCAACGTTGACCTCCATGCACCAGAAGTTAAATACAGACAAATACCATTGCCCTGGGTATGTCCTGGGTTTAGGGTTAGGGTTAGGGTTAGGGTTAGGGGCACAGTTAGCCCAACCACTAACCCTTAACCCCTAAGCATTAACCCTTAACCATTAACCCCTAAACCCTAAACCCTAACCCTAAACCCTAAACCTAATGGGTACATGACATTACAGACAGAACTGACAATAGACGGAGAGTCATCACCAGACATCATCATTACAGTGACCACGAGGACAGCGCTTATTGCCAGTATACATCTCTCGCAGGTCCGCGTGAAGAGCGGGCTACTGCTACTGGACATGGTCATCTACTGGGACAGTTCTCTCTCAGGTCCGCGTGAAGAGCGGGCTACTGGACATGGTCATCTACTGGGACAGTTCACTCTGAGGTCCGTGCCATCACTTCATTAGCCTGGTGGGCATGCCATGGAGTCACAGTAGTCAAGAGTGTCCTGCTCAAGTGACGCCGACTGAGAGAGAAGAATCCCTGCTTCATGGGCCAGTAGTCTGTACTGCCAGCGCGGGTTTCCTCCTGAAGTGATCTGCCCAGGTTTATCTTGAACAGAGGCATCTAGTGTATCGGGCCAAGGGTCGACGGTAACTTGATGTTCTTCAGGACTGAGGGCGCATTGACATATGGACTCTTTCTTCGTGAACAGGGAGTCCTTCATGAGCTGGGAGTCCTTCTTCATGGGGACACCTTCTCTCTCAGCCGGAGTCAGTTGAGATGTGGACACGTTTTACAACCTATATATGCATCAATTTAACAATTTCCTGAATGCACAAGAGTTCACTATCTGTCTTGTCTGCTTTGTATGGGTGAGACTGAGCACTTGCGGGTTTGTCCGGAGGGTGTCAGTTGAGATGTGGACACTATTGACCACCTATATATGCATCAGTTTAACAATTTTCCTGAATGCACAAGAGTTCGCTATCTGCCTTGTCTGCTATGTGTGGGTGAGACTGAGCACTTGCGGGTTTGTCCGGAGGGTGTCAGCTGAGGTGGCCACTATTGACCACCTATATATTAGCATCAGTTTAACAATTTTCCTGAATGCACAAGAGTTTCGCTATCTGATCTTGTCTGCTTTGTATGGGTGAGACTGAGCACTTGCGGGTTTGTCCGGTGGGCTACGGTTCTTAGAAACCCAGCGACTTATTTAAAATACAAAATTTCAAGGGGGTGACAATTAAAACATAAAAAGGCCTGCAACACGTGGTGTTGTGGCGGGTTTCACAGGGAGACTGACAGGGATGGATTAACCATTAGGCAAACAAGGCACGTGCCTAGGGCACCAAGCATTTGGGGGGCACCACAGAGAGACAAATTTCGTATATCTGCTTTCTACACCATTGTTGACAAACTTGAGACAGAGATGAGTAGACGAGGACAGGTATATAATGATCTAGCAGTTCCATTTTCTTGTTTGGTCGATGTACCACAAACATCTCAGTTAGTTAGTTAGTTAGTTAGTTATCAGTTGGGGTATCTTCGTTGCACTCCGGACATGTCCATAGGTGCTCAGATCCTCCCCCCAGCATATGCATCAGCGTCCGGTGGCTAATAGTGCCAGTTCTGTGTTGGTTGACGAGGCGCTTTGTTTTCCCGATGTACCTCTCGCGTCTGGCTGTGCCGATTCTTACTCCCAGGTCTTTCATCCTGGAAAGCGATGTGGAATCACTGGCGTCAAAATCCTCTGTTCTCGCCATATCTTTAAGGGCGTTAATAACATCGGCACGATCCATGGGCTGGCCATCTACAGGGGGTGCAGAGCCAACCAATGTATCAGCTCGTTCATTTCCCTCGACTCCCGCATGTCCCGGGACGAAGATGAAGGTGACTTTGCGGACAACAGACTTCCGCAGC